>JANZXV010000211.1:18546618-18562328 GCA_027576455.1 Erythroxylum roigii | reverse complement strand
TCTGAAGGATGAATTGATTGAGTTTGATGGTTTGATATGTTGCTCGAGGGCGAGCAAAGGTTCGGTGTGGGGGAATTAACATCTTTGTATAATGTTAAAAGTGGTTATATGTTAATTATCTACAAGTTTAAATCTTTGTAACAATTGAAATGCATTTTAGTGATAATTATATCGTATGTCCTCTCCCTCCCTCCCTCTCTCTCTCTCTCTCTCACTTTATATATATATATATATATTCTTTCTCTTCTGATATCGTAATTTCTCACTTATATAGACATGGAATTACAAATATCAATTACTATGTTATTTAACACGAAACAATTGATATTAGGGCAGACGTTCCTTAAAGGGCGAGACCATGGTGGAAGGAACTAGAGTAACAAAACTTAAGAAGAAACAGGAGCATCTAAAAACTTTGCTTAAGAACAATTGTAGAATGAGAAGTTATTGATGGAGAATCAAAGTCAAACTAGAAATAAGAAAAAGAGTTGGGAGAATAAAAAAAACCATGTTTCTTTAGCTCATACGTACCATAAGTAGGTGACGAACCAAAACTCATTAGGAAAGGAGCAAGTAACAATTCCTACAAAGAATGGAGTACGAACCAAAGCTCATACTCCATTCTTCCTTCTCATCATTCACCAAAACTCGTCTTCACCTTTCATTCATTTATTTCCTTCAAATCTTATTTCCCTTTTCTTACTGTAAGGGTTGTAAGGTCGTTTATATATTCTTTCACCCTCCCAACCACTTTAATTTCCTTTTTTAGTTCCTGCATGTTTCCACCTAACTTCCCTACCAAAGACTACTTACCATGCAGATTTCACAACTCACTACACAACAAAACAATGCTAGGGAGGATTTTACTCCTTTACCCTTACTCCTACCCTTTGTTGCAGCACCGAAATCTCTCCCTCCTTTATCATAATCTTCTTCTGTACCACAATCTTCAGTTGCATCACCCCCTTACTTCACCACTACCTTATCACAAACCTTGTCATCTTCTTCTTAAACCATTCTTTCACCTAAAAGGAGAACATGGAAGCAAGTGGTAGGGGGCTCTACAGATCTCTCTCTGCATTTTTATCCTCCCAAGACAGAAGCTGGTCATGTTATTGTCTCCCTAGATATGGAAATTCTGCAGGAAAGTGTCAAATCTTAGGAGAACTCCCTCATAAGATTCTTCTGGGATAAAAGACCTGCATTTCCTACTATTCAAAAATAGGCTCAATCAATATGGAAAAACAAAGGCTTTATTGAAGCATTAATAGCATAAGACAAATACATCATGTTCATCTTTTCTTCTAAAGCTTAAGGTTTAAAGGTTGTAGAAGAAGGGCTCTGGCATGTGTCAAATTTCCCACTCTTTTTACAGCCTTGGCAGCTAGGTTTTCATATTGATTCCAACAAAAAAAGACCTGTCCTAATGTGGGTAAAACTCTATAATGTTCCTTGAATAATGGACAACAAAACGTTTGAGTATGATGCTAGCTTTCTAAGCAAACCCCTATTTTTTGATGATAATACAACGAATAGGAAGAGGTTGGGGTATGATAGAATATACATTAACATGGATCTTTCCAACAATTTACTGAAAACTATTCCGATTATGAGATTGAGACTTAATAGATCTCTTTATGAGGATAATGAGTCAGTTCAATACCAATGGAAGCCCTCACTTACTTCTCAAAGTAAAAGTTGGATTTCTACGGGTAAAACTTTTCAAATGGGTTATTTTAAGGAGCTAATGAGTGATGGGGTCATCATCAAAGAGGATGGACTGATTGAGGAATTAGTACCATGCAATAACACAGATGAACAATATGAGGAAATGATATAGCAACTGCTAGGAAAGAATTATTTGTTGCAGCTAATGGTGGAAAAGAAATCCTTGTTGAAGTTGCTAGTGGGAAAAAAAAAAAAACAATAGCAATTACTGCTAATAGTAAAGCTACCATAACAGGTGAGGAGACTTTTTTGGATGAACAACCAATTAAGTCTAATGACATTTCCAATGGTCTTGATCAAATGGTAAATACTTATCCTCTTCTGAGGACAATAAGGATGATGATCCTCTTATTGGGAAACTTTTGACAGCTACTAAAAGGAAATCCAGCAGAAGCAAAGATAAGGGCTCCAAAAATAAAATATTTTGATTTATGAAAGTCATCGCATGGAATGTGAGGGGGATCAACTGGCCTAGAAAGCTTTCAACTCTAAGGGATTTTATCTATAACAAAAAATCATAGATTTTTGCTCTTTTTGAAACTAAAATCAAACTTGAGAATATTAGACTTTTGAATAAACTAGGTTCTAGATGGAAATTTATCTCCAACCATCAAGTCCATTGATTCTCCCATAATCATTATTGGATATGATCCTTCTTTGATGGATGTCCACGTTTTTTTCACAAAGATGCAAGCTATTCACCTGAAATGTAAACTTCTTCAGGTAAATGTTGATTTCTTTTCCTATTTTATCTAAGGTGCTAATCATGTTTTCCAAATGAAATTTTTATGGGAAAGCCTATTAGAGTTCTAGAAGATTTTCAACGAACCTTGGCTTCTATGTGGAGACTTCAGTTTTACTTTACATACAACTGAAGCTGATGAAATTACAGTTTGAGAAATTTCTCATCTGACTTCAATGACTGTGTGGGTAAATTGGAAATCTTTGACCTAAAGTCTTAGGGCCACTTCTATAACTGGAGTAACAAACAAACTGGAAGATGGCCTTTGAGGAAAAAACTAGATTGGACATTGGTGAACAAAGCTTAGATTACATAGTTTCCTAATAGTAAATCTATTTTTCTGGACCATTATTCTCATATCATACGCCTATGCAGATAGAGAATCTCCTTCAAAACTAAGGTAGAAGAGGTCTTTCAAGTTTAACAATCTTTTTCTTCATGATGATTGGTTTTTCGAGGCTATCCAAAAGGGTTTAGAGGTTACAGTTGAAGGAACACAAAAAATCATTTGTATCTAGAAGCTTAAAGCTATCAAAATGGAGATGAAAAACCTAATGAATTGAAAATCTTCATCCACACAATGAGGTGTTGCTAAACCTAAAGAAGATCTGGAAGTTATACAACATAAGCTTACTCTAGATTCTGTTAATTCTATCTTATTGAGTACTGAGAGGACTCTTCTAATGTCTTACTTATCAAAAGCCAGGAATCATGACAACCTTATGGAATAACAGGCCAAATTCAGTTGGATAAAAGGTGGTGAAAGGTGTCAAATTTCTTCTTTAACTCCATTTTGTCCAGGAGATATGCAAATAGAATCTACTCGCTTATGTTACAAGATGGAGAGGAAATTTCTCAACAAAAAGACCTTCTAAAGGAAGCTGAGAGATTCTTTAAGAGTTTCTATGGTTCTTCTTGTACTCAAGCAACTACGATCCCTCTTTGCTCCTTCACACAAAATAAGATCTCTCAGAAAAAAAGCTGCAACACTCATTAAACCAATAGAAGAGAAAGAAATAGAAGAGTTAGTGTTTCAAATGCATTCTAATAAATTTCCAAAACCCGATAGATTTAATGGATACTTCTTCCAAAAGACATACAGGAAACTGGTCCTATGGTTAAAAGAACAATTTTGGAATTCTTCTCTAGGAGAGTACTACTAAAGGAGATCAATAAAACTCATATATGTTTGATTCCCAAATCCTCTTGTTCTTCTTCCTTGGATGATTATATGCCTATCGAATACACCAACTTTCTTAACAAGGTTATTTCTAAAATCTTAGAAAATAGGCTGAAATTAGCCTTGGATTTATTGATCTCTGATAATCAAAGTTCCTTTTTACATGGTAGAGAATTGGGGATAATATTTATATTGTCAAAGAACTGATGAAAGGGTATTAAAGGAAGAATAACCCCCCAAATTGTATCATAAAAGTGGATTTCAAGAAAACTTTTGATCATGTGAAATGGGATTTTATCCTTAAGATCTTATGACTTTTGGTTTCCTAAATGAGTTGGTCAGACGGGTTGAGGCCTGTATTATCACTCCATCTTACTTTATTCTAGTTAATGGTATGCCAATTGATATCTTTAAGAGTACAAGAGGACTGAGACAAGGAGATCCCATCTCCCCTTATCTCTTTATCACTTACATGAAGATCCTAATTCAATTGATCCATCAGAAGGTGGGTAATAACAAGCACTACAAATTTCATAGTAAATGTAAGAGGGTGGGGCATATCAACTTATACTTTGTGAATGACCTATTTCTTTTTGTAAGGCCTATGGTAAATCTATTAAATTGCTCATGTCAACACTGTCTTCATTCAAAAACCTTTCAATTTTGGAGGTTAACCTTACAAAAATTCAGTTCATTATAGCTATCAGTGCTACTATGATGGAAAATATAATCTCTTCAATCACAGGGATGAGTAGGAAGCCATCTCCTCTGACTTATCTAGTTCTACCTATTACCACAAAAAGAATACAATTCTCTAAATGCTTTCCCTTGATAGAAAAAATACAGAGAAGATTGATTATGTGGTCTAATAAAGTTCTCTCTTTTGGTGGGAGGTTATAGCTCTTCAAATCCATTCTGGATTCCCTTTACGTTTACTAGTCCTCCAACATATCATTAGCTAAAGGAGTTATCAAAACCATCGAGAAGCTTTTTAGAATATTTCTGTTAGGTAAATTAAACTTAGGCAGACACTTTGCTAAGGTTAAATGGTCAGAATTTTGCATAAGGAAAAAAGAAGGGGGATTAAGATTGATTCCTATTGCCACTTTTAATAGATCAACATTGATAAAAAAATCTATGAAATATCTTATTGGAAAAGAAATCTCTTTGGATCCGATGGCTCCATAGCTTTATCCTAAAAGGATCTAGCATTTGGTTTATTCCTATAAAACCTTCGTTCTCTTGGCTCATGATTCAACTCTTAAAGCTAAAACCCATATTAAAACCTTTGGTGTCTTGTAAGGCTGGAAATGGTGGAAATGTAACATCCCGTTTCCATACTAAAGGTTAGAACCCTAGATTTCTGTAATTGA
The DNA here is from genome assembly GCA_027576455.1 of Erythroxylum roigii. NCBI lineage: Eukaryota > Viridiplantae > Streptophyta > Magnoliopsida > Malpighiales > Erythroxylaceae > Erythroxylum > Erythroxylum roigii. The sequence goes on along the minus strand of JANZXV010000211.1, from coordinate 18,557,305 downwards.
TAAAACAACAATGAGAGTTTAGAAAATTGCATTTCATGCTCATGTATAATGTTAGCATACACACATGTGAATATTGATTTTTACACATTAAAATGAATTGTTCATGCACTCATTCGACATTTTTCGGTTATAAATGATTGTTTAATTTGAGTATAATGTGAATTATAGATTATATGTCTTAAGAATTGATTTAGAGAGTATATTTATTGACTCAAAAGTTTTGGTGAAAATTTGAGAAAATTCTGAAATTTTAAGGGTATATTGGACTAGGAAAAATGTCAAGTGGCAGAACATTTGATAAATAGTTGGTAGAAATAAACGTCAAATGGCAGTAGAAATTTTATATGTGACATTAAGATTTAATGACTTATGTCATTGAAAATTAGGAGACAATTGGATTAGAAATTGGAAACAAATGGATTAGTTAATTAAAGATCAAGAAGAGACCTTGAGAGAGTGACATGTGGCAAGTGTGTCACTTGCCACACCACATGTTTAAGTCATGAATTTATTAAATGAAAGACCATATTTTGGGTATTTCACTTGCTAAACACGACATATGCTTCATTTTTTTCATCTTCTTCATTTTCTTCATTCATTCTTTCCTTCTCATAATACTCTCTTCTCCAAAGCCACAAAGTTGAACATTACTTTCTTCCATTACTAGCCACTTAACTATCTTGCTATCTCTAACCCATTTCACCTTGAAAGTTGATTTTCGTGGATGTTGAAGGAGACAGGGTTTCATGGGGATTGAAGAAGCTTTGGGTAAATCAAGTAAGTCTAAGCATCACTCTTCTTAAATTGATGAATGAAACATGTTTTGATGATAGTTAAGAGTTAAATGTTCATAAAATGATAATGGTACATGCTAAAACGTGAATGAGAAATGTGGATAGATTCATGTCTTGCTTTTGTATTTTGATGGGTATAGATTATGAAATGATATAATGTTGGATTAATTGAGTAAATGGTGTTCAAAGGGTACTGGAAAAATGCTAGTTGTAACATTTTCCATTGATTATGCATCTTTAATTTAGCCATAACTTGTTTTGTAAATATCCAAATGAGGTGATTTTTGATTTGGATTAAATTAGAGGCATATGGCTACATTTTGCATGAGACATAGAATTCAAATTTTGTCTTTAAGAGGAAAATGAGGAGAAATTGAATTAGAAATGATAGACAAGCTTAAGGTACTGAATGAAGTAAGTAAAGAGTTAGAATATGGAAAATGTGAATGCACTTGGATATACTTTGGGGCAAGAGGCATAACGTTTTCTGTAGAACTCAGATTGAGGTCGTTTAAGCATTCTTAGAAAGAGGACTTCGAGATCTACAACTTCTGTAAAGACCCCGAGAAGAGATTTTGATTTCTAAAGGGTCAAAATTTCAGGTTTCTATAAGAGACCTGTAAAGGTCCGCTTAACGGACATGGATGTTCGCCTAACAGACATTCACGGGTCAATGGGTCTTAATTAAGGCTTAAATGGGACTTTTAATGAACCTAGAATGAGGCCTTGATTAAGTGACTAATGTTTGATATGTTTGAGGTGATAATTGGGATATAACTTAGTAAATGAATGGATAATATCAAAGTACCAAAAGGTATAAGTATAATGAGAATGAAGATGTACATATGATTATAGTTATGATCCAAAGGAGTTGAGTAATATGTATTAAGTAAATGTTAATGAGAATGGAGTATTATGAGAGCATATAATGTTAGAAAAGAAATGACGAGAAATTGGATTATGACATTAGAAGAACTAAGTGTTCTTAAGGTGTAAGCTTAAGAATAAGCTAGACACATATAAAGGGTAAAGATTGAATGGTGAGCTTAGAATGATCATGTATAAATGAAGTGTAAACCTAAGTTTAATTAGACATATATGAATTACGAAATGAGAATGAGCATAAGATTTGAATTTAGATAATATACCCGGGATTGTCATTGAGTATGCATTAAACATAACACATATACATATGTGTGTGATTGAATGTACATATGCTTATGCAATTAATAATGTGTGTAAATGTGTATTGTATGATGTTGATACACAGGATAGAATGTCTACATCCAGACATTTCCAGATCATGGAAGCTAATGCTAATCTGGAGTGTACTGTGAGTCGACCTAGATAGTCTTACTTACAGATTGTTATGTTTGTATTATGTATTAAATGATTTTGAAATGTGAATGTGATTGTTCTGACTTTCAGGAATTGAATATCCGAGGAGTTTGATAAATGTGAGAATATTGAAGTACTCCTTATATGTAAATTTGATGAAATATGTGATAGATTACTTGATTGTTAAATGCTAGACCTAGTTTTGAAGAAAAATTTGAATATGCATATAAATGAAGAAGTGATTCTTAACTTCAATATTGAATGCCGAACTAAGGTCCGATGATATGTGAAAATGACTAATTGATCATATGATTGATTGAGAATATGAAAATTTGATGCATTTCATTACATGAATGCATAAAATATAAAAGCTACTATGACCAGAGTAGCTACCGAAAAAGAGCTTAAAGCTTAGACTGTGATCAGAGCCTCAAGCTCAGTTGTGAATGTATTCGGTATCCATTAATGGATATGGGACATTATCTGATACAACTCGGTATCTACTAAGGGATATGAGCTAGAGAAAAAGGCATTTGGTCACAACAATAATAATTGAAAGTGATTCTTATGTGCATTGCATATACAATCAATATGTATGTTTTAATAGTTTGAATGCTTTTTGACTATGATTTATGCTTAAGTGAACGTTCAATATCTGTGAGTCAATATGATGAATTGATGAACTGTATGTGTTATGTGATTGAGTGAGCCATCGAGGATGGTCACTCATCGAGTTTGCAAAAACTTGCCCAAAATTTACAATATTTTTTCAGGCTCAGAAGAGTTACCCCATTAGGCAAACAGAAGTATACCCACTATATTCAAGTAAGAGATAGAGATCGGGATCAATTTGCGTCTGCATTTGTATTTTCTTATTTTTGTATCGAATTGAGTCTTTTGCAATTATTGTACAATGTGTATTTGAATATTTTTGTATGTACTAACTTTCCAAAGTGGAAAGGTTTGTAAATGAGATTGTTCTTGAGTATAATAATAATAAATGTGATTTTGATGTTATGAAAGAAAAGAATGGACCCAATTTGATTATTGATTTCAGCATATGCGTGTATCGTTTTAAAAAGAAAAAATTTGAAATGAGATTTTACTGACTGATTGTGCTAGCATGCCACCCTCGCTGACCAAGTTCTTGGACATTACTGAGGATGTCGGGTACATGTCTTGTGAGAGTGGGATGCTACAGGAAAGGCCTATTTATGGTTTGATAATTGGACAAGTAAAGTCCCCCTAATTAGATCTCCTCAAGCTTTTCAGTTTTGGAATAGATTTCCTATCAACTCGAAAGTTAATTCCATCATACTAAGGGGCTTATGGAACATTCCATCAAAATTATAGTATCTCACTCCTAACTACCAACCAAACTTAGATAGAAAGGACATATTCCAATGTTTCAATCTGCCTCTAAACACCCTCAACATTGCGAGATTCAGAAAGTGGAAGAATCAGAACAACTCAAGGCATACATGGTTTCTTATCATTGGCACAAGTCACTTATGCCTAGCTACGCCATTATTCTATTGCTTACTGTGCTTAATAAACTAAACATTATGGACCAAATGCATTTCATTACTTTCAATTCTATTTGTGTTCTCTGTGAGATGGAGGAAGAATCAAGGAATCACCTTTCTTTCACTGCCCCTTTTCCCAGTTTATATGGGAGAAGATTCAGTAGTTGTGTCTTATTTCTAATGCACGTACAACCTTCACAAAAGCTCTTAATTGGCTTCTGAAGTTGAACCATACTCCTAGCTATAATGAACAGATTTATGTCATCTCCTTCGCCTCCTCCATTAAGGAGATTTGGCGAGAAAGAAACATTAGGCATCTTCAGAACATTGCACGTTACAGAAATGAGGTTCTCTACTCCTTAATCGGTGGAATCAAAGAGAAACTACTATATTCTATTAGGTCAAAAAGAGTTTGCCCTAATTTGGCCTCTTTGTGGAGAATCAATTAATTAATTTGCAGAAAGGGTTAACTATCGCTTGAAAGAGTAGAACGAAAGACTTTGCATGTAAGTACCTAGAAAAGTGGGGTCCTTCCCCTTTAGATGTGTTTGCTGGCTCTAAACACTCCATGAGAACAGTTTCGGATCCATGAGGTGGAAGGACGTTTAAGAGCCTGAAATCATCCATCGGCTGAAGCACTTCTTTTGGATTCAGAGATCGCCAGTCACCCAATCCCTAATTTGGTAGGGTTGGGTGAATAGGGTAAGACGCGAGCTACGCTACCCCATTTTTTTCAAATGCTCCTTATACTTTTGTGTTTAAACGTTTTATCTAAAGAAGCTGACGTTTACCTAACGTTTACTGAAACGATGTCGTTGATGCTTGCTTAAATGTTGTCGTTTTCTTGTATTTGTTTGTTATTCACGTCCTTTGCGTGGACATCTTATTCTTAATACAATTCTTTACTTTTTATTTTAAAAAAATTCCTACAAAGGGATTGATAAAGAATGAAGGATACACAAATCCGATAAGGTTTAGTAAGATAGACTTTTTGACATTTAAATGAAGTAAAGTGAAGGGTTAGTTGTATAAGTGCAAACAATTCTTTACACTTTACAACACCCCAGACAGTAAAAGGGTGGGAATTGCAGTGATGCAAATGAAAGGCATAGCACAAGAGTGGTAGCAATTGGTTGTGAAGAACTGTACCCAAAAGGAACTATAGAATAAGCAAAGATTGTTGACATGATTAAGGAAATACTCGAAGATATCTTTTGGGCAATTTTGAGGAGCTTAGACAAGAAAATTTAGTGCAAGAGTACTGAGCCCGATTCTATAGGCACTCTTAAAAAATTAACCCTCTCTAAAGAATATTTAATAGGGCTTTTCTTGAAGGGCGTAAAACTAGAGTTGGAAATCACTGTCAAACTCTTGGAACCTTGGAGTCTCTAAATAAGCATATTCGTTGGCAAGGAAGCAAGAGTTAGTAATATTAGTCCATGTTATTATGATACCTATGAGAGGGAAACCCTGAAGTAGTCCCCAATCAGGGATGAACAATATAAGCACTAAGGGAGGAACTCTTGACAACCAAAGGGATCATAGACTCGGTCAATAAAGGAATATTACTCGCCTGGGTACTGCAAGGAGCGATTAATGGAAATAATCCTATTAAAATCACCAACATACCCAAGACGGTTAGTAGAAAGGATTTTGATGACAAACGGGCTAAGGGACTGTATTTCTGTTGTGATGGACAATACTTTCTCGACCACAAGTGCGAGAAAAAATATTTTCAGGTGTGCATGGTTGAAGGGAAGGACGGGTTGGAGTAAAAAATAGAAGGATCCGGTAAAGAAACAATAGAAGAATAAGGACCCCCACTGTTCCTTTTGAAGCCAAGATTGGACAACGATGAGTACAAACAAATGCACGTAAAAGGCTATTTCTAGAGAAGACCCATACAAGTACTTTGAATATCGTGCTATGTAACTTCAAAACAAAAGCCATGATATTCAATTAGAAAGGAAAATTAGTGAATTTGTCAAGAAATTCCAATTAAAGAGCTCGAATGGTATCGAGTAAAGGGCTAAACAAAATGCTCAAAGGATCTAGAGTGGGGGGTTGTACCTGATGTAGTTGACGCAATTTGTAGAGCTTCAGCTATAACACAGGAGCTCTAAGGAACAAATGTCTTGTATGGACGAGGTATAAGCCCTGTTAGCAAATTTTGCAGCAGTATGCCAGGAAACTCAAGCATTACTCTCAAAAAGAACCCAAGACTATAGGATCAGATTGAAGGAAGTGTTTGACTTAACTAATATTCAACCATATTGATACTCTGGAGAGCAAAATGATATAATTGAAAAGCTCATCGATTACTATCGACAATTTTTCAGAAATTACCCTTAAATGAAGTGTTAAGAAACAGATGATTAACGAATGGAAGCAGGAGTCGTCCTAGCTAGTAATCGGCCGTCGAAAACTTGAAAGAAACCCTTATAACAACGCTAATCCTAACCATACCTGACTTCTCTCGACCTTTTGCACTACAAGCGAATGCGTGTGGATGGTATTAGAGCAATACTTCAACAGGATAAACACCCTATCGTTTAGCTGGTCAAAACACTAGTAAATAAGCACTTGGGGTTTTCCATATATGAGAAGGAATTTAAGGTAATCTTCAAAGGTACACACCGAACATCAGAGTCTAAAGTACTTATTGGAGCAATATATTTCTGAACCTTTTCTACAGAATTAGCTTCCAAAGCTCTTCGGATATGATTCAGGTCATATATCATAGTAAGAAGGAGAATAAGGTCGTGGATTGCCTGTCGCAAATAACCAATATCAAGCTTCTTATGCTACCAGTATCCCAAGTCTATACCGACGCATTGGAAGAGATTAGGAACATCAAGAAACAAGACTTAATTATCCAAGACATTATCAAACACTTGGAAATGGGAGCATTGAAGTCGGGGAATTATAAGTGGAGGGAAGGAATATTATGTTGGAAGTGGGAAGGTTGGTGATTGGGTTTGGTAAGGAACTACGTAAGAAGTTGATATCATTTAGCCACGATGGTCGCATTCAGAGGTCATCACAACAATCAAAAGGATAATAATATGTTCTATTGGAAGGGCTTAATTAAATATGTGAGGAATTATGCCAAAATTTGCCTTGCCTGCCAAAGAAACAAACATGAAAATGTGTTGTACCCAGGGAAGCTACAACCACTTCTCATTCAAAGGGATGCTGGGAAGACATTAACATGGATTTTGTAGAAGGCATGCCACAATTAAGGGGCAAGATGAGTATAATGATGGTGTTGGACACGTTTAGTAAATGCAGTCACTTTGTGCCCATGCCCATCATATACCCAATTACTGTAGCTGAGGTAGTTTTCGTATTTTTATATCACGTCTTCAAGCTTCATGGAATTGTAAATAATAGAGATCTGATCTTTCTAAGCAAGTCAAGTTGCAAGGATTTAATCTGAACTTCACCACATATCATCGCAATGTTTTTGTGGCGACGGGCCTTTTAGGTGGACAGAATGGGTATCATTTGGCCAAATGATGGTATAATATCGTATACCATGTGATCATAAACTCCACACTCTTTGAATCCCAATATACGTACCTTATTTTGATGGGGATTCTACGAACTTTATAGTCAAATCAGGTGACAAGGGAAAGGGAGGCAGCGTTAACTTCAGCAAAATTTCATCTTCAATAGGCCCAGAGCCATAACAAACAATATTCTTTACAGGGGAGCCATCAGAAGCTACTAATTGTGGAGAACAATAAGCAAGTTAGCTAAGTACTTTCAAAAGGGTTAACAATTTATCCGACATTTTAACTTGTCCCAACACGAGGTGTGCCGCTGAAGGAAGTCTGTATCCAAGAAACTACCATTCACAATCCAGTGCGTCGACAGACAAGCCAATGGAACAGGTGTTGGTGCAATGAAATGACAGTTCGGGCGAGGAAGCCAGTAGGGAGTTGTTATTTTAACTACAGAAGCGCTGGTGTTGTTACAGGACAAAGAAGTCAAGAAAAATACGGGAGTTAACGACCACCAGAGGAGCAATAAACAGTCGCATAGGGAACTTTTCAGATATTACTTGGTGATGCGTTTCATCGTTACAAAACATTCTCATATAATGTTACGTTTCTCGTGGCTGTATGTTAGTTGTCTACAGGTCTGAACCTCCGTAACAACCAACATGCATTTCAGTGCATAACCATATTGTCTGTCCTTTCACTCTCTCTCTTCTGCTCTCGTAATCTCACTTGCACTTACGAGGAATTACAAGAAAAATCCATTAAACACTAGCCAGCATCAGTAGTTTTGACTTTTGAGAATAATTCAGAAGGCAAGCGCAATAACAGAAAGGTGTCTTTTTCTCATAACTGCAGTCGCCTCGGTACGTTGCATGCCCTTTAGTGGCATATGCAATAAAGCCAGATTCTAGGTCTGATGGCAGTAAATTAGCATCCGGGGACCCATACAATCTGAAATAATCCGCCAAGCACATGATTATAACAGCCAAAATAAAAATGCTACTAAATCTCAATACACTGTTCGCAGTTACTTCACTCGTTTGAGTACTTTAAAACCCAAATACACATAGGTCAGTTTATCCCACATTCACACCCTTTCATAGCTTGACAGCAAATAATACACTTTCAAGGACCATGATATGCAGCACAGCGCACCAGAAGTGATCACCATCAGCGAGAACTGCGGATGACATTCCCAAAGGAACTATTAAGGGCTAAGATCTAGTGTAAAAATTGCACAACTTTATTCTGCTATGGGTTTCCAATCTCACAATAACATCATAACTACATATATCTCTACTAGCTTGTACTCCACGGCAATGCTCAAGGTCAAATTATAAATCTTAACTTACATCTTCATTCAGTTCATTGTAGATGTTCAACCTTCAAGGGTCTTCAGATTTGGGATCAAAACACTCAAACCATGGGAACAAAATCAAACTCTCAGATTCCTCGTGAAACATTACTGTCTCACACGAGGTGAACAAAGCCACTAGTGCAATATTTACCACCACATGAACCAAACCTCACTTAAACAATAAACAGACTCAGATAGCACTGACAACAAATAACATGCAGCCAAATTGCATGCCTAAAACAAAGGTCATGATAATTATGGGAGAGATGAAAATGACCCAATTAATTTTGTAGCAAAAATTTGGAGGCATTTACCTGTAAGATCATGAACGAGAACCTGATGGACTGCCACTGATACATCAAGGATTCCTCGACCTATCAGACAGATACTCCCTTTCACGACGAGGACTCATACTGCTCTCACTTGGATTTAGGGACCTACTGCTCAACCTATAGTCCCTCTCATCAGGAGGGGAATGGGACCTAGAGATTGATCTAGATTTCCGTGGACAGTAATAATCATCTTTCATGTCCCTGTCATATCGGTACGAATAACAGCCATAAAGTAATTCATAAAGAAAAAAGGTATAGTCTATCATAACTAGACTGGATATATCAAACAAACCATAACAACGATAGTTCAAACACGTCTTAATATGTAGTTCCTGCACAACAAAATTTCAGTAAACACACAACATTTGAGATTCATTTCTAGATGAATAAAGTTTCTAGTCAGATCTTCATTGAAAATCTAATTTGTCAAAATATGACCTTTACCTGCACCTTTTCAGAGTTCATGAAAAAGTGATACTTGAATCCAAACACTTTCAGAGTTGGGCTCTATAGGATGTACTCGATGATCAGCATCTAACAACTTCAAAGCTCTTTGCCCCAACTTTCTAAAACCTCAAACTATCTTTTCCTTGGACATATCCATCATATCTCTATCAGTAAAACCTTTGAATAGCTTTCCTTCGTTGAAGATGATTTGTTTCTTGTCCAACTATAAGCTTTATATTCTTTCTTAACTGGATAGTATATGCAAAACAATATATCAATCTTAACAGAGTTCCTTGCTAAAAATTACTTTAAATTTCACATAAGAGAGGGAAGAAAATATAAGTACCCCTACATTTTTAATCATCCCTCAGACCAAGTATAGAATTCAGTTCATTCAACAATATGGAATAGCTATGCAAAACAAATTGCAGTCAATTACTGGTGAAGGTGACAAAAATGGTAACACATAGGAAGAGAGCCTCTCATTGAAAGCATGCTTTCCATCACTCTATGATCTCTCTTTTGAAGTTAATCTTTATTAACCCAGAAGTCTTTATAGTCTCCCTTTTCACTTTACTATCTGCACAAACAACGGCACCAGCAACTAACATTCAAACTCATTGGTACACATGCAGTATCATGCCTGACCAAAAACTAGCACCGTGCACCAAAGTTCATGTCCATAAAGTGCAAGCAGATGACAAGACCAAAATATATTTGAGTATTAAACTAAAAACTCATTGAACTATGCCAAACCTGTGAAGGTTACTGAATAACAAAACATAAAACAAAAAAAAGAATAAGAATAAAGATGCAAGCAAAGGAAGTAACCATCTTCAAAACAAAGGCTAAGCAAATAGGCCAAGTACATTCACGACTCACATGTCACACACCTCCCTGACTCCAAAGTTAGCAAATCACACGGGATGTATGGTCATGCACATAGAATGTAGCAAGCAACGTAAACAAAATGTACGCTCAATCGTGGCCTCGTCAAGCCAAGCTGAATACTGCTACAATTGATCAAACAATGACTTCAGGCATGAAACATCATAACTTCTTAGTAAATAGTAAAACAGGAACAAAAACCTAATAGTTATCCACAATATCTTATCAGAATTGAAATTTTCATTCATGAGTGAAACCGGTACCCTTGTGAAGAGTACATAAGTTCTTTTGAAAAGCAAGTAATCCAAACAAGATTTTAAGAGCCAAAGATATATTCATGCAAAACATTGAATTAAACAAGACTATAAACAACTTTCACAGTAAAAAAAATAATAATTGAGTTAGCTGATAAACTTATTGTAAAAAAAAATACTACAACTCTGCTTTAATAACTGTAAAACAGAGTACAACAGAGGCTTTAGGATGCAACTGGGGAATT
>JANZXV010000211.1:18525264-18536683 GCA_027576455.1 Erythroxylum roigii | reverse complement strand
CCGGGAATGATCATGAATGCATGAACAGAAATTTCATGTGCACAAATGTGACTGTGTAACAATCCTATTATACATGAGCAGTCCTATATACTCTCAATCTAGCCCATCCTATGCCAATTTACCATTTTACCCTTCCACTTGAGGGTGAGATGTTACAACTAATGGCAGACGTTTCTAGCTATCTCTAACCGACTCCCCAGCCTGCTCAGATTGCTCGTATTCTGAAGAATCTCTGGATCATGTCTTTCGGACCTGTTGGCGAGCTCGTCTGGTCTGGAACAGGTTAGTTGATGTTAATCGGCATCATGATTTCTACTGCAGCGACTTCCGCTCTTGGTTTGCGAGTAATCTGAATAATGACTTTGGGGGTCCTCGAGATAGCACTTGGCCTCTGTTATTTGGTGTTGTGCTATGGAAGCTCTGGCAATGGCGGAATGAACGATGTTTTGATCCCGGTTCGCCCAAAGTTCATACCATTGGTGAAATTCTTGCATTCGTTCGGACTGTTCTTCTGGTTCAATCTCTGCCCAGTTCAGTCTCCCTCCCTCCACAAAATCAGGGGCGACAGGTACTTGACATTAACTGGCAGCCTCCCTGCAAGAGATGGGTTAGCCTGCACACAGATGGATCCTCCAAGGGTAACCCTGGTCCAGCGACAGCTGGTGGGTTGATCCGTGACATTAGTGGTAACTGGTTAGTGGGGTTCGGTGCAAACTTGGGGTTGTGCTCTTCTAGGAAGGCTGAGCTATGGGCTGTTTATTATGGTCTGACTCTCGCTTGGATGCATGGATACTCTCGGGTGGCTCTTTCTACTAGCTCTGCCTTAGTGGTGGCTATGATCTCGAGTGAGCATAGCATGGTGGCTAATAATCTGGTGCTAGCCATCAAAGAATTGATTCTCCGCAACTGGGAGGTGAGGGTTACGCATGTCTATCGCGAAGGGAACCGTTGTGCAGATTGGTTAGTGAATTATAGTTTTCGGTTACCGTTAGGCTCTCATTGGTTCCCCGATGTGGTTGCTGGTATTTCCACTTTATTGTTTGCAGACGCGATGGGCGTATCCTTATCCTGTGTAACTCATTTGTAGTCTTTCTTTGAACTTAGGCTCCGCTATTTACCCAAAAAAAACAAAAAAAGAAGAGATGCGGTTAAGTCTCTTGAAATACTAAAAATTTTTATAAATTAAAAAGAAATTTAAAATATTAAACCTAAAACAAAATCATACCGTCTCCTCTCATCTACGAGCAATCTATCGTGCGTGATCAAAGTCAACTACGTGTCTAGCTTAGAAGTCATCCACCACCAAAGACTATATATTTGGTAACCTCAAACAGTGTTATCATGTAAACTGCGCCTTGCTTTTACTCATTCCTCTCCGTCTCGTGGATTCCCCAGAAAATCATGACCTTTTGATAGTTTTGCTTATTGAGATCTTAAACAGAATTGGGTCCCCATAGAAACTTTTAAAGGTAAGTTCAATCCACAACTATTCACCCCCTTGTTTTCTTCTGGATGCAAATAGCGTTTCGCTTCATTTTGTGAAAGTTGTTATCCCAATATTTGAATCCTAAGTTGTTCAAAACTGGCAAAAAGCTCGAACTTTTTATTCTTTTAACTGTAGTGATTGTTCCTAATTTCTCAGTTGCAACTCTAAAAAGTTGTGGCCTTGATGGTCTGGGCGGGTTTGGTTTGCAGGATTGACTGATTTGATGCCGATTACTTTTCAAGTGGTTTGTTGTACTGTTGAAGCATGTCCCTTTTGTTAATGCGGTTGGCGGTTGCTTGTTGAATGCTTATGATTTATGGAAAATTGAGTGGGGTTTAATATGAGTAGGGTGCGGAAGAAGTTTCGTGTTTGTGATGATGAAAGTGAAGGCACTTCTTCTTGTGGGAATCAGGGGTCGAAGGAGAATTCTGGTCATCTTGATCATGAGATTGCTCAGCTTACAAAACTTAGGTCAGTACCGCATGCACTTTTGGGTCGAGACATGCCTGGCAAGTTCAAGCTGCCTGTCTCAACTGTGAAGATGTTGGTTGGTCGAGAGGGAAATTACTCTGGAAGAGGGAGATTCTCCGCGGCGGATAGTTGTCATGTATTGAGTAGATATTTGCCTGTCAGCGGTCCTTGGAAGGTTGATCAAATGAGAAGTCGGGCTTATGTTTCTCAGTTTTCTGCTGATGGTACTCTTTTAATTGCAGGATTTCAGGTATGTTTCTCTCATATTTGAGCTATATGAATCCAGACTCTAAAGCAAAATTAGTTGCTCATAAAGATATTGGATTCGTTGAATTGGGAAGACTGCTTGGGTATTATCTTATGATTGATATAATATTCATATTATTTGAAAACAGAGAGGCCAGATTCGGATATATAATGTGGAAAAGGGATGGCAACTTCAGAAGAACATTTTAGGCAGAGGTGTGGGATGGACTATCACTGATACATGTCTTTCACCAGATCAGCGTTATCTTGTAAGTTTGTGATCAAAGTTTGAAAGAAAGGTATGTGCCATAAAAGAAGTCAGTTGGAAAAAAAATGATAAACAAACTAGTAAATGGCACCAGAATAATTATTTTGCTATCCAATGAATTTGGAGAACTTTTATCATTCAATTAAGATTCTTTGTGATTTAGTTTATGATACAAAGTCCATAATTTTTGAGATCTCGGTCAATGAAATGATCAGTTTGAGTTTTAAAGTTTTGTTTAACCTCTATTTGTGATAAAGATAATGTCACTTAGATTTGCTAGATATATGGGACTTTGAAATTAATATGTAAATTGAAGGTGGCATCTTGCTTTGGGTCTTTTGATATTAAAAAGTTTCTCAGGATTTCACTTGCTCTGTAGCTTATACTTGTTTATCTGCCAAATATCACTGAGAAATACTATGATCTTTATCTTTGTTCATTTTGGAAAAATCCTGGTCCAATACTTTCTCTGTCTTGACTCCTTTTCATGTGATTGTAAATGGTGCAGGTGTATTCTAGTATGTCACCCATTGTCCATATCGTGACTGTTGGGTCTGCTGTGACAGATTCTTTGGCAAATATAACAGTATGTTCTGCAACTGATTTTGTGATTGCTCCTTTCAAAGATGTAGAGAATTATGTTGTCACTATGTTCCAAATAATTCGCTTTCCATCATTTGATATGTTGGAGATATTTTTGCTTTCTTTTTTTTGTGTCCTTTAATTACACTATGTTACAGATATATTGGAGTCTTTCGCAATTGATCTACCTAACACTTCGTGTAAATTATAAAGAATCTTGTGCACTTCATCGACCTATTACATATTGCGAACTATAGTCCATGTGATGTTGGCCATCTATGTCTTCTCTATGATGCTTTAGTTCCAGTAATTTGGTACTGATACCCAATACATGTGACGTTGATATCGTATTGTTTGCTATATATGACGGGTTGACTTTGTGATTGCACATCTCTGTGTTGCATGTCTCAACCCAGTTCCATGCCTCACTGAGTTGTCATTTTATTGTAATAGAACGTGCCGTTTTATCTGTGGACTTATAGTCTGATTCAACCTCTGAGTATATATAAAAATGTTTATTTGTATAGAACGACATTGTTAGTCACTGGCTGGCCATTTGAAATTGAATTCAAGTCTTGTAATGCAGGAAATTCATAATGGTTTGGACTTCACTGGCCATGATGATGATAATGATGAGTTTGGGATCTTCTCCTTGAAGTTTTCAACTGATGGGCGTGAACTTGTTGCTGCAAGTAATGATAAGTCAATTTATGTTTATGATCTTGAAGCTAACAGGCGAAGCCTCCGAATACCTGCACATAAGGTAATAGCATTGGCAATTGTTGAAAACAACTTTTTACATGTTTCAGGTGTTCAAAAGAACCATTTCCATGGTGAAATACAGTTCAGCTTGGAAAGTTGGAGTTGTTTGGTGTCAAATTGTTACCTCCATAAGTACCATTTATTCATAATGCAACAGGTTTAAGTACAAGTGTTCAGTACTTGAATCTCTTTTGTTATGTATAAAATACATTTTCCACTTTGGAAACAAGATGTAAAGTCTTCACCAGCTGACTATTGCTAGGATATAGCTTGCTTAAACTATCCTATATGTTCATAAATAGGGGCTACATATCCTCCTTGAGGGATCCATTCGGTAAAATCAAATTATCTGTTCCTCTACTCCTCTAATCCACTATCCTCTTTTAACCATATTTATCCTTTTCTTGTTCCCCATCACTTTCTCCCTAAATTTATGCTATTCTCTATTCTTCATGTCAATAAAGTGGTTTCATTTTAGGTTTAGTTTTACTCTCTAATCATTTCTTGAACTTCTTCAGTTGGGTTTATCATGCATAAGATACTAAAACCTGATTTCCATTTTCTTCCAGTATGATGTCAATACAGTGTGTTTTGCGGATGAAACTGGCCATCTCATTTATTCTGGAAGTGATGATAACCTTTGTAAGGTATATTTGTTCATTTGCCTTCTAGAGTCATGGATAATCTTTAACTATAATCGTAGTTGAGGTTTTTTATGGTGTCCTTGTCCATAGACAGCTTGCTCTAGGCTGGACCACCATTTTTACTTTCTTGGCTTTAAACCAACAATTAGTGTAACTTGGAATATTTGGATTCATAATAGCTGAAAATGTAGTTTAAAAATATGAAAGTTTTCAGCTTTCTATCAATGTTCTATGTTTGTCGATATATGCAGGTGTGGGATAGGCGTTGCTTTATTACAAAAGGACAAGCTGCAGGAGTATTGATGGGACATCTTGAAGGCATTACATTTCTAGACAGTCGTGGAGATGGCCGTTACTTCATTTCAAATGGGAAAGATCAGACCACGAAACTATGGGATATACGAAGGATGGGCTACAATACTGCATAGTACTACCAACACTACCGCTTTCATGTCCTTATTTCCACCAAATAAAAATGCACACCTCGCCCTGTAGCTTTTTTTCAAGTTTCTACATATCTGATTCTTTCTTGACCTATTCTCAATAGTAGTTGATCATTTCAATTGCATATAGCTTTGAGTTACATGGTAGTAATTGTTATTCTCAAGAATGATACTTGGCCTAATTTTTTTCCCCAATAGATGCTTGTGCTAGGCAGTATTTAGTAATGCACTCATCTCAAATTGTTATGGGCTCTATAAACTTGTCCTTCACCTTCCTTTTATACCTTGGCTAAATTTATTTTTCTTTGAAAATACAAACATTTAAGAGGCTCATATTGATCTAAGGGACAAACTTGGGTTGAGAACCATGTATAGATTTTTCGTGACAAAGTAAGTTTGACCTTGTACAAATGAGCTGTTTTGTTGTACTAAAAAGAGGAAGATCATTTTAGGTGTGCACTCAAGCAGTCTGTTCCTTTAACTCATTCGTAATACTAACAGTGTTTGCATGCACGTATTTTAGGTGCATATTCTGAGGATAGTTTGGATGATAGATGAAATCTATTTATATTTGTACTCAGTTCAATGATAGATGAAATCTAGTTATATTTTTTCTCAGTTCAAGTCCAACTTGTTACACTTGTTTAACTTGAATCTCCTATGCAGTGCTTTTACATGGTTTTGTAAGAAAACTCCTCATGCACTATACGTACTATTTGTTTTATTTGGTTCCAGAAGCTAAATGAGAAAAAGTTACACTTTTTGACTCGACATAGTTCCTGTTATGGTCACACGACATTATCACTAAATTTTTTCTTCTGAACCAGCAATCCAAGGCTTAGAGATTTTGAATGGGATTACAGGTGGATGGATTATCCATCCCATGCTAGGACCTTGAAACATCCTCGTGATCAGTCATTGGCCACATACAAAGGTCATTCAGTCTTGCGCACTCTGATTCGCTGTCACTTCTCTCCAGAATATAGGTACTTGTCACTTCTACAAAATACATCACTTGCATCTCTTGGTTCAATTGTTACTGCATTTTTGAAAGCTAGAGTATGTGCTGGCTTGACCCATGACCCTAGATAATAAATGTTGGTGATCAATCAGGTAGTTGATAGGCAGACTACTGGTTATGTTGAAACGATTCATCAGTTTGGAGGATTTGCTTATACCATGATCATTACATCTTTTAAAATGGATTTGGTTAAGCTTTAAGAAACTTTGATGCTTAATTTGGTGAATAACTTGTTGCAGCACGGGTCAGAGGTATATCTACACTGGATCTAGCGATGCATCTGTTTATATTTATGATCTGGTACGTGTATAAGTTATCCATTCATCATCAGATTCAAGGTTATACATCACTAGCAATATTTTAGTGTAGTCAATAACACATGAGAACCGGAGGAAATTGTTAAAGAAGACAGTGATGGATTAAATTTTGGATCAGTTTGACATAGCAATATGACCTTATTATCAAACATACAAGTGGTTTTAGTGGGTATTGGATATCAGTTGCAATGATGAATAATGTCCAGAGGCTGGAGACGTGTTCTATGAGTGGTTATTTTCTTTCAATCATATTGGGCTTTTATATTGAGTTGATCTCTAATATATGTTACAGGTCACCGGAGCTGAGGTTGCAAGACTTGATTTTCATGATGGTCCTGTGAGGGATTGTAATTGGCATCCTTACTACCCTATTCTTGTTAGCTCTTCCTGGGATGGTGTGATTGCTAGATGGGAATTTCCAGGGTGTGGTGAAGCACCTGTTCCAGTGAGGCGCAGAAGAAGCTACTGAAAATTGCCTCAAACTTCACTTGTAGAGTGTTCCCTAATTTAGTTTATTACATATACGATATATGTGAAAATATATATTAATATATGAAACTACAGGTCCCTAGTTTATTTTGGTATTAATACTTGTTTACTTCAAACAAATTAATAATATTTGTTTCCTTTCCTTTGTTTGGCATTTATATTCTGATGGCTGTGGTTGGGTGGGCCTTCTCTGCATAGTGGAAGCCTTCAAAAAGTGTAAAGTGTTTGCATGGTGACGGTAAAAGAATTCATTCAATCGAGCAAGCAGTAGCATACCGTAATGCGGGTATTGCGATGATGGATGATAATGAGTTGGATTAAGTAGGACTAATTGGTGGTTTGGATTTTGTTTGTCTTAAATTAATATCATTTTAGTTTAATTTTTTAAAATAATATTTCATTTTGAATTTTTAAAATGTTCTTGATTATTCAATCATCAGCACATAAATCATGAATTATAAGTAAATCATTTGTGCTCATTCAAATCTGGAATACAATAATAACTACATAAATGAATCGAATAAATCACTTATCTTGAGCGGAATTCGTCATAATATAAAGAGAACTTTCAACGATCATGAACTAGTTTCTCTCTCTTAATCCTCTTTTTGTACGATAGCTTGATGGGTAGTCCAATACATAAATACCTTTTTTCTGTACTTATTTTGTCTGTACTTGATTAAGGTAGAGAGATGACTAGTATATATGCACTTTTTTGTTGACATTAAATTTTATACGTCCATCAAGTACTATATTAACGGTCAAGATTTAACGTACTATTAAATTAACAAAAACCTTGTCTAATATGGGTTATATAAAATATGAGTCATAACACTAGACTATATATTTCTTACATTCTTCCACTTGGCCGGATGTTTCATCATTATATTTAATAGTATAACATAAGGATAGCAAAATTAAATCTTATAAATCGTTAACATTATAAGCACCTCAACATAATAATTTACATAATGTGGGTTATGGTGGTCATACACAATATAGTGGTATCCTCCTTTCCATATATTACTACATTAAGAACTTATTATGTTTAGGTTTATAAGTTGTATATCAACAACATACAGTCCACATGCTTGTTATGAAAATAAATACAAATTTCTTATTCAAACAATCATGTATACGTAAACATAATGAATAAGAAATATAAAATCCAGAAATATATTATTATTGAGCTAAAGAGTGCTAAAACATCATCATTAAACATTATTATCAATCGTCAATACAATCAAAACCCATCCTAAGCATCTATTCTTTGAATGCGTTTGGTTGTAAACCCTTAGTTAGAGGATATGCTACCATGAGATCCGTCTTAATATGTTCTATATACACTATTTGTTTCTGAATCTCCTCTTTAACAATAAAATATTTTAATAATAAATTTTCAGTAGCTTGCTTACTGTGTTGACAACCCCAAGCATTAAATAAAATTCCGTAGCTATAATGCATGAATTGTAGCTTCATAACAGGCTGCAAATTTTGCTTCCATACTGGATGAAGAAATGACAGACTGTTTGATACTTTTCTATGAGATTGCTCCTTCAGTTAATAGGAGCAAATATCCAAACATTGACTTTCTACTATCAACACACTTGACAAAATTTGAATATGAATTTCCAATCATTTTTAAATGATTAGACCTCTTATAAGTGAGCACGTAATCCTTTGTTCCTTAAAGATATCTCATCACTTTTTTGTAGCCTTCTAATGATCAATACGAGGATTACTTTGATATCTATCCAACATTCCTAATGTAAAACTGATGTCGTGTTTAGTACAGGTTTGTAGGTACATCAAACTGCCCATAACAGAAGCATATGGAATTGTTTCCATTACGTTCCACGTCATTCTTTGGACATTGCATAAAACTAAACTTATCTTCCTTTTCAATAGGGATTATTCCTGCTGAGCACTTGTTGATGTTAAATTTCTCAAGAATTTTCTCAATATAGGTTTTCTGAGATAATCCTATTAAACCTTATGATCGCTTATGGAATATTGAAATTCCAATTACATATGATGCCTCTCTCATATCTTTCATTTCAAAATTCTTAAAAAGAAATTCTTTAGTCTTATGCAACAAACCTAAGTCATTAGCAGCAAGCAAAATGTCATCAACATACAGAACTAGAAATATAAACTTTCTCCCACTGATATTCGGGTATATACACTAATCAATAGGGATTTCCTCAGAATCGAAAGAAGTAATGATATTATTGAACTTAATATATCATTGCCTGCAAGCTTGTTTAATTCTATATATTGACTTCTTCAATTTATGCACCATACTTTCTTTACCTTCAGTGGAAAAACCTTCAGGTTGATCTATATAAATTTCCTCCTCAAGATCCTCATTCAAAACATTTGTTTTAACATCCATTTGATACAATTCTAAAACAAATTGAGCTATTAATGGTAAAATTATTCTCAATGACTATTTCTTTAAGACAGGTGAAAAATGTTAAGCCAAAATGACTTTACGTAAATTATTTTGATGAAGAACAAATAATAATGAAAGAAGAAAATAAGATGGAAGCAGAAGAATATGAGATGGAAGGAGCAAAGCAATAATCAGAAGGAAGCGCAAAGATAAAAGTCAGACGATAGAAAATCAGACGGAAGCGCGAAACCAAAAATCAGACGAAAGGTGCAAACCAAAAAATCAGACAGAAGATGTGCAACACAAAAGTGAGACGGAAGCGCAAAGTTAAAAGTCAGATGATAGAAAATCAGATAGAAGACGCGCAAACCAAAAAATCAGACAGAAGACGCGCAAAACCAAAGTGAGACAGAAGGCGCAAAACCAAAAGTGAGACAGAAGCGCAAGTCAAAAAAATCAAACAGAAGGAAGTGAGACGGAAGAACCATTACTACGTCAGATGACTAATTAGCTTGAGTTAGTTACAGAACTCAACTGAATAACTGATTCTTTAAAGATCAAGAAACAAGAAGAAAGAAGCAGTTATCAAGAAGCGGTTGAAGATGAAGACTCTAAATACAGGTCAGAGTCGAAGACAACAAAAAGGCTTGGCGATTTGAGAAGTTAGAGATTTTCGAAAGAAAATAGCTAGAAATTTTGTTATGCAAAAGTTTGAGCTATCATTATCTGTAACAAAAGCTCAAAAACTCTTTCAATTGAAATATGAAAAGCAGATAGCCTGAAGAGGCTAAGTGTGAAAGAATACTTGTCGTAAGAGACCTAAAGAGGCTCGAAGTCAAAGAATACTTGAAACGTTATAAAGTATAGTGACTTTTAAAGATAGATTGGTAGCTATTAAAGATAGTTGGTGTACATGGAATCTATTTCCAATTCCATCGCCTTGAACCATTATCTGCATCAACATCATTAATAGCCTGTGTATAAGTAATGGGATTTATTTCTTCTTAGTGCGAGATGACGATTATGTCTTCTCCAAGGCCTAGATACCTATCTGGTTGTCTCACAACCCTCCTACTACGTCTAGGCCCTACTTGATGTTCAAGCTGCTCTTCCGCTCTTCCGATTTAACTTTTGGACCCATTTCGACATCTTATTATGCTATATCCAAGTAAACTCTTGGTTTCGATGAAATACCTAACTCCTTCAGTACTACTTCAACTGTGAATCAACTAATTTAGATTCTAATAATATACATATTTCCCATACATCTCCATGTATATGTATATTACTTACAAAAGAACCTAGGCACCTTATGACTAGTTACATTATGCTTATACAAATAAAACCAAATTCTTTTGTTTTAATAATAATAAATATTTTCATTAGAAAAAAAACTGGAAGAAGATTAAGTTATATGCAAATACACTTGCTTTCTAGGGCACTATATTTACATAACCTTAACAATTCATATCTCAGTTGGAATGTGTTAAGTTAAAAAGACTTCACTTCTATTAATCTTGGAAATATGTGAACTGTTTTGATAAATTTGTTAAGTATGCAGAAAAATGTAAGTAACAATTAGTCATCCCAAATGATATGTCAGCAATAGACAATACACATCATCACAGACGAAGTATGAATAACAGATGAAGCGCAAATAATAGTCGAAGCGTAAAATACAGACGAAGCGCAAAACATATACGAAGCACAAAAACACAAATGAAGCGAAAAAATTAGACGATACAAAAAGGAAGATACTCTAGAACATCAGACAATTAGTTAGTTGGAGTTAGTTACAAGACTCAACTAAATAACGTTTTCTAGAAGAAGTTTCTCAATAAGACAGTTGGAGTGTAGTGCCCCCTTACCGTAGGGTACACACCGGAACGCCCGAAGGTCATTTTGGTACATATCCTACGATAAAGGTACACTACGATCGATCACTACAAGCACTCCACATGGCATCATTTTAAAATTTGTCTAGAAAACATCAGTATAATTCTTTCCTCATTTCATTACTAAGCATCACATCTGTACAAAGTCATTTTTAATTCATAAAATACATAGCTGTACAAAGTCTAGTACTGATCTCTTTAAAATTGAGGAAACAATACATGACAACTATCTATGGCATCCAAAAATATCCCAGCTGACCGACCTTTGCGCCATGACTTCACTGCAATACACAATCTAAGCGGTAGTGGAGCCACTCTAATCTTTAGCTGTCTATCGGTCCTGAAAACAATATTGCAATTTTGCTGAGTTTTGCAAACTCAATGAGTTAACCATCATCGA
>JANZXV010000211.1:18488799-18500584 GCA_027576455.1 Erythroxylum roigii | reverse complement strand
TCCATTATCATCTTAAGCCACTTCTTCACTCAAGCCCATAGGCCCATCATTTCCTTAAGCCCAACTAACACATTTAACCTCATTAACTCATGCTACCTAACTTAATTAATGCTACCTTACTAATTAACGATAACTTAATTTAACTCATCAAGACTTCAAATTAATCTAATCATGCTCAAATAAAAATAAAAATTTCAGGGGCTAACATTACA
This sequence comes from Erythroxylum roigii, assembly GCA_027576455.1. Classification (NCBI taxonomy): domain Eukaryota; kingdom Viridiplantae; phylum Streptophyta; class Magnoliopsida; order Malpighiales; family Erythroxylaceae; genus Erythroxylum; species Erythroxylum roigii. Next base: position 18,500,372 of record JANZXV010000211.1, on the reverse strand, counting down.
GGTAATTGCAGTCAAATTGATGTTTTTGCGAAAATACTACACCCTTCAATTTTTTTCAATTGGTATCAGATTAAGGTCACCAAATCAGGACTTGGTACAATAAGTTGGTGCAGATTCGAGTTTCACAAACATGGCTACGAGAGAGGGTGCATTGATCACCAAGCCACCACTGTTGGACGGCTCTAACTATCCTGCATGGAAATCACAGATGATAGTCTTCATCCAGGCTCAAGGTACAAAAGCTGGGCATTCAGTAGTGCATGGGTGGACACATTTGATGATTACTGATGATAAGGGTAAGGCATTTTTAAAAGATCCATCTAAATGGACAAGAATCGAAGAAGAGAGGGCACTTGGAATCTCACAAGCAATGAACGCAATTTTTAGTGTTGTTGATGAAAGATGCTTTTCAATGATATCGGCCAATGAGTTGGCTAAAGAAGTGTGGGATACTTTGCAAATTATTTATTAAGGGTCCAAATCTGGGATAGCATCAGAACTTCAAATGTTAGCTGTAAGGTTTGAAAAACTAAAAATGAATAAAAATGAGACCATTGGGGATTTTCATGAAATATTGCATAATATAGCGAATTGGGCACATCAACTCGGGAAGAAATATTCTAACTTGAAACTGGTTAAGAAGAAATTTAGATCGTTTCCTTTGAGGTTCATGCCAAAAATTACGGCTATAAAAAAGCCCATAATATCACTGAATTAACTTTTGATAAGGTAATTGGGATTCTTACCAACTTTGATAAGAATTTGCTGAGGGATAATCGAGACAAGAGCAAAGGATTGGCATTGTAAGCCGAGATTGGTAAAGCCATGAATGACTGCGAAGATGAATCCGATGAGAATGAGGATAGGGAGTAATTGACAAGAAATTTCAGTAAGTGGTTAAAGAAAGTGAAGAGGGATAGATCCGATTTTAGGCAAAACGGTGGGACCTAATCAAATAGAAATTTAAAACAACAAGCCAGAACTCAGAAATGTGAAAGAAAGATGAGGAGAATTCAATGCCATAAGTGTCAGGCCTTTGGACATGTGCAAGCGAAAAGTTCTAATACCTTGAAGAAGAGAAAAGGGAAATCTTTTACCAGCACTTAGAGTGAGAATGAATTCGAAAGTGAATATGGTGGTGAAGAAGAAATTACAAATGGTGCTGATTTAATGGCTTTGTATAACACAAATCTAGTTGCATGCCTAATAGTAACTAAGAAGGAAGTAATTGAAGACAAAAAAAGGGGCAAATCAGAAAATTTTGAGAAAAACAGAGACAGATCAGGTCAAGGTTCAATTTCAGATTATGACAATGATGAAAGTGGTTCATATGATGGAAGAAAGACTATATACGAGGCTTACGATATGATTTATAAAAAATGGGTGAAAACATGTAGAAAGAATGAAAAGTTGAAGGAAGAAAACTTCTTTATGAAGAACACTATCCAAGATTTAGAGAAGAAATTGATGGTAGCTTTAGACGAGCTCGGTGAAGCCCGACTGAAGTTAGCAAGTACCAAAAAGGGTTTAAGAATGTTGAATGGTGGCACAAAAAAGTTAGAAAAGTTGATCGAAATCGGTAAGGTTAAAAGGGATCTTCAACCATTGGTTAGCAAAGAGAGTGCTCTAAGTTGAATGATGAGAAAATTGATATGCACAGATCTATCCAAGGAGAAACATCGAGGAAGAATCAAAGATTTGTTCCCACATGTCATTTTTGCGGAGTTATTGGGCACATAAGGACAAAATGTTATAAGTTACTGTAGATTTTGTTTAAAAGAAGCCAAAATTGAAGGACCTTATATCCCTTATATAAATTTCAAAATCAACCTTTAGTACCGAAACCCACTTCGGTTAGAAAGGGTCAAAGACAAGTACAAAGATGTAGCGAAGAAAAAACAAGAAATTGTTTAGATTCACAGTTAGTTACTGCTTTTGAAGAAACTGTTCAAACTGAGGATAAGTCAGTTACTTTAGATGAAGAAATCAACTAGGCAGTTGATGATCGAGATAATGCAACGAAGAATAAGCTCAAGTTTGCATTTCTTCGAGGGGTACAGGGATTGCGTGCTTTACATTTTTGAAGTATAGTTTAATGTTATCTATAAAAAATAAAACAAAAAAGTTTGAAGGAGTTATCGTTTAGGATTTTTTAGTTTTTTATTTATGGGCTTTCTAAGGTTTACTTGATTGATGTGTACATAAGGCTATGCTTGATGATGGGGTTTTTGAACTTAATGAGTTGTATGCAGATGGCTTTAATGTGAGTATTAATACTTGGCGAGTGTTTTGACTAGTGGTAAATTGTCATTTTGGCATACTTATGATTCTTCCGCTACACCTATTGTTGATTTTTATGCTTCTTTATTCGTTGAGATTGATTGCATTAAATATATTCTTGTTTTGACATTATTTTGTCCCAAGGGGGAGACATCATATTGTTTTTAGTGACTATTCAATTAAGGGGAAGATTTTAAGGTATCTCCGTGACTGTTAATCTTGCTTTTTGGCATCTTTTTATCTCATGGGGGAGAAATTTAGAGTATTAGATATTTGATGGATGTTCATTATTGTTTATTTAGATGTTTCTTGAACTTGAAGAATTTGATGGATGTTCTTTGGAACTTAACCTTGGATTGAGGGGGAGTATTGTGACTTCAATTGATTTATATATTCATTTATGTGATCCGAGAGAAGTTTTTGTTTTTAACAAAATGCCAAAAAGGGGGAGATTGTTTGGATATTTACTATGTCTTATTTTTTAGTTTTGGCATTTTTGACTTTTGGACATTTAGATACTAACAAAAATATATATGAAGAAGTCTTGCTTGAATTGGCTTCTCGGATAGAGTTATTGTGCAAATAAAACTCTATCTTGAATGAAGATTTACGTAGATTACGTTTCTTATGGAGATTGTGTGGGCATAGAACTGTAGTGGGCATGTGTGTGATGACCTCTGTGTGTAGTGGGAAACAATTGTTTATTGTATCTTTGGTGAATTAGGTAACAGATGGTGGATGATGTAACCCATGGTGTGTGGTCCATGCGTGTGTAGCAGAAAACATCTCTAGGTGTTATTTCTATATGTCAGCAGCTTGGTTTACTGGTTAACTGATTGTGAGTGTGTGAAGTTTTGTACGTGAGCTGATAGTTCTTTGTGGGTGCAACATCTTGAATTGCTCATGGCTTGGTGTTGAGCTTTCACTGCATGGGTCACGATTAAGTCGATTTTTCCATTGTGTACGTCTTCTACTGAAGGCGTATTTGCTTGATTAGTTGTGCGTGATGTCTTCCTCTGCTGTCGTGAGTTGATGTTGGATTTTGCAAAATTCAGTCTATAGTTTGCTGCGACAACTTTAAGATTTATTTCAGTGGAGCTTAACTTTTCTAGAAGTTTTTTTTTTAATCTCAAGTTTTTTCTATTCTAGTTCTTAGTTAGTCAATCACTTGAGTTATTTATTTATTGTTCTTTCATTAAAAAGAGTATTGAGAAAATTCTCTGTTGAAGTTAACGCAAGTCGGTCATGTTATTGGTGTAAAATTCTTTCACGGGCAGTGAAGACGAGGGATAGTGTCAAGGGATGAGTGGTGTGGGCTTAAAGCCTTATATAAAACTATTGTCATTAGTGAAAGAATTAAGCTAGGTGGGGGCTCCGCAGATGTAGTTAAGGTGTGTCGAACTACTTTATCAAATTTCGATATTAATCTGTTTAATTTCGTATTTATTTTTTCTATTTTTGTTTGTGCTGAAAAATTTTCAATTGCTGATATAGTTACTTTATATCTAGTAATTGACAGATACAGTTACAAGTAACTGCGGCAGAACCTTACAAGTAACTGTGATCAAATCGAAGTTTTTGCGAAACTGTTACACCCCTTCGGTTTTCTTCAATATACATGAGATAGAGTTAAATACTTTTATTTTTAAATATTCAGAGATTGTTTTTAGCATCTTAATTTTATCTTTATTATATTTTAAAACTTTTTTTTTATTCGAGGAAATCCTGTAAGCGGGTCAAGCGGGTACACCTCTCTGAGGGCCCAACTGATGCACCACCCCATAGGCGGGCCAAGCGAGCGCAACTCATCATCGACTCTAGATAAGAAGATAAAGGTTACCCATTTGCCAATTCTTCAAGCTCTTCACGAATCAGGGATCAAGGTGGTGTCTATTTTTGCAATTAATGTAAAAGCGATAATGCTGTTATCAGACAACTGGGTGTTATTGCCTAGGTGGACAATCAGACAACTGAAGCTAGGCAATGCTGTTATCAGTCTATTTTTGCAATTAATGTAAAAGCGATAATGTAAAATAGCGCCTTAGATTAAACCCAACTGTGAGTACAGTATTGATCAAAGTGGACTTTGGGAATATTTTAAAGCATATCCACACAAAATAAAGATTATGTAGCTTTGTGCAACTCAAGATTTTCAACAACTGATTAAGACGAATTTTATATCACTAATTAATTCATAGGCAGTTATGTTATTGTTTGACGCAAACTTAATCAGAGATGAGGTGTAGAGTTAAAAATGAAACGAACACATTCCTGTACCAACATCTTAATCATTATGTAGGATTCGCCAATGATGATAGATCAATGTTTTTTTACTTGTATAAGATGATATTCAAATCATAATTTATACACGTTTTAAAATAATATTTGCATTATTTATCAATCTTGGTCCATGTTCACAAGGTAATTAGCGTTTTTGTAGAAATCAAATACAAGAATAATTGAAAAAGACAAGAAGATATTGTAGGTAAAAGGGGAGGCACGGCAAGAACAAAGCTTCAACACATGGATGTCTTGTTGATCGTATATTGATGTTGATAATGATGGCTTTTGATCATCATTGTGATGCTATATACAAATATTATGCATTTTTTCCACTATTTTTTCCCATATATGATATGAGTGTGGGGTTAAGGAAGGTCAAAGTTGGAAAACCATGGGCTCTGCTTCTGGTTAATGCAGCAGTGGAGTCAACTCAATCCTTTCTTAGTTCATATGAAAACAAAAAACAGCGATTACCATCTGACTGCTCGTTTTCTTCCAAAAGATCATCTTGTCTTGTGAATAATTTTTTTATACATGGATTTGCTGCCCATGACTTATGCTCTTGTTCTAAATGGACTCTCTCCGCATCGTGCATATGGTTTTGGCAATAGTCTTTACCATCATTTTTGTTTATATATAATATGCTCTTTCTTTCTACTTTTAGCACCTGTGATACATGGTAAAAAAAGCATATTTGTATCCTCTTTCTGGCTATCACCTCACCTAAATCATGCTATCTTGTATTTCTCCTTCTTTTCTCTTCTCAACAACCTGTTTATGTTCTTGAATGGCATGCTTTTGTCAGAAACTATGCACGTTGACATATTTCCTTTGGTTTCATGATCATTTTTCCAGAATGAAATGGATGTAACAGTTGGCTGGCGCTGAATATATATATATATACCCATATATTTTCTGGAGGTTGGAATATACAAAATGTTGAAGCAGAGAAATGTTTTGGCAGTTCTTGTTTTGGTTGTTGGAGGTGTTGGAACTAATTTGTTCATTGTGGAAGGAAGTCCGCATCGGATACTTCTGGATACAGATGTTGATACAGATGATTTCTTTGCTCTTTTATACCTCTTGAAGCTTAACAGAGCAGAAATTGAATTGGAGGTAAGTCCTTGGTCACTTCTGAGTACCTAAAAATTTATTCAGAGTACCAAAAATCGGGTTATCTTTGGCACAGGCTATCACTATCAGCACGAATGCATGGACTGATGCAGGTCATGCAGTGAACCAGATCTATGACATTCTTTACATGATGGGTCGTGATGATATCCCTGTTGGAGTAGGAGGTGATGGTGGAATACTAGAAAATGGTACCATACTCCCTAATGCTGGAGGATATCTCCCCATAATAGAACAGGTGCTCAAACTACTTTGATTTCCCCATAAATTTATGGTTTTTCTCCAACTGATTGATTCATAAAAATCCTTATAATAGGGGCATACAACAGCCGGATATTGTAGGTACAGGCAAGCTATCCCTGTTGGTCGTTTCGGAGGACGACTAGACATTGATTCTAATTTTGGGATAAGGAAAGCATTCTTGCCACAGGTAGATCTAAACTATTTTTTCCCCTTTTTGCAATTAATTTCTGGGCAATTATCCTCATTGTGTATCTTATATGTGGATTAATAAGTTTGAATCAACTATCAAATGAAATTGTGGATTGGTGAGGTATGGAATATCCAATAAATATCATTCACATACAGCAGATAATTCAATCTGTTGGGTCACAGACAAGTCCTTAGCTTCCTTCTATCTCCTGTGGAGTCTTTTGTGTTGCCAATATCTGCTTATCAACTTTTATTGACAGTTCTCATATAGGTAGCACTTTTTTCTCTTGTTCTTTAATCCTGTTATACTTGGCAGAGCTGATAGATTTGTTCATTAACCAGGGGAGCAGGAAATATTCTCCTCTTCGACAACCTAATGCCCAACAAGTGCTGATAGAAAAAATATCTGCAGGTCCTATTACTATTTTCCTAACAGGAGCTCATACAAATTTGGGCTTATTCCTGACGAGCAATCCACGTCTAAAGAAGAACATTGAGCATATATATGTCATGGGTGGTGGTGTAAGGTCGAGCAATCCAACTGGTTGTTGCCCACAAAATGCAAGTTCATCCTGCCAGCGAAAGCAGTGTGGTGATCGTGGTAATCTGTTCACAGACTACACCAGCAATCCTTATGCTGAGTTTAATATATTTGGAGACCCTTTTGCTGCATACCAGGTATGTGAAATGTAGAAGTGATTCTTAGTACAACTTCTAAGGTAGGATTGAGGGTTCTAATTCTATCTCAGGTTGTCCATTCTGGAATTCCTGTCACTCTTGTGCCCCTTGATGCAACAAATTCCATCCCAATAAGTGAGGAGTTCTTTAAGGCATTTGAGGAGAATCAGTATACTTACGAGGCCCAATACTGCTTCAAGTCCTTGAAAATGGCTCGTGACACTTGGTTTGACAGTCAGTTCTACAAGGTTATTTTCTTGACAATGCTTTTACTGATTTTCTTCCCATTTGAAACTAGGAAACTTTTGATCCTATTCTGGTTATTTTTTGCAGAGTTACTTCATGTGGGATTCCTTTATGTCTGGTGTAGCGGTTTCTATAATGCAAAATTTGCAAGACAAGACTGGCAAAAATGAATTTGCTGAAATGGAGTATATGAATATAACGGTTGTGACTTCAAATGAACCTTATGGGATCTTTGATGGCTCAAATCCTTTCTTTGATGGCCGTAAAGTCCCAAGATTCAATCTAGAGAAAGGTGGAGTACACAGTGGACATGTTCAGACCCGGCTTCAAGATCCATTTTGCATAGTGCAGAATGGGAAAGGAATATGCCAGGTAAGGAATTGTTATAGTTGTCTTCTTCTAATCTCTTTAATTACTTTCACTTGAGTCTTCTGTCTACGTAAAGGATCATGGTAATATGTAAATTTGGTCAAAGCTGCAAAAATTATTAAATAGAAGTAAGGATTTGCACTGCTTTTTGATTTTCTAATTGCCACAGTCACCTGCTAAACAAAAACGTACAGGATGGATATACAAAGGAGGTAAATGGTTCTGATAGAGTACGAGTCCTTGTCGCTACAAGAGCAAAACCAAATCCAAACACTACCAGTGAACTTAACCGAGCCTTTTTCAAGAACTTCTTGAACGTGAGTGCATTGTAATCAACACTCAAAACATCCTCTGATCCGGCCAAATCCTAGGCTACTAACATCTCCATTTTTTGCATTCAGGTTCTGAATAATCCACAACATGCAGGAAAGTTCAATTTTACAACACAGTTTCCCTATTACAGAGAAATTCTTTACAAACCAGATTTTGGACGCAAAAAACTGGGGAAACCTGTAGTCTTCGACATGGATATGAGTGCTGGAGATTTTCTAGCTTTATTTTATCTACTTAAAGTACCTGTAGAAATGATCAATATCAAGGTAAGTGGTATTTTAAGTTCCAAGGTTCTTCAATGATACCATTGCCGCCTACGTAACTAGTTTGAGATGGATGCAACCATTGGAAGAAATAGCTTCCTTTTTAATCGTTAACAATTGCTGAATGTCTTCACATCTCTCCCATATATGGAGATTAATATTTGCAGCCATAAGTTTCAATGAAGATAGTAGAAGATTAAACTTGCATGTCCTGGTCTTTTTATCCAGGGAATCATAGTAAGTCCGACTGGTTGGGCAAATGCTGCAACTATAGACGTTGTTTATGATTTGCTACATATGATGGGTCGTGATGATATTCCAGTTGGCTTGGGTGAGGTATTTGCAATGAACCAGTCTGATCCAAGTTTCTCTGCTGTTGGAGATTGCAAATATGTTCAGGTGATCCCACATGGGAGTGGTGGATTGCTGGACTCGGACACTCTCTACGGGCTTGCACGTGATTTACCACGAAGTCCTAGAAGGTAACACTTGGATGGGTGGATGTTTCTATCATTTTGTTTTTGGTACTTGTGCTTCTTTAAAAGAAAAATTTCCCTCAAAAGGTATACCGCAGAAAACTCTGTAAAATTTGGAGCTCCGCGCGACACAGATCACCCTGAACTTAGACAGCCTTTAGCGCTGGAAATTTGGGAGTCCATAGTAGAAACATTGGATCCAGGATCAAAAGTAACCATATTGACCAATGGACCCCTGACAAGTTTGGCAAGTATCATTTTATCAGCGAATAAGGCAAGCTCCCACATTAAGGTTAGAGAAGTTACCATGCTGTGTTTGGAAGACTTCGTATAATCGCGAGCCGTTAAAAATACATTTAACTATTGCAAGTTTGAGTAGTTAATTTCCTGACTGATAAAATGTGTACGTGCTTCGTTTAGATAATGAGCCGAAAGCTTATTGCAGGACGTCTATGTAGTTGGAGGACACATGAGGAGCAGTTTTATGGACAAAGGGAATGTCCTGTCCATTGATTCTAACAAGTATGCAGAAATGAATTTGTTTCTTGACCCGTTGGCTGCAAAGACTGTTTTTGAGTCACCACTTGACATTACACTCATTCCTCTTGGAGTCCAACATAGAGTCAGTTCCTATCCTCGGGTACTACAAATGCTACGCCAGGGAAAGAAAACACCTGAGGCTATCTTTGGGCTTAGTCTGCTGTCAAGACTGCATCGATTGCAGCAAACACATCATCTATACAGTCATATGGTAAAACAGATATTATATTATTCGCGTTTCTTAGTGATATTAAACTGCCAAAGGTTCTACGGATAAAATCTTTTTCTTGTCCTTTTTGTATATCTGGACATGAATTTGCTGCAGGATACATTCTTGGGGGAGATTCTTGGTGCAGTGGTCCTGGCCGCTAATGAATCTGAGCTGAAGCCAACCTTCGAGATTAAGCCCATCAGGGTTATCGCGGAAGGCGTCCAGTCTAAGGATGGGCAGACCGTAATTGATGAAAGACATGGGAAATTGGTGAAAGTTCTGCAAACCTTAAACTCTGCAGCATATTACAAACTTTTCGCAGATCAGATGAGATTTGAGAAGCAATCTGCTGTCATTGGAAGCTTTAAACAGCAGAAAAGGATTTGGCGCATGCCACCTATCAACAAGAAACCGTTTTAACTGCCAACCGCACAAGTTTCAGCAATATGCCAAATTCCATTGCGATTTGCAGCTGAAGCATTTTGGTTAATGTAGAAAGCAGTCGTCATGTTATGTACTGAGCTCCATATAATTAACAAGAAGGAAGCAGGATAACATACTATTGAAAAGTACAGTCTCTCTTTTGTTAAAGCAAATTGTTTGAAAGCCAGAAGGTACTATATCATACAAAATTAATTTTGTATGATTTTAGAACCGTTTTATGGAGAGTGTAACTTACAAATAAAAATATCAATGAACTGCTTTGGTTTTTGCTCTAGGAACGAGCCTTTCTCTTGACAGATAACAGGGAGGCTTTGATTTCCTGAAATCGGTTTCGTACCCCAAAACACACTGCATGGAATTTTTTTTGTTTCCCCACTACAACTTGTTATAATCCCTTGTACAAATTTTAAAATAGCTCACATAAATAAAATTAAAAAAAATAGGTTTATCTTTATTTATAAACGAATGAGTGTAAATAATTTTTTATAAACATAATATCTTAAATCAAATATAAAATAATTTTAAAAAAAGTTAAAAACAGTATAATAAAATCATAAACTAACAATTCATAAAATTGAGAATTTATAAAAATTAAATTCTCATAAATATTAAATATTACAAGTGCATATTTTATAACTCATGTTAATCGTCAAAGCTAATAAATGATTAAATTTTTATTGTATTTTTCTAAAATAATAATTGGATCTTAAATAATAAAATTTTAAATATCTTTTATAAGCATAATTAAATGACTAATAGTATAAATTTTTAATTCAAAAATTGATATCATCATACTTAACATAAAAAGTTGCACCACAAGAACAATGTCGTTTAGTGATGGATATTATTGACATAAAACGTTTGGATTCTGTCGATAATATAAATTGGCAACGGAATTAACCGACGGACAAAGGTGTCGTAAAAACGGTTGTAGGTAAACTTACTGACAGACATTTTATATACCGTCAGTAAATATATCGATGGTTGGCTGTGACCGTCGGTAAATTTACCTACAGTTATGACTGACTGTCATTGAGTACACTGACGGTTCAGCAAATCCTGCCAGTAAAGTTAGCAACGACAATATTGTTGACGGTTTGTGGTGTTCCGTCGGTAAATATAATGAATTTTACCGACGTACTTGTATTTTCCGTCGGTAAATAATTTTTAAAATTTTTAAAAAATTCCGACATTAAATTTTATTTCATGATCTTATGATTAATGCATAATTTCAACAATTATGAATTATCTATGCATAATATTTTGATTTGTTTATATATTTAATTTGTTTAAACGAAAAGTTGATTGATGATATAAAGTTAAAATTATCTTGATTGATAATAAAAACATTATAGTGTACATAGTAAGTCTTTGTAATTCAAAGCAAGTGACTATAACACTGTGACATCCCACATCGGTTGGAAAGGCGAACGAAGCACCCCTTATAAGGGTGTGGATACCTTCCCCTTGCAGATGCGTTTTTCATGCCCTAACGTCTCGGATCCTATCAGAACTTCGAAGTTAAACGTGCCAGGGCCAGAGCAATCCCAGGATGGGTGACCTCCTGGGAAGTTCTGTGGAAAATCAAAACCGTGAGGGTGCGAGGCCCTAGAGGCCAAGGCCCAAAGCGGACAATATTTGCAAGTGGGTGGGCGCGAGGCCCGAGAGGCCGAGGCCCTCCAGAGGGACGCGAGGCTCGAGAGGCCGAGGTCCTGTGGGCGCGAGGCCCTAGAGGCCGAGGTCCTACAGATAAATAATTGTCTTGGGTGGCATCCATGTATCCTCCCATGGGGTATTTGGGTGTTACAAACACTCCTATTGTCCTAGTGACCGCGGATGCTCTGAGGTGCTACCCCTTCCTTTCAACTCATCCATCTCATGTCTTAG
>JANZXV010000211.1:18407249-18422401 GCA_027576455.1 Erythroxylum roigii | reverse complement strand
ATCTGTATTTGTATATATCTGTTCTGATTCGCAATGATCACATGATGTGCCATGATAATGTGAATATTTGGATTATAAATATTTTGAATGAATATTTGTGAAATATGTGATTTTTGTGTATCTGTCTTGGGTGAAATTATCAATGATGGTTCACTCATTGAGTTCCCAAAACTCGTAAAAATTGCAACGTGGCTTTTCAGGTACGAGACAAGAGACCTAGTTTCTTAGACTGGATTAAAGGAACATTTTGGACTAAGTTATGGCTGAGAGGTCTGTCAGCTGACATCAGAAGAGTTGTAATTTTGTATTTTGTAGTTTCTTGTTTAGAACTTGTATAAGGATTGTAAAATACAATGTAAGCTTTTGTCAATGAATGCAAGGAATGGTTTAAAATTTGGTGATTTTAATTATGTTAGATGATGCCATGTGTAAGCTGGATATGTGTTTTGCTCGAACATACCATTATCATCGAATATGTGCTTGAATGTCCTCGGATGTTCGCGTATATACTCTATGATAGTGGGATATTGCAGAGATAGAGATAGAGATAATGATATCTATATTAACTTCATCATCATGCACAACATCCTCATACCATGTCCCCCATCATTACTTGTTATAGTCAAAACTTATAGAGCCATAATCAAAATGTCAAGTTTATGTGTAACATGTACCTCAATTGTCCCATATATATTTTAAAAAATTAATTAACAAACTTTTAACTATGAAATAAGCTTTATTGACTTGTACTGTTGTACATATCCAAATTCCTTCCCTTTCTCACAAATTTGTTTATAACTATCAAAATCAAGATCAATTTTATCAAAATAACTTGCGACCTACCATCATAACTTAACTTAGGATCTTTCTTAAGGTATCCACCATAATATAACTTCAAGCATCCATATTGAGTCATTATAAGCATGCAAATTGCAAGTAAATAACAATATACATATTTAAGAAAATATAAATATACAAACATATATACAAACACATAAACAAGACTGTTTGTATTTAAGCAATTTAAGTACATGTATACAAGATAGTTTAAAAGGAGAAGAACATAACTTTTTTTGCCATAAGCTTAGCTATAACAAAAGAAGACTAAGATTGTTTCAAGATTTAGTGTTGCATATAGAATATGGTATGTCTTGGTCAACTGATGTAGTATTATTTTGTAAACAAGCTAGTTATCAGGGACGTAGCTATGCTTGGCCCAGTGGGGCACTGGGCCCGCCGAAATTTTAAAAAAAGTTAAATTTTTTTTAATTTTTAATTTTTAATTTTTTTCTATGTAAAAATATAAATTTTGGGGTTTGGGCCCCCCAAGATTTTAAAAAAATTTATTTTGGGCCCCCCTATATGTATTGGCTGGCTACGTCCCTGCTAGTCATGCTATAAAAAAAAGGATTTTCAAGTATATACCGATGAAATTAAATACTAACCAAGAGTAGTGAGAAAAATTGCAAAAGTATTTGCTTACAATCTCTGTATCATCATGCTATTTGCATTAGAATAGTAGAGAATTTAAAAAATTAAAACTAGTTTTTATTAATTTTGCATCATATTTCATTAATTTAACAAAAAGCAGATATGGAATCCTATAAAATAACATGCAAGATAATGTAATTATTGAAATAACATGCAATAATATATAATGTTGGTCATACATTCTTCTGAAACTTGCTTGTCACTCGTGGAGAACATATGTAGGGAAATAAGAAAAGTTGAAAAGAGCCATGCAGTACTTAGACTAGAGTTACGGTCAAAATTAAGAGCAAAATAGGGCCCACCTTTATAGAGCAAAATTAGTCAAATTAATGTATGTTAGTGGAAGCGACTCTTAACATTTGATTTCTTTCAAGTTTGTTGTTTTAGCTTCTAATTTAACGTTAGTTTTTTTTTTCTTTCAAGGAGTTTTAACGTTAGCTTTTTTGTTCTTTCAAGTAGTTTTAACATTGACTTTTTATGTTAATCTGTTTGTAAATTTCTTTCAAGTATTTAGTTGTAGTTTTTACTCTTTGGTATTTTTATTTCCATCAACGTATAAATCTATGATATCCTAACTTAAGAATTGATATCAAAAGACTTTCATGGGTCTAACTTCTTAATGATAATTGAAAGGCAAAATTTCTGATTTTTTTCTTTGTATTTTCAACTTACTGAATATGTGCCAAAAAGATTTTTTTTATTTTCATTTGACGTCATTGATTACTTTTGCTTTCTCTTTAGGTTTTAATTATTCAATCACAATACTTAATCATAATTATTATTAGGGAGATTTATTTTAACTCAGAGGATATAAATTAGGGAACTTTATTCTTATTTATAATTCTATATTATGAAATTATTAGAACACAAAGAATCAAAGTTCTTTAGAAAAAATATTACTTAAGTCAAGATTAATTATAAATTATAACCTCTTATTAATTAAGTTTTATAATGAATAAATTATCATATTCTTGACACAAAATATTTATTATAAAAAGTTTTATGTTCATATCTATGTTGAAATTTAACATAGATCTAATTTTTAATAAATACAAATAGGAATAATTTTATTACTTATTGATTTCAAAAAAATGAAAACCAAAATTTTGTATAAGAAAACATGCATAAGTCCTACATCAATTAAGGAGCTTGACCGACACCAATTTTAGAATTTTATTCTTATTTGTAATTCTATTTTAAGAAGGAAATTATATGTAAATAAAAAAAATCAAAGTGAGTGAGGTAACTTTGATGGTAAAACAGTTACCGTGGCACTAGTTTAAGTCATTTATGTTTGAATATTAAATTTTAATAATAATAACATGCTTTAAAAGTTTACATATTTGTATAAGGCTAATTTATTAGGGCCTTTCTTTTATACTTTGCCTAGGATCTGTAAAATGTTATGAACGACCCTGAAAATAAAATACAATCTTATTACATATATTATATGTAAAATACAAAAAGAAAAAGTCATAGGCCTTGTTTCATAAATTACTTATCAGCCATTTTTTTGGCTGATTAAAATGTTTTAGCTATTTAACCATGTCAATCTACTGATAATTATATTTGATAATCAGCTGATTGGGTTGACGGATTAAACTCAATCAGTTAATTTTGAAATTAAGGGACTAAAATACTATTATATCCAAAAGTTATTACAAATTACTCAAAAAGATTGTAACATCCCGTTAAGGCTAGAATAGTGTATTATGAGAAATTACTGAGAAACTAGAAAATGCATATCATGCTTACGCGAAATATGACATGCACATACATGAGAATATTAATTGTTGCACATGAATATGATTGTACATGCATTCATTGACATTTTCCATGTATAATCGAGTTATTAATGCGATTAAAATATGAATTGTGGATTATTTGTGGTGAAAATTTATTTGAAAAATATTATAAATATTTTGGAATTTTTGGTAAATTTTAGAAAATTTCCGAAAATTTTGGGCATTTTAGAATAGGAAAAAAATGTTGACATTGGACCAATTTTAGTCTGACACGTGGAGTGATTAAATATTGAAAATTGGCTTACATATATGTGGTAGATTTATTTGAGTGACAAGTATAAGACATGCAAAGAATACACATAGCTTATGTTTTTGGTTAGGAAGAGAGTATTGTAGCTTATGTTCTTCACTGCAACACTCAACACCGCAATTCTCTTCCCTATTCTTCATCACCGAATAGCAAATTGTTATTCTTTTTGTGTTACTGATTCCCTCTCATTGCTAGAACTAATTGCTGAAACAAGTAAGTGACTTTGATGATATTTTACTATTGTACATGAATTTATTCATGAGTGGTTTGAGAAGTGTAGTTTCGGTGATGAATGAATTAGATGATATGAAATGAAGATTTGGTGAGGACGTAGTATAGAGTTGATAAAATGATAAGTTTTTTATGAACTGAAAGAGTTGAAATGTGGAAAAATGCATAAGATGAAAGTAGTTAGAGAATAAAACACAGAAATTGAAATTTGCATGTATGGATAAGATTTTTTTTGTTTAAGTGTGAACCTTGGATTTTTTTTTGTTATTGAGCTAAAATGAAGTTAGAAGAATTGGTTTAAGTGTCATTTGTGTTAATTGAAGAAGATTGAGGTGAGAATAAAAATCTGGAAAATTATAGTAGAGAGAGGAAGAATATATGGAGTTTCATATTTTTTTGATGTTTTAATTGTAAATTTGAATTTGACTTGTTTAGAGATTGTATTGGATATAGAAATGCAGAATAGATGATTTAGAACTGATTATCTGGAAAAAATGAAATGAAATGAAAAAAATGGAAGGAGAAGAAGAAGAGATATTCGGAGAAGAAGAAGAGAGAAAGCATGATCGTGCTGAAGAAATCAACAAAGTCACAATCGTGCTTTTGCACGATCGTGACTTCGTAGGTGCAGGTGGATCTCGTGATCATGCATTGATTTCTCTAAAGAACTGGCAAAGTCAGAATTGTGCTTTTGCACAACTTCGGCTTCGCAGGCAACTTTCAACGTTCTACTGAAGAGAGTTTGTTTATGAACATCCTTTGATATTTTGTTATAACTTCTTCACCTGATATCCAAATGACTTGATTATTAAACCAATAGTGTCATAACACCTTGTTCTTCATCTCCAAAAAAATTTATAGCCATATGAAATGGATTGATTGTTGAATTTAAGATGAAAATGTTGAGGAGTACTGGAATATGATAACTGAGATGATTTCACTGAACATACTTCGGTATTTTAATTATATTTTGATCAGTAAGTATCCAAATGGAATTATTCTTGATTTAATTGAGCTAGAGACATTTGAATACAAATTGTATGAAGAGATCAAATTTTAATTCTATCTCTAAGAATTACAGAATCTGACTTGAAGTTCAATACAGAGTACAATTATAGTTCATAAAATAGTCCAAAGTAAATTGAGTATAACTTTTGGAATACTGAATCAAATTGTATGATCTTGGTGTCATTAGAAACTTAAGACATCAAAGGACAATTTTTTAGAAGAAAATATTGCCTAATGGTGTCATTTACCTTATCAGAATGATCATGCAAGGTTGACCCGAAAGCATGTTGTTAGAAAAATCTGAAATGATCAATTACGTTATGAAATTAGTTTCACTTTGTTTTATTGTGGTCTGAACCTTAAGTACAAATGATAATTATGAGAGTTTTGATATATGAATGATATGGTGACAAGAATCACAATAAGATACCCGAGATTGTCATTGAACATGCATTGTGCATATTTGCTATACATAGATGTGCATAAAGGAATAATTACATTTGTGCGAAAGTGTAATATATGTAAATGTGTTTTTTATGTTATAGAGGAGCACATTGGACACCATTCAGACATTGTCGGTCCATCCAGGCAATAGCATATTGGAGCATACTGTGACTCAACCTAGATGATTTTCCTAGGATTGGTTGAATATGTTTAACTTCCAATTATTAACTGTTTGTGATTTGTTTATGAATTCCGGACTTAAGGTCCGAGGAGTTTAATATTTGGGAATGTATTGGAAGTGTTCTGATTTCTTTGACAATTCTAAATGATATTTGAATGCTCAACGAAAGTTGAATACCGGACTTAGATCCGATGACTACGAGATTCTGACTGTGCATCATATGTGACTATTATACATGACATATTCTGTATTTGATGCATTTCATAAAATGCATGCTCAGATAAAGGCATTTTAATTAGAGTAACCAATTTGATAAAGCTGGAAGCTCAATAGTTTGCACGTAGAGCTTTGCTCTATGACACATAGAGCTTTGCTCCGTGAATTCTGTTCTGACTGAACCCAATGGCCAATATCTGTATCTGTATGTGAAAGGCACTTAGTAAAGGCACTCAGTCCTATTATATACGTTTTCCTTTAACTTTGAAAATAAACATAAAGACAACCAAAAATATCGAGTAAATTGCACGAGGAATTGAGAAACGTCCAATAGGTTGCCTTTGTTTTAAATGATGGTGTTGACTTCTTTTACCCTATCTAAATTCTTATGAGAATATTCAAAGAAATAATAAGATATAATACTCATATCTTTATAATTTTTTTTGTAGCATGTCGTTATAAGTTATTTTACACATAAACAATCAATATTAAATAATTAATTTTATCAAGTATTTTTAAATAAATAGATAATATTATCTATTGGTCAGATTAACTATATTAATCCGTTGCCAACTAACAGATGATATCAATTAATAGTATAAAGTAATTTTTGCTGATCGTCAAACAGGAATTTATACGACTAGAACTCATGAGGATTCCAGAGCCCTCCACGTGGACCACATGCAATTATTGATGGGATATTTTGATCTGCAAGGCATATGGTTCCCATGCTAAGGAACAGAGCATTTAGCTTTGTTCCTTTTACATCGTCTATTTGTCATAGTCAATTATAAATCTCCATATTTACTTGCATTTCTTCTGTAACTACGTAATTACATCAATTACTTATGTGTCCCTGTTTTATCATCATTTTCCAGAGAGAGACATTTCAGGATATAATACAAAAAATACAAATCAAAAAATGGTCACCAACGAGCAATGACAACACACGTCGCCAAAATAGGAATAAATCTATGATTGTGTGGGTAAATTCCATATTTCAGCGAATTCAAACTAAGTTTGTTGACTAAAATGCTCTATTTCAGCTTCAGGAATCATAATTCCCATTTACAGAAAAACATAATGGTCACATCCTATTTCTTTAAAATTACATTTACCTAATTGCAAAAGAGGACAACATATAGGTAAATTGCAAAGACCCACCCTATCACTTTCTCTCTCACAAAAAGGTCCCGACTTGAAGGTCCCCACTTATTATTTGATTTTCATCTCTCTCGCTCCTGGCTCTCTTCTTCGTTGTTTCCTTGAGATCCAGAATAAGTTTCGCAGAAACTGAAAAGATCGAGCCTTTCTGTTGTTAAATCACTAGTTTTATTGTTTCTTGAGTTGGATTATAGATGGTATAGTGTTCTCTCAGATTCTCCTAGTTACAGTTGTATTCGAGCTGTTTTGCAAATGCCACTTGCCCTTGAATCATTCTGCTGTTAATCTACTTCTTTTCTTGTTTCTTGAGTTGAGTAATAGGGACTGTCTCCCGTTCCCTTAGATTCTCCGAGATATAGTTATACTCGCGCAGTTTTTTCAAGTACCCATCTGCCCTTTGATTCATACTCTCTCGTTTTCAGCTACTACATTTTAGTCCACTTCACCATTTGTTTTGGCCGCACAATCTCTTTTCTTGTCTTTGCCTGTTTTTGTTTCTTTTAGCTACCTATAGTCTCATAATAAGTTGCTTTAGCTTCAAGGACTCGTAAAGATTATTGCTTTATTACGTTTGCGATCTTTTTTCTTTTTTTTTTTTGTTGTTTTTGTAAGAGATTTTAGGTTTTTGAGGTTCTTTGACTCCGTGGAATTTACTTGAACTTACGGTTTTTTTTTCCCCCAATCTCAAGCTTCGTGATGCTGGTTCAATTTTATTAGGCTGGTTTCGTTTTGTTCTGTTTTGGTTAAGGTTAAGCTCGATTGCTTTTTGATTTCTTGGATCAAAGTCTGAAAGCTAACTCTTAGTGTTCGATTCTTCAAAGACTTTTTATGCGTTGCTGTCGAGATGCAGCCTGATCAGAGAAAAAAGGTGCAGTATCATTCATATGAAAATGAATATAATATTGCTATTGTTCATTCGTGTTTGTCTGTGTTAGCTGGCGCACTGCGAAGCAAGATCAACGTGGTTGTTTATGAGACTGTGGATTACAATGGTTTTAATAGCGGTTAATTTTGTTGGTAAAAAATGCTTCCTTTTATCATCTTAGGATCTGAGTCCATTTCAAGATTTGATCCCTGTGGTTTTCAGATTATTTCTATTGTCCAAATTATACTGAATCTTTCTTAATGTTAAGGGTATAGTTCCTAAACATCCGGAAGACAAATAACATCTTGTCATGGTCCTAAGCTTCTTGAACACCTGCTAATGTTCTCCTTTTACAAAATGGTGGAGGTTCCCACCATCAATCAAAGTTATGCAACGTTTGCAGAATTATGATTTTTTTTCTTCTCCTGTTTCCTACTTTCCTTTCTCATTCTGGTGGTAATTGTACGAGGCACTTCATTATCTTGTTCATGGGAAAGTGTCAACTGAAAATATCTATAATCTTACGCCTTAACAGCGATAGGAGATTAACTCTGGCGATGTTATTGCAGTGTCTAAATAATGTTTTACTTCCAAAGAAATACTTCCGGGCAATTTATGTACCGTATCTGGTGTTGTTGTACTCTGTAAAGTCATGTTTCTTTTTTTACGATACTTTGAATGTGTATTAGTATCAGGCTATTCTCCCTGTGGTTACATACTTGTGTAGGTGGTATAATCAATGGGATAATACTTTAGACCATGTGTTTTGAACAGTTGTAATCATTGCAGTAGGCAGATTACATGGGCCAAATGTTTCACATGATTAAAGTTTAGAGCTGAATCATTATATCGTTAAAAGAGCAGGTTTTGCGGGGTCATGGTGAACTTGGACAGTGATAATGGAGTAATTTGTCCTGTTTACAATGATATGCAGCCTGCAGAAATGTGATCGCCCACAGCCCTTCTCGTGCATAGCTTGAACACATTTAAGACAAAATTGTCTGATAAAATTTATTTTGGGACCTATATTTTGTTTGTAATTGCAGAACCTTGTGTACCTTTTCATGGTTGATGTTGTTTGTCTTAATTTGGTGGTGCAGCCAACTGTGGATGTAGACTTTTTCACAGAGTATGGTGAGGGGAGCAGGTACAGAATAGAGGAAGTAATTGGCAAAGGAAGCTATGGTGTTGTTTGCTCTGCTTATGATACACATACTGGAGAAAAAGTTGCTATCAAGAAAATTAATGATATCTTTGAACATGTCTCTGATGCCACCCGCATCCTTCGGGAGATTAAACTTCTTAGGTTGCTGCGGCACCCAGATATAGTAGAAATCAAGCACATTCTGTTACCTCCTTCCAGAAGAGAGTTTAAGGACATATATGTAGTTTTTGAGCTAATGGAATCAGATTTACACCAAGTTATTAAAGCAAATGATGACTTAACCCTAGAACATTATCAATTCTTTCTTTATCAGCTTCTTAGAGGGATGAAATACATACATACAGGTAAAAGTAACACTCCCTTGTTACTTTTGTTGTGAATAGTCTTATGTTCATGTCTTTTTCATTCTAAATTCTTTTGTTCTTGCAGCCAATGTCTTTCACCGTGATCTAAAGCCTAAAAATATCTTAGCAAATGCGGACTGCAAGCTGAAGATTTGTGATTTTGGTCTTGCAAGAGTCGCCTTCAATGATAGTCCTACTGCTATCTTTTGGACTGTAAGTTTTTCTGTGTTCTGTCTTTTCTGGTGTGATGCTTAAATTACAATGTGGTAAAAGATTCAAGTGTGATGATTCATGCTAATTCTTGATCAATGTTTGAACAGGACTATGTGGCCACCAGATGGTATCGAGCTCCTGAATTGTGTGGATCTTTTTTTTCAAAGGTGCTGGAATCATCATGACAAACCATTTGCTTAACGTTCCCTGATCATATATTATTTTTCAGTTTTTTGTTAAACTTTGTGCTATATGAAGCTCGACGAGTTGGACATCTTAGAGTGAAATCTATTCAGGCCATAATTCCATATACCTATTTATTTCTCAGCATGAGAGTAAATGTTGTGATCGTGCAATATTGTTAAAGAGTTGAAGAGCCTTCACATTTAATAAACTCCATTCTCTCTCTCTCCGCCCTTTTGCCTCTTAGGTTAGGGTGGGGATGGGGAAGGGTTTGAAACTGGCGATGGTGAAGAATTGTTGTCCAGTTCTATCAGTGTGCAAATGCAGTAACCTCTCATTGGTTGTATGATGATGAATTGGTTTTACCATGTCTAAAGAAGTAATTCTGTTGCTTTCAGTATACCCCCGCAATAGACATATGGAGCATTGGATGCATCTTTGCAGAACTTCTGACTGGGAAACCTCTTTTCCCTGGAAAAAATGTAGTCCATCAACTGGATTTGATGACTGATTTATTGGGAACGCCATCGGCTGAATCTATTGCCAGGGTATGTAAACTTTGATGTGACAAAAGGATGATTATTTTGTATTTCTCACACTAATCAATATCTTTGTTGTTGGAATCATAGTATTTGACAGAATATTGATATCATATGAACAGGTACGCAATGAGAAAGCTAGGAGATACTTAAGCAGCATGCGGAGGAAGAAACCCGTTTCTTTTTTGCAGAAGTTTCCTAATGCAGATCCCCTTGCACTACGGTTGTTAGAAAAAATGCTGGCATTTGAACCCAAAGATCGACCTACAGCTGAAGAGGTAAATATTTATGCTTTTACATGATCATATTCTTGATTTTGCGCTTATTATCAGAGAAGCTATTTTCCTGTACTTTGGTAGGCTCTGGCCGATCCTTATTTTAAGGGTCTAGCCAAGGTTGAGAGAGAACCTTCTGCTCAACCAGTTTCCAAGATAGAATTTGAATTTGAGAGACGAAGGATAACCAAAGAAGATGTTAGGGAACTCATATACCGAGAAATTTTGGAGTATCATCCTAAAATGTTGAAAGAGTATCTGGAAGGTTCAGAGCCAACAGGTTTCATGTATCCTAGGTATTGCTTACTGAATATGAATAATATTTTCCATTATAATGATTACATTAGATTTTATGTTCAAATGCCTTGGGCAATGGGAATCTTTATTTTGTGCATGTTGTATATGCAGTGCTGTTGACCATTTTAAGAAGCAATTTGCTTATCTTGAGGAGCACTATGGAAATGGTGCAACTGTTGCTCCGCCTGAGAGGCAACATGCTTCGTTGCCCAGGTATCCCTATTAAATATTTTTTCTGTGTACCTACTTTTTAATTATGGGCGCCTCTTTCCTGTGTTTTTATCACAAAGGTGATTAACTATTTAAGTTTGTTACGACATACACTTGTGAATGTTCAATGTCTGCAGGCCATGTGTACTACATTCAGATAATACAGTACATAATCCGGCTGATGTTGCAAATGATCTTTCCAAGTGTTCCATCAAAGAAAGTGAAAGGTCAGTCATGGACAGAAATGGAGGTATCCCAATGACAAAGCTTCCACTTCAAGTTCCCCAAAGCATCCAAGGTAACTTTGTGACTTGATGATTTAATCTTTGTTCTATTTCCCTTGTTATCTTTCGAAAGGTAAAGAGTTCCCAAAAAAAAAGCATAAATAAAAGACCCTTGTATTTCTCTTTGGTTAACACGTTCCTTTCGGTAAGGTCAATAAGGTTTTCTGTTCAGATTCTATGTCATTCTGACAGAAGTATGAATAGCTTGATGTTTTGATTATCTAATCGTAGGGATCTTCATCAATTTGCTGAAGATCTGAACCCTTGGGATGTAAGGTTGGCTCTTAGTTTGATTACATGTTTCTTTGGCAGGTGCCGCAAAACCAGGGAAAGTTGTTGCTTCACTTTTGCGATATAATAATTGCGGGGCAGCGGAAGCTCTTAATCAGCAAAGAATGGTCAGGAATCAGCCTATTTCAACTCAATATAGTGGTGCTAGAAGAAACCCACCCTGTAAGAACTATATGGGAGAGGATGAAGTAATTGAGGGGTCCAATGGGTTGCAGCCAAAGCCACAAATTATGGCTAGGAAAGTTGCTGCCGCCCAAGGTGGATCTGGAAATCATTGGTATTGACCTCATTTATTATGGCAGCAGTGAAGTTGCTTCATCTAAAGAATAATCTGCCGGCAGCATGAAAATTTATCAGATTCTAATGCTGTTATCTAGTGATTCTTCTATCCACAAGTTGACAGCTGAGGTTATGAAGGTGGGGACTTGTGTTGGAGGAAAGTAAGCTGCAAATTGTGATTCATTTCTCTAATTAAGGTTGAAGGCTCTTTTATACTTGAACGTCAAGCCGTCCTATTTAGAGCATCAATCAGAAGTAGGAAAGATGTATTATAATCGGGAAAGATACAAGGGTAAAGGGATTGGTTGGTATTCAAAGTTATCAGTTTCTCTTGTGGAGAATTTGACCCTGGTTATTGACCGTCTTACTTGTGTTTCATCCTGAAAATAAGCATCTTGGTTTATCCCAACTTTTGTTTGATACGCTCACTGAGAAGGGACCTTCGCTGTTAGATGCTATATTTAAAATTTTTAGATGTTCAGATTGACTTTGTACTTAAAGCACAAATATTTCGCTAAATGTAATTAAGGACACTCATGGTGCGCTAATTGAATGATTCATATGCTGCCACTTTTCATTCAAGGTTGTTCTGTTGGAAAGTCCAAGTAGTGGGTAATTATGGCACTTGATGATGATGCGGAATGATTGAGGTCTACCATCTAGGCTTATTCTAATTGGTAGAGATGTTTTTGCTATATCTATATGAAGAAAATAAAAGTATTTAAATATGCATGTACATATTAAAATAATAAGATAATAAAAGTTAAAAATAACATCAATAATAATAAATATAAAAGATAATAATAAAATAAATAAATGTGATAAAGTAAAATATAATATAAATAATACAATAAAAATGTAACAAAATAAAGAGTAAAAATAAAAAATCAAAAAGTAAATAAATATACACAAAAAGAAAAAAAGTAAATAAATAAATTAAACAATTCATTATAAGAAACTATTTAAGTAAGGAAAATGTTTAGGTTAGAATTAGATAACTAAGAGAAAAGTATTCCATATTAAAATTTTTGGCTAAATATAAGAGAAAAATGTTTATAAGAACTATGAGAACAACAAGGATTAGATATTTTATCCGTCTTTTAATATACCAAAGTTTTCTGTTAAGGATCATGTCCTTGGTAAGTTTCAGCAATATTATATTATTTTTTATCACCTCCCTTAATAAGGTGTTTGGTTCATCTGTTGAAATAGATAAGGAATAAAATATTTATTCTTAGGAATAAAATACATGATGAATGGAGTGGAATGAGTACTAAGTTTGGTTTATTCCTAAGAATTTCAAATGATGATGTATGCTAATGTTTGGTTTGAAAACATAAATTTAGAATGACAAAATAATAACTAACAAATAACCAAAATATCTACTGTAGTTCCTACTACCTAGATTCTTCTTCTTCTTCTTC
This sequence comes from Erythroxylum roigii, assembly GCA_027576455.1. Taxonomy (NCBI): domain Eukaryota; kingdom Viridiplantae; phylum Streptophyta; class Magnoliopsida; order Malpighiales; family Erythroxylaceae; genus Erythroxylum; species Erythroxylum roigii. The sequence goes on along the minus strand of JANZXV010000211.1, from coordinate 18,409,242 downwards.
TTCTTCTTCTTCTTCTTCTTCTTATTATTATTATTATTTATCATTACCATTTCAAGAATAGCTAAAGATATAGGAGAGGGGTGTCTTTAAATATTCTGCAAATTAAAGAATAACTAAACCTTAGGATTATTTATTCCGTATAATTTTTTCAACCAAACAAAGTAACAACTTATTACTAAGAACAGATGAGGAATAAAATAACCATTCCTCTCAACTAAACACCCCATAATTCTTAGGCCTTATTTTTTTTTCTCTTACATTTTTTAAGTATAATCTTCTCACATCTTCTCATTGGAGCGTTTGAGTGTCTTGTCTTAACATGGTCGAAGCACCTAAGCCTTGTCTATCTTAATTTTCCATTAATATTAGTCAACTTTAATTTGGCTCTTATCAATACATTCTTAACCTTATCTCTTTTAGTAAGGTTGCACAATTAACGAAGAATCCTCATCTTTGCCATTATTAGCTTATGACCATGCACCTATTTTATAGACCAACACTCTGCTCCATAATGCATGTCTGGCCTAATTGCTAAATGATATAATTTACCTTTAAGCTTTAGTGGTGTCTTTTTGTCACATAAATCTCTTAATGCACTTCTCCATTTAAGCCACTCGATAAGATACGATGAACTGTGTCTTCTTTGATATCTCTATTGCTTTGGATGATAAATCTTAGATACTTAAAAACACTTTTTATGGTATAACTTTTGAACCAATCTTTACTTCCAAATCGGTAACCATCTTATGGACAGAAAAGTTATACTTTTAAGTACTCAGTTTTAGTTTTGCTTAATTTAAAACTGTTGGACTCTAGCATATCCTTCCAAAAATATAGCTTGATATTGATATCCTCTTTTTCTCATCCACTAAAACAATGTCTTCAGTAAACAAAATACGCCAAGATACATCCCCTTGGATATTCTTACCGAGCTCATCCATCATTATTGAAAACTAAAAGGAGCTTAATGAGGAGCCTTGGTGTAGCCTAATATTGATCAAAAAATGCTTTGTATCTCCTCCTATCGTCTTTACTCTAGTCTTTATACCTTCATACATATCCCTAATAACCTATATATAAGTCATATGAACTCTCTTAACTTCTAAACATTTTCATATGATCTCTCTAAGTATCTTGTAATAAAAATTCTCTTAGTCAATAAAAACCATGATACGTTACTATGTCTTTCCCTGCAATATTTCATTAATCTTCTGAAAATATAAAGCTTACGTCATATACCTTTCTAGTATAAAGCCAAACTGGTTCTCTGAGATAGTGCATTCTTTCTCACTCTTTTCTCAATCACCTTCTCTCATAACTTCATTGTGTGACTAAATAATTTGACACTTCTATAGTTGTTATGGCTTTGGTTGTCCCTTTTGTTCTTGTGTAGAGGCATTGGCATACTAAGTCTTGACTCATCCAACATTTTGGCAAACTTAAGAATCATATTAAAAAGATTGGCTAGTCAACTAAGATCCTCTTCGTCAGGATCTTCTACACCTCTATGGGTATCTCATCAGCACTACTGCCCTTCCACTCTTCATCTCTCTTAGAGATTTTTTAGTGCTTTCCTTGTAATCTGTCGATAACAAGTAAAGTTACGATACCTCTTGGACATACTAAGAACACCTAAAGAGATGTTGTCTTATATGTCTTCATTAAAAAAAGCTATAGAAGTATCTTTATCATCTTCTCTAGATGTCATTTTCAATCATAGGCACTCACCCTACTTCATCTTTTATACAACAAACTTGATTTAAGTCTTTAGTTTTTTGTTCCTTATCTCTCACTAACTTAAAAATATCCTTTGGTCCATCTTTAGTTTTCAATCATTGGTATAATTTCTTGTAAGCTCTGCTTTTAGCTTTTGTGACTATCTTCTTTACTAGATTGTAACTTTCTCTATTAATTACTCTCTCTACTTCTGTAACACTATCTAATAAATTTTTATAAGTACCTTTATTGATCTTAACCTTTTCTTGTACATCTT
>JANZXV010000211.1:18352544-18365749 GCA_027576455.1 Erythroxylum roigii | reverse complement strand
ACATTTATTAATGAATTTTTAGGATAGTCTATACTTTATAAAGCAAAAATTCAAGATTTTTGTAAGGTTGAAGTATAGAAGGTTAAGGTAAAGAATCAGATGGTCAGAAAAATCAAGTACTTAAGATTAGAAAATGGTATTAGATATACATACTTATAATTCCAAATTGTTTGAGGACAATGGGACTTATAAATGCTACTTAGTTTAAAAAACACCATAGAAAAATGACATTTCAGAGAGGATGAATGAAAGGCTTAAATGTTTGAAGTTAAATGGAAGGCTCCCTTAAATTTTCTAAGAGAAAGTCGCGAGTATAACATATTATGTCATCAATAGATCACCATAGACATCACATGATGGGAGAGTGGTAGAGGAAGTATGGACAAAATGTAAGGTAATTTCTATATATTGAAAATCTTAGTTTGTTTGACTTAAGTGTATATTTACAGTGATGAGAGGTCAAATCTTAATACAAAGTAAAAAATGTGTATCTTTATTAGCTATCATAAAGTGTAAAGGGATACAAGTTTTGGGACAACCAACATCAAAGAAGAAAGTGAGTAGGGATGTAATATTTGATATACGATCTATATTGAAGTAAATATATGGAGAGAGACAAAGATCAGTAAAGAGTAATATGAAAGAGGTTCAAGTAGAACTAGGATAATCTTAAATAGACTTAAAAGAGGTTGGAGATTTTGGTTCAAAAGATAGGTCAATGTTAAGAGAACAATATCAATATAGTAGAGCCACTTGTAGAGCAATAACACCATTAGGCCATAAAACATATATGGTTGAGAAGATTATGTATCCTTTACACTCATCATAATCAGTGGGAATTTAACTAACTTTTAACAAGCTATGAACATTTACATGAAGATAAATGGATAGGAGTTATAGTGTAAGACGTAGAATCCATTAAGCGTAGGAGCTACTAGAACTTCCTAAAGGAAAATGGCATATAGTGTGTAATTAGGAATACAAGAGTAATCCGGCAATAACAAAGAAAGGATAAAAGTTCAAGATTTGACTAGTAATTAAATAATACATATAGGTATTAATTACACTGAAATCTTTTAATTTTCAGTAGTTCGTCATATTTCCATAAAATTTTTGATAGCATTAGTAGCAAGTTTGGATATGCATTTGGAGCAGATGGATATGAAGACAAATTTTCTTTATGGTAACTTGAATGAACAAATTTAAATGGACTATTTATAAGGTTTTAATCAACTTGAAAAATGAGAATCTAGTGTGTAAATTAAAGAATTTACCATACAAATTTAAGCAGTCTCCATATCCATGCTATAAAAGGTTTGACTTCTACATAATTTGAATTAGCTACAAGAGATATGAGTATGATTTATTGTGTATATGTTAAGTATCTTAATGATGGATCATTTATCTTCCTGGTATTAAATATGGATGAAATTATGATTTTTATAAAGATTATGCATGGACCTTATTGGAAGAGGAATTTCAGATGAAGAATTTGAGTGTTGCTAAGAAAATACTAGGAATAGAGATTCGAAAGGATATAAACTATACAAATTATAGTTATCTTAATCCAATTACACTGAAAGTTATTGGATAAATGTAGAATGAGAGATGCCAAAACTATAAGTATTATATTTTTATGCTTTGTAGAGGATGATTATATATCTAAGTATTATATACTAGTGCTATTGGATAATGCATGTAATGGTTTGTACAAGGTCATAATTGGCTCATATTGTTAGTAAGGTTAGTAATATATGTTAAAATCCAAAAAATAATTTTAAAAACAGTTAAGTGGATATTCAGTACTTAAGGTATGTCAAACTATGAGATTGTGTTTATCAATTGGCAAGGTGTTCCTTCAGTTGTAGGATATGTGACTGTAGACTATATAGGTTATTTGGATAACAAAACTTTTACTATAATGTATGCCTTTACTTTTATAAGAGGGTCTATTTATTAAAAATAGATGTTACAATCTATAGTTACATTGTCTACAATTGAAATAGAGTACATTGTAGGGGTTGAGGCTGTTAAAAGCCTTATGGCTTAGAAAGGTAGTGAATGAGCTAAACATTAATCAAGGTAGAGTTTGAATACACTGTGACATTCAAAGTCTCATTTATTTGAAAAAAGAGTCATGTGTACAATATGAAGACTAATCACATAGATGTGAGGTTCCATAAAATTACGGAGCCGATTAACTTTAGAAAATTTAGCTGACATATTAACAAAGTATATTACTATGGAAAAGTTCAAGAATTTCTTGGACTTAATTAACATTGCAAGATGTTAAACATGAACAAAAAAACTCAACTCATAAAGAGTATTTTGCTAAGGTATAGATTCTTGGTTATGGATCATATACACATGCATGCAATCTTAGAGTTTTGAGATGAAAAATAGATACTTTCTTAGAAGCCTTTTAGGTGAACATAACTAGGACAAGGGCATGGAAAAAGTTGTATCCTTTTCAGAAATTAAAGGCCAGGCACTAACTGAAGACATAAAGATATTGATGTGGTAAAGATGTTCATAAAGAAAGATACAATTTGAGACACAAAACTATATATAGAGAAGTTAGTATGATTCATTGGTTTAGGACATTGTCTCAAGTCGTAAATTAGTGCGCATAGAAGAAGAAGGATCCATAATCTAGGAACCCGAGCATGTTAGACCCTGTGTTATATTCTAAAATTAGATAGAAAGATCTACGACCTAAGCAAGGAACGTGTCTCAAGTCATTTCATCATAATTAGCTTTATCGGAAAATAAGGGTTTTGGTACATTTTAAATTCTAAAAAGATTTTAGGATCCACTACAATCATGGTTAAATAAGGTTTAATTTATTAAAGGAGCTATTTTTGTAAAATCATATAAGTTAGGGTTTCTAAATATAAATATATTTTATAAACCAAATTGATGTATCCATTATCATATTTTTCAATATTGGAATAATCACTCCTCGCTTTTGAGGATGTAGGCACACCCAATTGACTAAACCTCAATAAAAATCTTCTTAGGCTCTGATTTTCTTTATTTTATTACTCTATATTCTTATTATCTATATTCTCAATAAAATATTTACTTCTCTCTCTCTCAAAGCTAATTACATCATCATTTGTCCTTTCAATATAATGACCAAAAATAGATTAAGAATATCTAGGATATACAAAGCTTAAATAGGAATAAGAAAGGTTATAGATAAATATTAGATTGAGGTAAATGTTAATACTATAAATACAAAAGTGTGACTATGTAACTCGTGATATAATGACCGTAAGAGAATTTTTGAAATGAATCCATGTTTCTTTCTATAATGGTTACACATTCACAAGGCTAACTTTTAAAGAGTAAGGATATTATGCTCTATAAAATATTATATTGAAATTTCAATTTCAATTTTGGTACCATGTCGATATTTTACTTATGAGATACATCTCGAGGTAAGTAAATACACAAATTAAAACTACATTCCATTAGAGATAAAAATGAGTTAGGCCTAACTCGAGCGGTTTATGACCCGACCTTGATCTAATCCTTTTCTACTTGACATTGGCTTAGCTCGAAACCTAATCAAGTTTAAAATACTTGACCAAAGTTTAAGTCCAATGGGCCCAAAATTAGTCTGAAACTTAAATATCCAGTTGCCTTCGTAAAAGTTCCTTTTCTCAATGCCTTCAGGAACTTGTAAAATATGCCTATATACCATATAAAATATGAAAAGTGGTGCGTTCAATACCCTAATGACCAATTTTAAATTTATGTTTAGGTAATAGTTGATAAATAAAGATTAGTTTTGGGGTTATTAAAAAAATAGTTAGAAAAATTAAGGAAATAAAGTCCGTTTTGAATAAAGTGTAATGACAAATTCAAAAGTTCTCTTAAATTTATAATTATAAAAATTTTGAGTGTTATAAATTAATTAAAAAAATTCTTTAGAAGCACTCGGATGTTATGCTGCACATTCTCAATAATAATCGTATGGGTGTTAGTCACATTCGACCCATTATTTTTATTATTAATTTTAACTAATTGTTAGCTCTTTTATTTACCTATTAAAAAAAAAACATTTTTACCCAAACTCTTCCTGATCCTTTGTTAATAACATTGAAGGCAGATTTGTCATACAATAAACAGATGACATCGAGAAACGACACAAAATAAAAATGATGCAACCATGCTTCTCTGAATGAGTTTGTCAATCCGCATTAGAGATGGAACGGCAAGATGGCGAATTGATTGTAGGACTAAACAGCAGACGCCCAACAAATTCCGGGCGACAAGAAGCAGAAGGTCCCTTCCCGACCCTCCCTCCGGAACTTGTCGTCGATATACTCTTCAGATTACCAGTCAAGTCTCTGTGTAGATTCAGGTGTGTATCCAAATCATGGCTCTTTCTGATATCTAGCACTCAGTTTGCAAAAACCCATCTGGATTTAGGTCTCCGGAACAAGGAGGTTGAGTCAAGTAGGCGGAGATTGATTATCTCTTCTCATAATCTTTATTCTGTAGAATATAGATCAGTATGTAGTTGCAGTGATGACAGCAGCGACATACGTGTCGTGGAGCTTGATTATCCTTTGAAATATAAACCTTATGGCTGGCATAGTTGGTTGGGATATAATGAGGATGAGAAGTTTTACTTTAGATTGTCAGAAGATGAAGATGATAACCCTGTTATGGTTAAGGTTAATGCAACATCCTCTATGAGTCTGAGAAATTGGGTTGATGTTGTAGGTTCTTGTAACGGAATAGTGTGTATAGCTCCAGATGAAAATATGCTTTTTCTGTTTAACCCATCCACTGGAGAATCGAAGAGAATTGCAGAGGAGCACAATTCGGGGCTTGAAGCGGCTGATGGTATTTGCAGTTATGGATTTGGCTACGTTTCGACTAGTGATGATTACAAGGTGGTGAGAATTGATGATGGCTCCATTGTTAGCATTTATTCTCTTAGGACAGACTCTTGGAGAAGACTAGGGAACTTCCCGTATGATAATAGTGTCTTTGAGTCTGGCTTACTTTTTAATGGATTTGTTCATTGGGCACTTAACAGCAGGGAAGGTAAAAATCCCAAACATTTAGTTGTATGCTTTGATTTGGAGAAGGAAATGTTTCAAGAAATGTTAGCACCAGATATCGATGATCCTAGTTCTGATATTTGGATGGGTACTCTTGGTGGAAAACTTTGTGCACTTTATAGCCGCAATGATATGCAGAATGATGTATGGATAATGCATGAATATGGTGTGGCTGAATCATGGGCTAAGATTGTAATCAGCCTTCCTTTCTTTCGCATGAAGCCTTTGTGTTTGACAGAGAGGGAAAAGGCTCTTCTGATGGTGGATGGAAGATTATTCCTATATGACTTTGGAATTGGCACATACAAGTTTTTAGAAGTTCATGGTGTTCCGTTTGGTGATGTATATGAAGTTGATATCTATGTGGAGAGCCTTATTTCTCCTAATCACTATTTTGAGGCGGAAACTTAGGGTGCAATATTCGCTTTTTGGGGCATCAACCATCTGAAGGAGAAATCTTGATGTCAGAAGAAGAAACCCGGGCATCCAACTTGCTTGTTTCCAATTGGATTTTATGTTTCCTACTTTATGTTTCCTTGTGATGTAAAGTTGATCACTTTTACGTTTTATGTTTTCCTTTTCATGTGAAGTTAATTACTTTTAGAGTTTGTGTATTCTTTTCATTTCCTCGATATTTAACTTGCTATTCCATTTCTAACATATGAAATTCCAAATCTGTGTCCAATTGGGTTATGTTGAGGTTCAAAGTAATAACACTCATAAAAGCTTCAAGTTCACTCAACTAATAACAAACTAGTCAAATGATATTTAACATGGACGACTCTCTAGTGTAGAGGTAAAAATTACAGGATAAATTAATAATAAATTTACTAAATCAAATAAGAACACTTCACAAGATAACTACAATTGATCTCTTTAGCTAGTTCACTATGAAAAATTCTATGATTGAGCACAAATTTACATATATATAGCAATGGTACTCTTAACTAATCCTAAAGATTAAGCTTCAATAAAACTATAGTTCATAGATGTTATTTGTACTCTTTTGTTGAGTATTTATGTTTTATGCAATTTCTATCTTTCAAACTTTTCTTTAAACTTTGAAGATAAGGTTTCGTACATCGCTCACCACTATAAAAAAAAGTAGGAATTAGCGATGGAAAATTACCAATGGAAAAGAAACCATTACAAATTACCAACTTAAAATCAATTTCTGTTAGTAACATTGACGGGAAAATTTTCGTTTAGTGGAGGTAGTAAATTCCGTCGCTAAATATGGAGGAAAATGATCCTAGCAAAATTTGCGACAGATTTTAGCGACATTATAAAATGCTCGTCGGTAAAGAAGGCAGGAATTATTGGCAGAATAAAAAAGATTGTCCGTCGGTAAATTTTCAAGGTAAAAGTCGTCGCCTCCTTCGGCTTCAGTGTTTTAAAGTAAAAAAAAACGATGTTCTCTTTTACATTAAACTCACTCGAAAGCTCTCCTCTCCTCTCCTCTTCTTGCCATGTCTCCTCTCATCCTATTTTCTTCTCTCCGTTTTCTCTGTCATGGACTCCTCTTTTGTTCGTCGACGTTAACTTCTCCGTCCATTGGTCATCGTGTCTTTCGGTGGAGGTATTTTTACAACTACTGTCACGTGTTTTTTTTTTGTATATTGGATGAAAGTTAAGTTGCGTATTTGATTTCTTTAGTTTATTTGTGTATTTTGTGATTAGAAAACAACTTTAAGATATAAATGTTAATGATTGAAGGGACAAGACATGAATTTAGTTGTGACGATGGGATGAATTTCTGATGCATGTAAGGTGCTTGATAAAATGTCTGTTCTTTGAAAAAATAATTTTAATTCTTTATTTTCAGTTCTTTTTTAATATGAATTTTATAGAAACCAGTTACTGTGAATATTTATATGCCTGAATTCCACTCGGTTTTAAATAAAAATTACAAAGAAAGTACCAGTTGGCACTATTATCTTTCCGAAGTTCTTCAATAGTTTTTAATCAACTATGGTGGCAAGTCAAATAAGGCTAGTTAAGATCTCAATGATTTTAGTTACATGTTAAAATGTTCACATTAAATTTGACGAAAGTGTATACCATACAAAGTTCTGAAAGAATTGCTCTATATTATCCGATTGTAGGAGAATCGGTATCCATATCAACAACATTACATACTTATACTAAAGAACAATATTTTTTTCAACCTTATTAGATATTTAAAAGGACAGACGTACGTGTGCTAGTGGTAGTCGAGTGAAGGTTGATTCTAAGGTTTTCCACGAGCATTAGTTTTTATCCAACAAGTCCTGAATTCATGGATCCAGTTGTTCAGGGACATCGTCGTTGATAAAAAGAAAGCAGAAACATCCCTTGAATTTTGACGATGTAAGGACTAAAACTATATAGCAGTTTGGTAGGGAAAAGTGTGCTACCTGATTTCTACGCATCAGATATGATTAGCTGAATTGAATCAATTGTGTGAAGGGGATGGTGACTTTAAACCGATGGATAGGAAAAGGGTGAAAACATTGAGAGACATTTGCGGACACTTTCACCTCCTCCGTATAGATTTAGACCCTTGACCCCATCAAATTGGACATAAGATATTATACTTATTTTCTTTCCCGTATAACAAAAGGAAAAAAAAGAAGAAGAAAAGGTCTTATAGCTCTTCACAAAGAGAAGCCACCGATACTTATTGAGTTTGACAATTTGTTCACATTTGACACTATAATAAATAATCTAGACATTATTATTAAAGCAAAATCTCTACAGAACAATAGGTAAGGTTTGGAAAAGGGATTATCTATTATATGGTCCTCTTAAAACTGAAATCAAGTTTAATAATAAGAAACTAAGGCCGATTACTTGAATTTCAAGTTGAAATATGTCACCAAAGAGAAAACAAAATATAATGCGATCAAAGTTTAGACCATGACTTGGAGTCAGTTACTGTCTAGGTGAAGCATCACATTCTACAGCTGCAGCCGAATCGGATGTTGTACCTCCAGTTACTACTACACTTGCAGATGGGGCATCACCTTTTGTACCTACTACTACACCTTCTGTACATACGGATGAAGGAGGTGACCTCTAACCTGGAGCTGAGGAAGTTGATGAAAGAACTGACATCACAATTGTCAACAATTTGTAAGTGAAAATACATAAAACATCATATGTTTATAATTAAGTTATAGGTTTAATTTTAAAAATGGTATAAAATTCATTGTTTTAATATTAGGTTGATTCCGATTGAACCATGCTCAAGAATCATGACATTCAAATTCAAGGAGAAGATTGATGTTGAGGGTTATATATGAAAAAATATCTCTCAGGTGAAAAAGGAATTTTACTATTAGGAGTTTGAGATTAAAAAACTATTTTTTATTTTTAAATTGACTTTTATACATTTATTAGATAAATATTATTACATTATAAATACTTATTGTATTTTTTCCTTTTATTTCAGAAAGAATTTTTTTTGAGATTTTGAATTTGACATGGTCATTTATAAAGTATGAAAGAGACGAGCACCTACACGTTATCGAGACTTTGTTGGTATAATACACAAGACTGGTATACGATTGCCTTATATTTCTGAACAAATATAGAATCGTTAGCAGCAGTATTGGATATCACCCGAGACAATGTCCATTTCAGAGCATAATTCTACCAACAGACGTAAAGGACCAGGGAGAGAGAGTCTTCCCGTACATACTGGAGGATCTATTACCCATCATAAGCATGCAGAGAGACTTGTAAGTATCTACACTTTACATTTATATTCTGATTTTTTTAAAAACTTTGGTGCATTTCAATTTATTTTGATGCGTGAATTTTTGAATGAAAATATGTATATTATGAAGAATGATAATGTTATAAATTGTAGTTCACTTATAACATTTTATTATGATGTAGGAAAAGTCTATGGGCACGAAGCTTATACCCCGTCAACTCTTTTTGCACACTCACACTAAGAAGCATGATAGTGTGACCTTCATCAACGACCGATATATAGAACTAAATGTATGTGAAATTTATGCTTTAATATTAACGCGTAATAATTATTACTTACTAACATAAACATTGCCTTATGATAGGGTCAAATACAAGAAAACATTCAACGACAGTTTCAGCAGCCTGAAGATGTTGATGAGACTCAAACCTATCTTTATGCAGTAAGTTGTAAGGACTATCGTGGAAGGATATTCAGTTTAGATTCATTTGCGAACACATGTTATTCGCAATCCTCCACATCCATTACAACAACATCTAATAGGCGACCTACACTCAATGAAGTCCATCAGCTTTGAAGCACTGTACAGACATTGGCAACTCAGTTGCAACAGTTAATGGAGCATATAACTCAGCTCTGTAATGAGGTGGATGAGTTGAAGGAGAGGCTCGGACCTCATCGCAGCAATCAAAGCATCCGTGGTCACCAAATAAATAACATACTTGTAGTAATTTTGTATAAATTATAAATACTTATTATGTACAAAATAATTTTTTATTATCAATTAAGATAATTTTTATTTTATATCATCAATCAACTTTCTGTTTTAAGAAATTGAATATTGAAATAAATCAAAATATTATCAACAGATAACTCATAACTGTTTAAAATATGCATCAACCATAACATTATCAAATAAAATTTAATGCAGGGAAATTTAAAAAAGTAGTTTTTAGTAAATGTACCGATGGAAAAACAAAGTTCGTCGGTAAAATCTATTCGATTTACCGACGGAAAACTAATAACCGTCGGTAATGACAACATTAAGTTACCAACAGAATAACCAAATCTGTCGATAAATTTGCTAACGAACATATTTTTTCTGTCGGTAAGACAACACAGAATAACCGTCGGTATATTCACCGACGATTATACAAAATTTTCGTCAGTAAATTAGCGATGAACTTTTGGTTTCGTCGCAAATTATTACCTACGGTCATTTCTCCGACGCCCTCGTCCATCGGTAAATTCCGTCACTAGCTAAGCTTTCTAACGGAATGTGTAGATATTCTGTCAATAAGTCTAAAGATGTTGATGAGACTCAAACTTATCCTCATGTAATGGGTGGTAGGGACTGTTGTGGAAGCATATTCGGTTTAGGTTTATTTGTGAACTCATGTTATTCGCAATCCTCTACATCTAATACAAGAACATCTAGTAGGCGGCCTACACGCAATGAAGTCCATCAATTTTAAAGCATAGTATAGACATTGACAACTTAGTTGCAACAGTCGATGGAGTACATAGCTCAACTCCGTAATGAGGTGGATGAATTGAAGGGGAGGGGTAGCACCTCATCGCAGCAATCAGAGCATCCACGGTCACCAAACAAATAGCGTACTTGTAGTCATTTTGTATGAATTATAAATACTTATTATGTACAAGACAATTTTTTTATTATCAATTAAGATAATTTTTATTTTATATCATCGATCAACTTTATGTTTTAAGAAATTAAATGTTGAAACAAATCAAAATATTATCAACAGATAACTCATAATTGTTTAAAATATGCATCAACCATAACATCATCAAATAAAATTTAATGCAGGAAAATTTAAAAAAGTAGTTTTTAGTAAATTTACCGACAGAAAAATAAAGTTTGTCGATAAAATTTATTCGACTTGTCAACGGAAAACTAATAATCGTCGGTAATGACAACATTAATTTACCAACATAATAACTAAATTTGTCGATAAATTTGCTAACAGACACATATTTTCCGTCGGTAACTTTACCGACCAAAGACAAGACAAAATAATCGTCGGCATATTCACTGACGGTTACACAATTTATCGACAAACCTTTTGGTTTTGTCGCAAATTATTACTTACGGTCATTTCTCCGATGCCCTAGTCCGTCGATAAATTCTGTCACTAACTAAGCTTTCCGACAGAATGTGTAGATATTTTGCCAGTAATTTCCGTTACTAGACTCCATTTTTCTTGTAATGCACGGCCGCCCACACAACCATGTGTGGTTACTGTGTTTGAACTTTAAGTTTCAGAACTCTGCATCTTAGGGATACATGGTTATAATGAGTAATATAGCCAACGGACATAGGCGTGTCTGATCTCAAAGTTGCCTTTCAACTTGAACACGGTTATAAAAGCTTACAAAGTCTTCCACACAACCGTGTCATTATTGAAACGAGCATGTGCTTTTTAGATATAGGCATGTCCTTAAAAAACGGCTTCCAATCATCAGTTTTTGCCTCAAATATGTTTGCATTTTGTTCCTTTTGATCCATGATGACAGCTAAGACCTCTGGAGTCCGAATTTAGTGGTATTAAACAAATAAATATCTATTAAATAGGGTTGGATCAGTAATAATATTCCCCTCCAGCTCATTTCAGAGGAGAAATCTATTACCCTATTAATTACTTAAGAGCTATCCCAGTCAGCTTACTACAAAGCTCAATTTTACTAACAAGAACTACCTTCGTTAACATGTCAGCATCATTGTTGTTTGTCTTCAACTTTATAAGTTATCCTTAACCACATATCACAACCAATCATACCTGACATCAATGTACTTAATGCAAGAATGATATGGATTTTTTGCTCAAATTTATAGCATTTTGCCTGTCACAGAAAACTATATACTCATCTTATTTCATATCAAATTCTTAGAGAGGTCGCTTCAACCCAGAGATGGAAATGGGCCGGGCTGGGCTTGGCCTGACCCATGATATGTCAAACTCAAGTCGACCCGATTTACTTTTTTCAAATTTTTTTTTTAAAAATGAAGTCGTTTTGTCACTCTTGATTATGCTGTCCAGCTTTGCCCAGCCTGTGGCCCAGTCAACCTAGTCCTGGCCGGCTTGGCCCAGATTGCCATGCCTACTTCAACAATAGCATCTTCCTTCTAGCTTATATGACTGCAACATATGTCGCATCAATAGTAGGCAAAGTTATATATTTCTGTAACTTAGATAGCTAAGAAATAACACTCCAGATATATATGAACAAATAGTCTGAGGTCAACTTTCAGTTATCGAGATTACCAACCATGTTCACATTTGTGTATCCCTCTAGAATTGATTCACAACTTCCAAAACACAAACATAATCTGGAAGTGCATGCAAATATTTGAAGATCCACTTCACTACTTCTCAATGTACCTTTCCTAAATTGGATAAAATCAACTCACCAGTGTACCATTGTGTGTGATATTTGGTTAATGCACACAATGAAATATATCAAATAGCTAACAGTAGAGGAATACAAAATTAAGGACATACTTTCTTTCTCCTTTTCAGTAATAGGACAAGCTCTCTTACTTAACTTGAAATAAGCTGCTAATGGTGTACTCACTAGCTTGGCATGCTTCATATTAAACCTCTCAAGTACTTGCTTAATATATTTTTCTTGTAATAACTACAACTTTTTGAATGATCTTCATGCCTAATTTTGTTTTACAGGACCCAAATCTTTCATGTTAAAGGACTTGGACAAGTCCTTCGTTAACCTTCATATCATACCAATATTTTCTCCTACTATCAACATATCATCCATATACAAGAGAAGGATGACGAAGTTGCGAAGGATGACGAAGTTGCCACCAAAGAATTTTCTAAAATATATATAATAATCAACTAATATTTTCTCATACCCATTGCTCATCATAAACGAATCAAACTTCTTGTACCACTGCCTTACTGCTTGTTTGAACCCATGATGACTCTTCTTTAATTGGAATACAAAGTCCTCTTTCCCTTTGACTTTGAACTCTTCCGCCTGCTCTATATAAATCTCCTCTCTCAAATCACCATGTAAGAAAGTAATTTTCACATCAAAATACTCGAGTTTAAGATTTAAGCTAGCAACTAGTATTAATATCATACATATCGACATTAGCTTGACTACCAGTGATAATATTTTGTTGAAATCGATACCCTTATTTTGATTGTATCCCTTTACCACTAGTCTTGCCTTATGTTTCACTAGCTTGTCACCTTCTTTCTTAATCTTGAACACCCATTTATTCTTTAAATCCTTCTTACTTTTAGGAAGCTTAATTAACTCATAAGTGTTGGTTGGGTCGGCTATTCTAGGCCCAAGCCTAGGTCCACGTATCCACGGCCCATTTGCAAGTGGCAACCTCCCACTCATATACAATGACCTAAACCTAACAGGTATTT
>JANZXV010000211.1:18341055-18352444 GCA_027576455.1 Erythroxylum roigii | reverse complement strand
CTCTTCTTTAATTGGAATACAAAGTCCTCTTTCCCTTTGACTTTGAACTCTTCCGCCTACTCTATATAAATCTCCTCTCTCAAATCACCATGTAAGAAAGTAATTTTCACATCAAAATACTCGAGTTTAAGATTGAAGCTAGCAACTAGTCTTAATATCGTACATATCGACATTAGCTTGACTACCGGTGATAATATTTTGTTGAAATCAATACCCTTATTTTGATTGTATCCCTTTATCACTAGTCTTGCCTTATGTTTCACTAGCTTGTCACCTTCTTTCTTGATCTTGAACACCCATTTATTCTTTAAATCCTTCTTACTTTTAGGAAGCTTAATTAACTCATAAGTGTCATTCTTTTTCAATAAGTTCATCTCCTCTTGCATTGCTTTGAGCTAAAGGTCTTTTTATTCAAGTGACCACACCTTTGAAAATTCTCTGGCTCCCCCTCAATAGTGATTTGCAGATATTCTGACATCAGCTCTCTTGTAGAAGGACTCTTCACTCTAGTTTATATTAGAAGTTGGATATCTTCAACAATTAAGCAAGTTACTCCCCTTACTCATAATGCTCATGGACCTTTTTTACACCAACTACAAGATATGTTTCATATGACTCATCACCATCATATTGCCTTTGATCATTATCATCTTATGTTAGTTCATATTCTCCTTCTTCTTTAGTAGGCTAATCAATGTAAGTTGGAACATTGATATTATCTTCATTGCTAGAAGATAACCTACTGGTAGTAATCTTGTCCTCTTTATGAGATCTGTATCCATTTCATGCTCATAGAAGACTATGTCCCTGCTTCTAACAACCTTCCATTTTTTTGGGTCGTAGAACTTATAGCCAAACTCTTCATCATCATATCCAACAAACACACAAGGAGTAATCTTCGGATCTAATTTCGACCTCTACTCCTTTAATATGTGCTTAAAAGACTTGCATCCAAACACCTTTAATGTGTATAAGTTGGATCCTTCCTTTTTCACACTCTCTTTGGAATATCAAGGTCCAAAGGAACTGAAGGAGCTTTATTGATCAAATATACAATAGTTTGGATTGTCTCACCCTACAAGGACTTCGGTAGATTGGCCATTCAAAACATGCATTGAACCTTCTCTATAATGATTTTATTTATCCTCTCAACGACATCATTATGGTGTAGGTTATTAAGTTCCATCTTCTCATGTCTTATGCTGTATCTTACACAATAATCTTCAAATTCAATGGAGATATACTCTCCTCTATTGTTAGTTTAAAGACACTTCAACTTTCTTTCCGTCTTCCACCATGACATGAAATTTTTAAAAGGTCTTGCGTACCTAACACTTTGTTTATAGTATAAGGACCCAAGTTTTGCTTGTAGCATTACCTATAAAAGTAACAAAATACTTGTTACCACTAAGTGACTCCAACTCAAATAGACCACATATCTTAAAGTGTCCCACCTCCAACTTAGTCTTCCTTTTAATAGATCTTTTACGAGAAAGAAATTTGATGCTGCTTTTTAGCCATATAATGATCATAAGGGTTAAGGAAAACATTGTTTTTAATACGGATAAATGATTTGTCATCCAGAAATCTAACCCCCTTTTACCTAACATGTCCTAATCTCCAATGCCACAAATATGTAGAATTGTTCCTTTCAACAACATGTAGTTCTCTAACACACACCTCAATGTGTGTTTTATATAGGTTGCAACATAATCCACCATGATCACAATAATGCTCCTTTAGAAAACTTCCATTTGCTGTCTCCAAAAGTGTGTCGGTATCATTCTTATTTAAGCACATTTGCAGAAAACAAACTAGGGATTAAGTCTTGAATGTGTCATATTCCCCTCAAGGAAAATATTCACCAAATATCAATTTAAACTAAATTGATATTAAGTCTTGAATGTTACCCATATTGACAATGTCAGTAGAGCTCTAATTGCACATCTTCACACTTCCAAGTACTCACTTTTTGGATCATAATGGTAGGATGCCAGTGTGCTGACAAGTCACTCACTGGTCGAACAAATCAACAATACTTCATCATTTGTTCTTGATGTCGTTGTTATGATGTTTTTTTCGTCTCCATTCTTCTAATTGTCTTGCTTCTTCTGGTCTCTTTTTCACTTGTATCAGAACTTCTTTATGTCACCATGTTTGGAGCAATGGTGACATATTCTAGTTTCCTTGCCATCTTTTGACTTAGACCTGCTCTTAGACTTGCCTTGCCCTGTGGGACCTTAAATCTTGCTTTTTTCCACTATTTTCTACCATAAAAGCCTATACGTTGTCGACATCAATCTCCTCTTAATCTCTTTATTGAACATGCTATCTTTGATCATATCCAAAGAAAGCATATCATTCGAAGCAAAGTTGTTGATAATTACAACTAAAATTTTCCAACTATTCACCAAAGAAATCAACAAGAACAAAGCTTGTAATTCATCATCGAGGACGATCGTCATTATAGTCAACTTATTGATGATGTCCTGAAAATCGCTAAGATACTCCAACACCAATTTCCTAGCTTTTAACTTGATGTTTACAAACCTTCTGATCAAGAAGGCCTTATTGTGAGTGATCTTCCTCTTATAAAGATCCTCTAATTTCTTCTATAGCTCAAGAGAATCCATCTATTAGGGTACGTGATTGAATATATTGATATTAATCTACTGTCTAATAGTTCCCAAAGTCTTCTGCTTTATCTTCTCCCACTTTTTACCTATCATCTTTTCCTACTTAGATGGGACATTGCATTTTATACTTTTATCCACATCGATTGGATAAAATCCTTGTAATACTTGAGATCTTCTAGCATAAGTTTCTATATCGAATAGTTGGTCAATGTCAACTTTGTCATAGCTATTGCCACTCAATAAATTTGTTATTAATAAATGCTATTTGGACTCTAAACTCTTATTTTGTTGAATGTTTTGTCTCATGCAACTTATGTCCTTTAAACTTATCTTTAAACTCTGAAGACAAGGTTTGGTATACTGTAACCCACACAGTCATATATATGCTAATCTTGTCCAACCTTTAAGCTTAAGTTATATGGTTAGCGCATACGGTTGTATCCTGCACTTACATGGTCGTCTGACTTCGCACAGGCATGTCTGATTCCGAAGCATCACCTTTCGACTTGCATATGGTTATAGAAGCGTACATGATCTTGCATACTGTCGTGTCTATCACTGACATGAACATGTGCCTCCTATACACAAGCATGTCCTCTAAAAATAACTTTTAATCATCGTTTCTGCCTTAAATCTACCCGAACTTTATTCCTTTTGATTCATGAAAACAATTAAGACTTCCGGAGTGTAGATTTGGTTGCATTAAACAAATAAGCATCCATAAAATAAGACTAGAATTACAATAGGTTATTGTAACTGCATGCAAAAGGTGGAAGCTTAATCTATCCGTTAACTTGTTCTCCTATTCTCTGTTTTTCAAAGATGATAATCTATTACTTATACCAAGTCCCAATTTATCCTAATACCATCGTTCTCATTTTGAGTTGCACTTTGAAGACATAATCTGCTTAAGCTTGTAAGGTTTATATTACATGCAATGAATTTTGAGTTTCCAGGGGTGATAAAGGTCTGGGAAGGGCCTGAAATGCACTTGCATGGCAATGAAAAGTTCCCTAACACAACTTTTATGATTGATCCTTTCGGCTTTTCACTTGAAGGGGCCAACAGAGTCTACTTCAAGCTGGGAGCGTTCTCAATGTTTGCGGAACGAAAGACCACAGGAATGTCAATTATGCTTTTTCCATTGAATTATTACTTTCAACGTTCGATTACTTTATTAGCCAGTTGCCAAATGCCAACTGTTGGAATGTTAAAACTATATATTAAGAACATTCACATTGATCCGAAAAACTTGGCCAGTAAATGTATCAAAACCTCAGCCAGCATCATAATCTAAGAATTAAACCAGATGGCACCACTGCAGTGACTGGGATAACTTCTTCAATATACATGAAATTCTCCTTCCCTTTTCAAGCTTCTATCTTGGTTAAGGCTGGGAAAATAAACACAAGAACTAGATAATAAATAGGTTGTAACTACAAATTTTAGCCATCCACTAGCACACCTAATAGTCCCCCAATGCTTTACTTTTGCCAGCAAAGTTTTCTCCCACCCTCCCGGAGGATCTCATAGGCAAGTTTATACTTTTCAAGTGATGCTGTACCCGACTCTATGTATTTACAGGCTGCTTCCCTCAAACTCCACACAACCAAGGCGTTGAATTCTTGAGGCCTAAAAACAGATTCAGCATCAAGAACAATACCCGACTCAGCATTTCTTGTCCACCTGTGTAACAGGTAACGAGATGGAATTTCCTGCACGTCCAACAGGTTGAAGATTCTTAAAACATGTCTACAAAGTATACCTTCAAATTCAAACATCCGACAGCTGCAACTGGCATTGAGATTGGATGCACAAAAGGTAACAGCATGTCTTTCAATTTCATTTCCACACCTCCGAACTGAATATCTGATGATAGTTCCTTCTTCATAGGTCTTGATCCCTAGATAATTGTAAGACTGTAAAAGCTCATTTTGAAATACTTTAAACATAGTAAGTGTATAAACCCTTCTACATTGTTCTTCAACTGGTTCTTTTGTTTGCAAAAATGCCTGCAAATTACAAGAGTTGAAGTCCTCCTTTCGTTCCTCCTCACGTCGTCGCTCAAGGCCTTGCTCATATCTTGAAATAAACTCCCCAATTGGCGTTTGACCATTCAGAAAAGTACCAAAGAATGATTCCATAGTTCCATCGACAGGGATGCCAGCAAAAAACTTTCCCCTCAAGTACAATGGAACCCAGTTTTCACGTTTTTCATACATTTCACTAAACCAAATATTATCCTTCAGCCTGTATTTGTTGATAAGCACATTCCACATAGTATTAAAGTCCATAGTTGTTTGACTCTGATAAATGCACTTGTCGTACTCGTATTTGAACTCATTGGGCATCGACTTCAAACTCTCATGTTCTTTTGTCCTAATCTGCCACATTGAAAATCGATGATGAGTCCCAGGAAAGACTAGAGCAATTGCCTGTTGAATGGCCAAATCTTGATCAGCTATAACGGATTTTGGATGCTGCCCGGACATTGCTCGTAACCAAGTCTGAAATAACCAAGTAAAGGAACCCTTTGTCTCTCTGGCAATTAAAGCACACCCAAGAAGAACCGGTTGTTTGTGGTGATTAACTCCGACAAATGTTGCAAATGGGACCAGATAATTACTCTGCCTGTATGACGTATCGAAAACAATAGAATCACCGAATTGACTGCATGAAAATCTAGACCTGCCGTCTGCCCAGAAAATACTCATACATTTACCAGCATCAACTTCTACCGAGTAGAAGAACCCTGTATCATCTCCTTGCTTAGTTCGAAAATAGTCAAGAAACAGACAGTACCAATCATGTTCTATATTATTTTCTTGGCCTTTCTTGACAAACCTGAGATTTTTGCTGTCAGTTAGATCCAAAGAGTTCAAACCACCATTTACCTCATCTATGAATTTCTTTGAAGCTGCAGAACTTTTCCCTTGAGTTCCTGTTTCAAGCCCGTTATCATGATTATGATCTTTCTGAAGACGGTCAACAATCCAAGTTCCAGATTCCTGTCTCTTAATTCTCATAAATGCCCCACAGCCAAGTCTTGAAGGGTGTTGAAACCCTTCCTTCGAGCAAACAAATCGCCTGGATGTAATTGAACCATCCTGTTTTGCACGAAACAACTGTCCGATCCGAATTCTAAATCCAGCATTTCCTGCATATGCCTGGTAAAAGTGGTATGCTTCATCAGCTGAATTGAATACTAAACCTGCATATGGTTCAGTTATTGGATTTCCTCCATCACCTCCCCTTTTGATGCGTTTGACATTAATAACACCAGATGGGCATGGGCGGCCATCATCTACTCCTTCAGGCAATTTAACTTTTGGCCTTTGTGACACACCAGCAACTGGCTTTGTCATAATCGGAATTCTCTGTTGATAAACAGGAGGACGACTCTCCCCTTCATCTCCAAGTTCATGATTGTGTTCCTTGTGGATTTGGTCAATTACCCATTTACCAGAATCATGTCTTTGCACCCTAATGAATGCAGGGCAACCCGTCCTTGAGTTCAGTTGAAAACCCTCCTTTGAGCATACAAATCTCCTCGAAGAAACAGAGCCATCAGTTCGTGACCTATACAGCTGCCCAGTCCTAATTCTGAATCCGATACGAGTTGCATATATACAATAGAACTGGCGAGCATCATCAGCTGAATCAAACTCTAGTCCTATATTTGGTTCGAATCTAGAGTCCCGTTCATCTTGGGCAATGACCTTGTTGTCAATCACAACCATACCCAGTGGATATGCCTTTACAATCATTGTGTTACCACAATCTTCACCACGAGGAACCATATCTGAACTGCAACAACCAATCTCCAAAGACAATAACAAGTAAGATAAATAGATAGGTGGGGGTGAGAGAGAGAGGGGTGGGGGTTTGGGAAAAGTGTGGGGAGGATGTTAACTTTGGTTAATTAGCAATATCAAGTAAAAGAAAGAAACCTTTTGAAAGGTTGAAATCGTCCTGAATGAGTTAAGTCCCCTAACTTCTAAAACATTGACAGTTTCTCTTCCGTTAGTTGTTTTCGGTCGTTTTAACTTCCAAAATAACAGAAGAAAAGGACAGGGAGAGGAAACAGATGACGTAGGATAAGCAGTTTGCATATAGAGCCAACACATTTGTCCTCCAACACAATTGCAGCCCGTTAAAGGACAATGCAGCTAAAGAGAAATAAAATTATTGTTGAACTTTAACATTAACTCGTTTACCTGCCTGAATTCAGTGAGAGATAAAAGGACTGGCAAATAAAGGAAGGAGAAGAAGAGCATTTCAAACAGGTTTAAATTGCAAACCGCATAAAATTTGATTTCCTTTTCGTCGCCATTATTTTCTGAGCAACCAAACAAGCAATTAGAAGCTACAAACTGAAGAGAATTTTTTTCCGAAAAACAAAAATTAGGAAAGAGAAAGCAGATGATTTG
This sequence comes from Erythroxylum roigii, assembly GCA_027576455.1. Taxonomy (NCBI): domain Eukaryota; kingdom Viridiplantae; phylum Streptophyta; class Magnoliopsida; order Malpighiales; family Erythroxylaceae; genus Erythroxylum; species Erythroxylum roigii. The sequence continues at coordinate 18,345,378 of JANZXV010000211.1, read as the reverse complement.
ATGTAACAAAAAAAAAAAACGCACGGAATACAACGAAGGCGAAACGATAAACAAAGACCTAATCTAGCCTATCCCCAATCAGATTTAGGGCTTCACATCGGAAGATCAAACAAGACAGATAAAGATATAAATATTATACCTTCTGATATTGGTAAAGAGAGCAGAGCCGGAAGTGAAGCCCATGTTTCCTGAAGAAGAATTTAAGGAGAACGGATTTTTATCTGATAGTATAACTAGGGCTCCTCCAGATTAAATCCCAAATTCCAATCTCATTTTTTCATGCATATATTACACTTACACGCACATGCATGCAGATATTGTGGCACAATTGGATTGCAGGGTTCACAGACAACCCTAACTCTGATTTAGTATTCTGTGTGTTGTTGATCTACTGAGCTATCAGGCAGTAAAGAAGGTGAAGCTTAGTTTTGGTTCCATGATCCATTCTTATTCTAAACCTTTTTTATTTGCTTAATATTATATAAAATATACAAACACTGTCTTTCTACAATTCTACGGACAACGATACAATTGAAATGCCGAGACTATCAGGTTCAAATACTTGCCGTTTTCTTAACAAATTGGTAATCCTAAAAAAATATTATTATTTTGAAAATATTTATAAAGACATTTCAATTAACAAATTTCTATTAATTGCAATAATGTGAATAATTTTTAAAGGAGATCACATTAATTATGTCTTCATCTTACATAAATCCTTAAAATTTTAATTTCTAATTATTTTGGAGATTTTGGATTTTAGAAATCATCTTTTTTGGTTTTGGCAAAAGGATCAATAAGAACCCTAGCGTTTATATCAAAATTTAAATTAAATCATATCGTTTTAAATCGTTCAAAAAGAACTTAAAAAATTTTCAAGTGAACATATCTTATAGCGTGTGAGAGAGACATAGAGAGGTTGTAGAGCACAAGGCAACTTAAGGTAGCTCCAATAGGGGTAATGGATGTTAGAAAATCGGGACAGGATCTTATCTTGACTAGAGGAAAAATTATGAAACTTTTTCTTATTTTGATTTCCTAAAAATCAAGATTACTTTAATTTTATAAAATGATTGACAATTAAATCATAATAAAGCATGAATCTTAATTCATATCTTATCTGAAGTTTGATCATATACTTGTCATATCCTTCTGATATGTGTTCAATCTTTAATACCATTTATAGAATAGGTTGAGAGAACTTTGTAATTCTTACAGATAAGGCTAAATAAGAAATGTTAGCTTAATTAGAGCTTAAGCCTATTTATAATAGAATTTGGACATTTTAGTAATTTAATTGAAATTAAATTTTGATTTCAATTAAACTTTAATTAGAATTATAAATAATTCTAATTAAATACCAATTATGGTCAAATAAGATCCAACATCTCGTATTGATGTTTATTTATTAAATATCTCATATTTAATCATAAAGTTCTCAAACTTTACAATCAAGTCTAATTTGATTAAAATAATTTGCTCTTTTCATCCCATTCTATATGTGAGTACCATTTGGATCCCAATTTTGTTAGCAATGGATACAAATTATAATCCTAAATTATATTTAGGATTAGATTAATTAAACTCTTTTAATTAATCTTTAATTCTCTAATTAAACAATTTATATTCATAGATCAAGATTGACATCTAGCAACATATCATGACTACTTAAATATTTAGGAATGTTAAAGTGGCTTTAATTAACCATTTTGTGCACGATTTTTTCTGTAAAATTCAATCATTTTTTATACAATGTTTCGATTAAATATAGAGCATGAAATTAATGTTTACTCTATTTTGAGTTTAATCATATTAGTTCTTCGTCATTAATTATTAATTCAATTAATGACATTTGCAAACTATTTACAAAAGTTCATTCTACCTTGGCCAAAGATTTCCCAAATCAATACTAATTAAGAACAATAAAACATTCTCTCTAATTACTTTGGGGTGATGAATCATATCTTGATCACGCAATTACCTCCATATAGTTCATACGGCATAATATGTGCTTAATTGATTATACATTTATTCCATAACACTTAGTGATTAATGCTACGAAATGTTTACGACATTTACTTTAGTTCATATTTAGTTTTAGGTACAATTCGGAAGCAAAAGAGCTAAAGTGAGTCGAAAGCATAATGTTTGAGTCGTCTTCTTAAGATTCACACTCAATTGTCTTCATGAAGCAAGAAAGAGAAGGATTAGAGGAAGAGGAGATAAGAAAATGCCAAAAAGAATGAAAAAAATAATAGCTCACGTCCATGCATCAAATTGTCATGGCCCTGATTCATCTCTCACGCCTATGACAAAATCATGACAATTTGATGCATTGAAGTGAGCTATTTTTTTCATTCTTTTTGGCATTTTCTTATCTCCTCTTCATTTTGTCATGGGCATGACACTCAGTCATAGACATGACACCATTTTCATGCCTATGACCTAACATGCACGGGCATGACTTGATGAGTCATGCCTAGGCAATAATAGCTCATGACTGTGAGCCCTCAAGAAGGCCATTCACGGTCATGAGCCAACCATTCACACCCGTGAGCCAACCATTCACGCCTGTGACTTTCACACCTGGCACTTGGTTTCTGGAGAATGAAGAGGCGCAGAGCTCGCATACCTTGGAGACCCATAGAGGGATAGACTTCTCGACGCCAGTTCGGAGGTGATATCGACATCGAAAAACCTAATTAAGCATTCTTTCATTGTTTGTTGTTGTTTATCTTTTAGGGATTGATTTGCAAGTTTACAATTTATAGCCTTTAAATATCGCAAGTGCACAAGTCGTGATTTGTAATAAGTGAAGGGTCGATCCCACGAGGAGGGTGAACTAATCTAATCCTATGTTGTCTAAGGCTCGGAAAAATTAATAAAATGAAAATAAAAATTGTAACAAAAAAGTAAACACGAGAGTTTGATTTCAAGAAATTAAAATTGAACAACATAAAAAATCACAAAGGAAATTAACCAAGAGAAATTACCAAGTTATGAGAAGGGGGATTTTCCTTATCATTAATGCTAACCTAGCTATTTATGTGTTAATAGGGCGTCGGTTCTAGACTATCATAGAGTTGATTACTCTCATTTGAGTTATAACCATTAAACCCTAAATCATAAATCCTAATTGAATTATAGAAATTACAATCTAACAAAAAACCCACAACCTTAATTTTAAGACCTCTAATAAACTACCAAGTATCACACGAGATTTCTCTCCTTATAATAACCGATATGATTAACCACATGGTCTATTGGATCACCTAACTCTCATTAACCCAATCCAATCATTTTTATCCAGTTCATCCTCTCAGTTTATTACTGAAATATGCAAGTACCGCAATTAATCACAACACCCAATCAATAAAACACAAAAACGCTATATTAAAATTAAATCAAGGTAAAATCTTAAAGGAAGAGTTATAACATTATCAACAATCCAAAATCCATCATCATACAATCCATTTCAATCTTATTTATTGAATTAACAAAAACAAAAATAAAACAGAGGAAGAACTTAGATCGGATAATTTGGAAGGCAATAGCGTCGAGAGACCCACTTGTTCGAGAAGTTAGCAGCGTCATTCCCCTCTTCTTTTTCTTCCTCTTCCTCTTCCTCTTTTCTCTTCTTTCTCTATCCTTTAGGGTTTTCCAAAAGTGGCAGAAGTGAAGCTCTCTTAGGGTTTCATCCTTAAGCCTTTTATAGGCTTCTCCAAGTAGGGCAACCCTAGGGTCTTTTCTAGGTCCGAAAGGTCCAAAAAGTCTCTCGAAAACTTAAAACCGAAAGCATCCTTGTATCTGTCCCACACAGGACATGATTGTGGCCTTTAGTGGCACGATCATGGCTAAGATTTTGGTCTTCTGTCACGATCATAGATCTTCTCCGTTTTCCACTCTTTGCCTTGAAACATTAGTAAACACATCAATGCACCTTAAAACTATAAATTGAAGCTCAAAAGCATGTTCTAACCCATAAAACACTTTAAACACAAATATCTACTAACTAACACAATTTTAATCTAAACACACACTAAACAATCAAATTAACAACTAAATACAAACTAAACTACCCACAAAAACACAATGCAATCTATAACTATGAACATGCATGGATGTGACTTGATGAGTCATGCCCATGCTGTAAACGATCTAGAAGGGGGGTTGAATAGATCTTTAAAATTCTTCGTAAAGTTCTACAAAAAATCAGAAGTTAATTCACACAAAAACAAGTTAAACAAAATTAAACGTAAAAGAATAGGGAAGAAGAGCAAACACTGTTTTTATAGAGGTTCGGTGCTAAGACCTACGTCCTCT
>JANZXV010000211.1:18301318-18318609 GCA_027576455.1 Erythroxylum roigii | reverse complement strand
GGCAGTTTTTCAACGAATGCCAGAGTTGGGGGATGAAGTTTGTCTTGAATCATCGTTACTTCTTGGGCAGCAGAAATAGGGACCTTTCTTTTATTCCATAAAACCAATATTATTTATTTATTTATTTTATTATTATTATTATTATTATTATTATTATTATTTAATGAGGAAAGAAAACTACAGATTACATGATTGATCGTGTAACATCCCGTTCTCCTACTAAGGGTGAGAACCCTAAAATTTGGTACCTGTGAGATCAAGAGAGATTAAGAAAATTTGCATTTCATGCTCATGCATCATGTCGGCATACACGCATGTGAATTGGATTATTGCACACATTAAAATCATTGTTCATGCACTCAATTGATATTTTCGGGTATAAATGGTTGGTTTAATGGGAATATGATGCGAATTATGGTTTTATGTATTAAAAATTGAATGGGAATGTATAAGTAGTGAATTAGGATTTTTGGTGAAAATTTGGGAAATTTCTGAAAATTTAGGGTATTTTGGACCAGGAAAAATGTCAAGTAGCAGAACAATCGGTGAATAATAGTAGAATTCGGAGTCAAATGGCAATGGAAATTTTTATAAATGACCTTGGGATTTAATGATGTGTATTATTGAAAATTAGGAGACAATTGGAGTAAAAATTGGAGACAAAATGGACTAGTTATTAAGAGGAGCATTTGGAACCATGGGAAAATTGACAAGTGGCAAGTGACACATTATTAAAGCCACGAAATTATTAATGAAAGACCATAGTTGGGTCTTTCATTTCATCATTCACGACATAAGCTTACTTCCCTCTTCTTCTTCACTTTTTCTTCATCTATCTCTCTCCATTTTCGACATTCTCTCCTCCAAGTCTCAAAGTTTCACCTTGTCCATCTTATTTACATACATATCTTGCTAGCTTCTTCTTGTTTCTAAGAAAACCCTAACCATCTAACCTTCAAGATGATGCTAGTGGATTGTGTGGAGAGCTAGGGTTTCATATTGAGTGAAGAAGCTTTGGGGAAATCAAGTAAGTATAACATCACTCTCTTTGAATTGATGAATGAACCATTTATTGATGATAGTTAGAAGTTGAATGTTCATAAAATGAGGATGGGTTCATGAGGAAACGTGGATGAGAAATAGGGAAAGATTCATGAAATAAATTTTGTGTTTTGATAGAGAATAGATTAGGGAGGGACATAATGTTGAATTATGTGAGTGAATGATGTTTATTTGGGTGCTGGAAAAATGTTGGTTATAACATTTTTCCATTTGTTTATGCTTCAGTTAATTAGCCATAACTCTTTCTGTAGTGATCCAAATGAGATGATCCTAGACTTGAATTAAATTAGAGACATATGGCTACATTTTGTTAGAAGACATCGAATTCAAATTATGTCATTAAGAGTTTCTAAATTTGACTTGAAGTTGAGTACTGGGTGTGGGAAAAGTGCAGAAAAACTGGATGCTTAATGGGTTTTGCTATGTTTTCTTGATGAATTAATGTGATTTTGTGTTTGGTGTCTTGTGATGATATGAGATGAGTATAAAAATAATGAGAGGGATTAATTTGGTGTCTTGAAATGTGAGGGATCTAGGTGAGAGTTAGACATAAAATGGAAGTGGAATTGAAGTTGTTTGTGTGAAGAAAATTGATGATGAATGCTTACGTATGTGTATGTTTTTTTATTAGTGTTTATAAGCAATAATGGGCTAAAATTTGGTTATGGACGATGTTAAGTTGAAAGGGAGTTGGAATAATGGATAATTGATGAGTATTGAACTAGAAATAATTGATTAAGCATGAGGAAGTGAATGTTGTAAGTGAAGAGTTAGAAATCTGGAAAATCATAAAACTCAATTGAACATACTTTAGTGCAAGGGGCATAACTCTTTGTATAGAACTCGGAATGAGATAATCTAGGTATGGTTTTAAAGGAAACTTCGAGATCTACAACTTCTATTTCAGGAAAAATTTTGAGATTTGGACGTTTCGAGGGTCAAATTTTCAAAGTGGTGTAAGTGACCCGTAAAGGTCCGTTAAACGGACATGAATGGATCAAATGATGCAAATTAAGCCTCAAATGGGTCTTAAAGTGAACCTAGAATGATCCTTAGTTTATGAGACTAATAAATGAAAAGTTTGAAGTGCTACACATAATAGGTGATAATGCGGTTTCCCTCTACTAGGAAAAATGATTTAGCTACTCAAAACAAAAGTGAAAATCAAAGAAATAACAATGAAGTGGCCTTAAAAACATCTTATGCATTACATTCTGCGACGTTTTTGGACATTCTGTGACGTTTTAAAAACGTCTCAACATGTCTTGTTTTCTTGTAGTAATGTAACAGGTTTCTATTATTTTTAAATTTTAATAGCCCCTATCTTTATACAAATTGAAAGTAACTTACAAATTTTTTTAACTCACACAATTCGTTCTCCTCTTCTGCGTGTTTGCTTTATTAGTCTCAAGGTTAAAAAGAAAGATAATAAATAAAGTGCTTTATATAAAAAAAGTTATATGCTGTAATGGAGACTCCCAAGTGTAGTGCATCACAGAAGTTACTTATAGGCTTTAGGGGCAGTCAAAGAAATGCATTACTGTAATCTTTGAAGATGATAGTCTTCTTCCAATATAGTGCTGATGATATTCGGTCAACCCAAGATGTTTGAAGATTTATTAATTTAAAAACTTATTCTCATCGCAAGGCTTGCTAATAATAGGGCTCCATAACAAACGCAAATATTCCCTGGTTTTGCATTAACACAAGCTCACTTATGGAATATTGTGCTTTGGATTGGGAATGGAAGTGCCTCCCACTTACACAATCTCCTATTGGATAATACACTTCGTGTGATTATAACCTGCAATCTTGTGAGGAGTTACAAACGGTTAAACGGTGTTTGAGTTTATTACCAGTGTTCTGTCCATGTAATGCACTGGACTGCCTTCAATCCTAGAGACAATATGTTGTATTTTTGTAGGGCTTGGTCCCTTATTTCTTTAATATATATATATCGTCATTTACATTTTCAAAGAAAAAACAGGGCTCCAAGTTCTTCGCATGCTCTATGTAAATGAGATCTCCTCCTTGATTACTAAACTTGATTTGCAGAGTTTCTCAATAATCTTGAAAGCTATCAGGTTTCAGGGCTACAATATCTGAACCACATTGTTGTTTCCACACTCTGGGGGACCACTTAACACAATTCAATATATGGACAAGTTGTTTCCACCCAGACACTATTTTGCTCTCATCAACCTGCCAATTGGTTCACTTGGAACGACAATTTTTAAAGAGATGCTTGAACTTGTCTCATATGTCCTAACCCAGGAATATTTACCTCTATTTTATAGGCCTCAGGCACAAGTGACACACATGCACCACACCACAGTGTTTACTAGTTGAGAACAGAAGAAATAAGATTGCCATTATTATTCATTTTCTTACTACTCCTAACAAGTACACTTATTTTACATACGTGTTCCCTTAAGGTGTAAAATGAAAGAATGTGATTATTAAGCACTTTCTGTTCAGTTTAAGAGAAAACTTGTATGGCATTTGTTTATTAAAATTGAGTACAAAAACAGTTATACTTCTAAGTTCATTTAATAAATGCATTATGTTTAGAATCGAAATTTAATGAGGTTTTAGAAAAGAGTTTTGTTGAACTTGAGTTGATTTTGTAATAATCAAACTGATCCTCAACTGAAATCAAGCTTTGCGTTTGTTAGACATGCGTTTGAACATTTTCTAAAGCAAAATGCGGCTTCATTTTCACTCCTGTTAGGGCCGCGACTTTATTGTATAGAGATGGAAAAAGTTGGAACAATTGTGCTTTCTCTAATCTTACATTTCTTTCCTTTTCCTATTTATCCAGTGCAAGTTACGCAAGCTGTTACAACGTTTTACTTTTAGTAGCGAAGTGGTTCTGTTGGCAACGTACATTAGTGCCAAACCTAACAAGAACACAATAACATCAATTCATGTGTGTCCGGGAGGGTAAGAATAGCAATAATGGGAAAGCGGCAGGAGAAGAGGAAACGAAGCGTTAATGAGAAGAAAAGTCGAGTGGTTGTAAGGAAACAACAGTCAAAAAAACATATGTTGGTCATCTTTCCAAGGACCTACTCTGTCGTTATCAGTGTTCCATATCCATTCCACAGAGCATAGACGTCATGCTCCACCACACCCATAAAATATACTCCTTTTTCTTAAAAAGAATATAAATATATATAGAAGAGAAGCTTTGGAATTTGTAGATTCATACCAATAAAGCAAGTCGCTTTTATTAGTCTTATCTATCTCTTTGATTGATTCTCTTGTTTGTCCACTTTGTTGGGTGTCTCTCTTCTTCTTACTTTTTTCTTTTTCCTCTTGGCTTCACGTGTACATTCTGCTTAAGCTGTTGATACTGGTTATAGCCTCTTTTGAAGATCGTTCAGCAACCGCCCTTTTTGAGATCTGAGGAATCAATGCAAGCGGCACAAGCAGTCACCAGTGGGGCTGCGGAGGCGCCTCAGGTTGTGTTTCTTCAATTTTCCAGATATTGGCTTTCCATGTTCATTCTTCATCCGTTTCCCTTATTTGGTAATCTTGGATGATCAAGGCTTTGCTTGCTTTACTTGTTAAAAGGCAGCTGAAAAGTTTCCAATTTTGATTTTCAAAATAAAAAAGTTTCCAACTTTGTCGTTGTTTAGACTAATAGGTTTTTCTTTTCCCTCTTATCTGTCCATTTCTTTCTAATAAGGAGATGGGGTTTTCTTGTGGGTTGGATTGATAAGGATCGGCGTGAAATCAAGCTTCTTGCTTCTGAAAATTTGCGTAGGTTGGAGTTTGATTTGGCTTTTGACGTTTCAGTTTGTTCTAATTTATTTAACACTAAAATTTCATGTTAAGGGAGGCCTGTATACTTGGAACTATTCCAGTTTTTGCTAGTGTTTAGTATGCAATGTGCACATCTTTCGTATGTCTAGCTGGGCGTGAGAACATTTATTCACGTTTAAGTTGGTATAAGCTAAATCGAAATTTTGAGAATTTGTTAGGTTTTATATTTTACTTGGTTTATGTAAAACGTTTATTCACGTTTAAGCTAGTAGGATTTAGAATTGAATTCTTTGTGGAGTAATTAAAAAATAAAATATATTGATATATGAGTCATTCGATCGGGTGTATTTGCTCTAGTGGAAGCTTTACTGTAGCTAAAGACAGTCACAAATCACAACCATCCTCTAGGGTTGATGACTTTTTGTTCTTCCCACCCATGTATATGGAGATTTACTTGGGAATCTCATATGATTCAATCTGGTTGGCACATTTCTTGAGATCTTAATTGACGAAATGTCTTATTGCTTGTTATTTGCAGGCTGACCTGAATGATACTGTACCCTATACTGAGGAAGGTTTGAAATCAGGACCAAGTGGAAGGCGCTTGGATCTTTCCCTCCAGATCCCTTCTAGGTCACTTGGTTTTGGCACCAATTGTCGTGGAAAAGGTTTACTAGAGTCTCAAAATTCGGCCAAAGGTAGTTCATCATCAGGAGGCTTGTTACGGGGTTTAAGCTTCAAGAAAAAAGTCAGTGCACCTGATGCTGAGAGGAGCTTTCTCCTCAACTCAGACCCCAAGGCTGTTCCAGATAGTCCTGTTATTGCCAGGTTGAAGTCTGCACTCTCTTGGCATAGATGTACATCTCTTCCAGTTAGACATGAACCGGACTTGACCCCTTCAATAACCACACCTGTTTCAGCAAGGCTGCCTGGTGAATCTCAAAAGGTAAATGTAAGGTTCACTATGTCTTGCTTCTTCGTGGTTTAGAAACTTTTGGTATCCTTATGTTTCAAAAATATTTGCAAACCCCCACAATTGGGGCACATAACTTCTTGATTGAAGATCATATACTACATATCTTTAAACACTTTATCTTGCTTATAACAAATAAAGTTGTATGGAACTACTGTATCACAAATCTTGCTTATATGGTAACTATTTCAGAAAGTGGAAGCTCATGCAGTGGTTTCAAGATCCCTATCAGTTCCAGGAAGAAATGTTGTCATTGTACGAAGTACATCTTTTGCTAGTCGCAAAGATCAAGTTAAATCAGATCCTAGTGATGGTTGGTAGTAGCACATCTTTCTTAATACTCTAGTATTTTCACTATTTTACTTGCTCATTGAACGTGTTGAATAACCAATTTTCCAACGTGCCAAGTACAATTTTTGGCATTGTAAAATTTGGAACTGAATGCTGTTAGTTACAGTCCTTTTACAAATTTAGATCAAAGCAAACATTTATGCAACAAAAGCCAAACTTATTAATACACATATTTGACTTTTGTAATTTGAACTCCTATGCTTGTACAGTCAACTAGACTTGCAGTATTTGAGCTTTGCCTTAATCTGATGAAAAGATTTTGCAATCACTTCCCGGTTTCTTTTACATTTTACATGCACCAGATCAAGATAATGGCGGAACAATAACTGATACTGTAGCTATAAATGAAGAAAAGCTAAGAAAATCAAAAGCTATTAAAAACTTACTTGGAACTCTTTACGTAAGCCATGCTTTCTGTTTTCTTTATGTCATCCCTTTGGTTCCCTCCCCTAGCCCCATATAACTCTGCTTACTGGCAAAGCAGACCAAATAACATCCCTTCCCATAGGAGGTGATGATGAGGAAATTCCGGAGGAGGAAGCAGTATGTAGGATCTGTCTTGATGTATGTGAAGAAGGGAATACCCTCAAAATGGAATGCAGTTGCAAAGGCGCCCTTAGACTTGTGCATGAAGAATGTGCAGTTAAATGGTTTAGCACAAAAGGAAACAAAAACTGTGAGGTGTGTGGGCTTGAGGTTAAGAACCTACCTGTTACTTTACTCCGGGTGGCAAGCTCCTCTCCAGGCATTAATAGACAGGAACGAAATCCATCACAATCAATAAGGTAATACAACACATCCATGAACTTTTCTTGCTTACCAGTATTCTTGCTCAATAACCGAAAAATGATTGTCTGAATCAGGTCATTTGAGCCCTCATGTGTAACCTAATCTAAGAATATTCATTATTAGAAAATAAATCAGCTAATTAGTCTCAGGAATTCTTCTAAATTAAAAGAATGGTTCAATTGGGAGACATACTCTGAACGTGATTCTTGAATAGTGTCTGCTATTGCTTTCATAAATATCCAGTTGCATACAAACCTGATCCTAGTTCCAGCCATTTTTAACATATGGTCTCATATACACTTGATGCAGTGCCTGGCAGGACTTTGTTGTACTTGTCCTTATTAGCACCATTTGCTATTTCTTCTTCCTGGAGCAATTACTGGTATGTAAATTGAATACTGCATAATCATGGTAATAACCTCCGAGTAAAGAATAGTAAACATTTCAGTTGGATGAGTTATATGAGATTATGTTGCTTTAGGTTCTGACATGCTGCCAGAATTTGTGAAACTACTGTCATGGGTAAAACAAAGTTGGATGTTGTTTGAAGGACCTTATGTATTATCAGAAACAACTAAAACTGGTATAAGGCCTGGTAAATAAAGGGAGAAAAAGGATGGTTCACGCTTGTTCTATTTCCCTCTGTATTATTTAGTACCCTTTGCTTACAAACTTTTACAGATACGTGATATGAAGGCCCAAGCACTTATAATTGCTGCCCCCTTTGCATTTACTTTGGGTCTCTTGGCATCTATATTTGCAGTCATCCTCGGTATGTATGAAGTTAAGAATTTTCAAGTTGTTCAGTTGTTTAGTCTGTTCTAATCTTAGGATATACAATCTTGCATAACTTGCAGCAATCAGGGAGTACATATGGACATATGCTGCTCTTGAGTTTGCGCTTGTGGCCATAAGTGTTCACTTATTCTTTACAGTGGTAAGTGACAAAAACTGGCACCTTTCTGCTCCTACTTGAAACATAACTACTGCTTTTAGTTATTGTTGAAGGAATACATGGCGTTTTGCGTAGTGGATTGTATCTGAGTGCCCTTACACTGTTAAGAGCATACTTTGACTATCGTTGCAAAGAATACAACTTATTGATAGAGGCATATATGACTCTGCAGGAATTGAATAAAAGGTGCAAATAGCGAAATTAAGTCACACTATTTGTCATAGTTCGGCAACAACCAACTTAAGTACCCTCAAGAAATAGTTCAAACGATTATTATTGGCAGATGGAAAAAACGAGTATTTTAAGATCTGAATGACTTCTCTGTTGCTTCCTTGAAAAACCGGACCTTTTAAATTATGATTCCATTAGTCTGACCAGGTGGATCTTTCAAGAATAGTAAAGGTTCTATATTTTTTGGTCTCGCACTAGCTGTCTCCATTTTCTTTTCCTTTGGATGCCTATATTTCTTTACGAGGCCAATGCACAATAGCATAATACCAATTGATAATGCAACTGATTATTTTTCTCGGTTGAAATTTATCAACCAGGAGTGAGGAAAATATGTTACTTTTGATCCAGAAGAGGATAGCATGATTCATTAGAAATCCCAGGAGCAGGAAATTACTACTGATGTCCTCTGAATCCTTTCAGTCTTGCCATGAGCAAAGATTGACATATAGTAAAAAAGTTGTTACAGTAAAAATATCTGAATCCATTTTGAGAAATGGCCTTTCAATATCTGCTGTAATGAGTACATGTTAGGAATTTACGCTGTTTCATCAAGTTAGTTAAAATCTGAGGGTTCTGGTGCAGCTTCATCTCAAGCCAATCTATGCGATACTGATATCATCAGTGATGGGATTCGGAATAGCTATGAGCCTCAACGCATTGTATATTCAATACTTTTCTTGGAGATCTCAGCCTTCCCAGGACCCTAGTCCTGTATGAGTCATGTCAACTGAGATTATACAGCTTTTCAATGTTAAGAATTATGATGAAGATTTTTTTTTTTTTTAAATTTCTGCTTAAAGCTCTCACAACTATATTGTTGTTGTCTGCCCAAATATGTTCATACAAAAAAAAAAGGCCAGAAAGGTCTAGATTTCTTTACTCCAAAGTAGTCCAAAGGGACAAGTTTTGTTCTCAATGTTGCTTTTGGTGATGATACCATGGAGCTGACAGCATTCAAATGGCCCTGTGTCAAAGACACAATGATCTTCATTTACCAATCACGGTCGTTCAAATTGGATAGTTTTTACCATATTAAAATACTATCCATATTGTTATTACCCTTACATCTTTGGGTCTTTTGACATATTTTTGTTTCCATATAAGCCACCTTTAGACCGATAATTCATAAAAGCTCAAAGCATTTTGTGAGCATATATCTAGTAATGGATAATTTTACAAAAGGCTTCAATTTTGTTTGTTTGTTGAGGTCGAAAGGAATGACATGGATTTGGAATGAAAGATTGACCATGAAAAACTTCAGACAAACTATTTATACAATGTGACTGGAAATTTTATATTTTCACCGTTCATACTTGGTTCTTCTACTTCAGTTTTATTTATTTCAGTCTTCCTACATTATTAAACAAAGTTGTCTCTTTGACGAATGGTAATTAATATCCTAAAATTTCCGTAAGCATCCTTAGAAACCTCTATTTGTGAGCTTAGGAGATTTTACATTATCTAATGGACAACAGCATTATCTTATTAATTTCAGCTTTTTTTTTGTAAAATATGTTCTAAAATAAACAATAGGATTAAAAAAAATGTCTCAATTACAAATAACAGAGAATAAAGTTGTAATTTATATCTCTCGTTAATAACTACAAGATAAGGGAATTAGGGAGGAAAACCCTACCTCTACTCAAATTGAAGTTTTAAGAAAGTTAACCCAAGATAACATCAATTTAGAAGAAAACTTTAGTATCATAACCGATGTGGCAAATTGGAAATCTTTAACCTTTCATTTATGGATGATTTAATACTTCTCGTTGAAGTTAATTTTAATTATTACATGTCTCACCAATTATCTCAATATGTTCTCAAGTTTGTCTATAAATAGGAACAAGAGTTAGCTTTTGATTTATGCTACTGCTCATCATTTATTATCTTGGTTACTTGAAATATCTGATAACCTAAAACCCCTCTCGGGAATCCCAATTGCAAATATGAAACGGTGTTGAGAAGGATTGGAAGTTGGGCCAATAAAAGCCTATCTTTTGTTTCTTATCAACGCTTAACAATTTACGTATGTTTTACTCTTCTCATACCAATAGGAACTTTCTTTAGACTAGAGAGGCTTTCCAGAGCCTTAAAGAAGTATGCATACCTACAAAAGGAGGCTTGGTATATTGCAAATCCAGATGGTAAACAAAATCATGCTGACTAAAAGAATTTGTAGAATTCTTGATAACATATGGTCCTTTTGGGTCAAATGGTTGCAATGTGATTACTTGAAAAATGAAAATTTCTAGAACTTCAAGCCCATATACGACACATGATGGACTTTGCAACAAAATTTTAGATTGATGACATTTTATAAATTGAAATCAAAGTCAGAGTAAGGAATGGTCAAGGTACTCAGCTTTGGTATGACTTGGGGCTAGTACAGAACAGTACTCAATAACGTTAGCGTTACTTCCATTTCCGGTTTCTAGCTCAGCAGCTGTCAACCCTTTTTACTTTTGTAGTTCAAATTTTGCATGTTTTAATGATTTTAGGTGCAAAAGAAAGGACACATGCAAAGCTTGAGTTTCCATGGCACCTGGACATTCACAAATAAAGACTTCAGCATCCACTAGCATAAACATACTATAGAACAGCCCGTATCAGCCAATTTCTAATACTAAAAGACGGCGGGGTTTCTGTCAAAATCTGCGTCTGCAAAAAGCTAGAAGAATTCTTCCAAAAAAATTCTGCATCTTCAAAAAGCTTTTTCAATGAATCCTTCCCCTGGCCAGTGAAATAACATACAGATGGTCCAACTAGATGGGGACTTTCAACTCATATTAAAATAATAAAGTGGCAAGGCTGCAGGATCAAGCTCCCAGAAATCTCTCAGGCTGCCATTCCTCTCATCAGTCAGTCGAAAAGAAGGGATTTCGTGGGAGAACCTAAGAAGCTCGGCATGCGGAATCACCGACCTGACAGTTGAACTCTCTTTTAATTCAGGCTTGAATACCGAATTGAAGCCATTCACACGTTCTAGATGCAGAACTTTTATTCCCGTTTCCAATGTTTCAAGGACTTCCACCACATTGTATTCACACTTATCCAGTTCTGAATGTTTAATCCCCAACGACCAGTCCCTATACAATGCCCAAACCTGACCTTTCATAGGCAGGATGTCATATTCATCTTTCTTAGTAGTACACTCTACAGTTACTTGATGGGAGAAGAGATTAGTGGATGTAAAAGAATCCAATTTACCCTTTTCAACTCGAAATCTGCCACAGCAAACAAGCATATTTTCATCACTCCATCTATGAATGCGCTTTGATGGGCAAGAAGCAAGCCATCTTAAATGCAGCTTATAACCTTGGGTGTAACCAATTTTTGCAATCCGACCATAGTACTTGGGCAATCCATCCTCATCACTGTACAATGACCAAATCTGACCAACTTCAAACTTGTCAATGGTTTTCTGAGCATCAAAGTCAAAAAATTCTGCTTCTGGAATTTCAATACCATCATTGATATCAGATCCTAAATGAGCCTCTTTACGGTCAGCTGAAGCCTCATGTGCAGAAGTACTTGCTTCAAATTCCTCCTCATACTTCACCTCACCAGAACATGAATTTGAAGATAAATCAATTGGTACACTATTAGCAACATCAACTCCTAAATCCTCAGGAATGACAAACTCTTCAATATTTTGCGGCAATGAAGCTGGGTCAAGTTCAAAAGATCCCTTTGGTACACCTTCTCTTTCCTTGTCAGTCAACTTAAATGAAGGAACCATATGGGAGAATCGGAGTAGTTCCGCTGATGGAATTTTAAAGCTGTCCTTACTAACTCGACAGAAAACACTAACAAAACCTTTTAGCTTGTGCAAATAAGCAACACATGCACCAACAGCTTCACTGTAATCGGACAAGAGTTCAACAAATTCATATTCATACTTCCTATTGGTGTCAGCATCCAATTTCCATTTAATATCCCAGTTCTTGAAGAGGGCCCAAATTTCTCCCTGCCGAGGAAATATCTTGTACAAGGCCCTTTGGTTGTCTTTTTCCCACGGTATCACATGAGAGAACATAAGTTGCTGATCACTAGTTTGAGACTTTCCATGTGTGTACTTACCACAAGAAATTGGCAGGCCTTCGTGGATCCATTCAATTTCACATTTGTCATCTGGGACTGGTTCTAGCCAAGTTATCCGCAGTTTGAAACCCGGGGAGAAAACTTTTCTGATTATAGCATAAAATCTAGGCATGGCATCCGCAGTATCGTAAAGAGCCCAAACCTGGCCTTCTGAAAAACATTCTTCTTTGCGGTCCTTCTCAAAGTCGTTGAAATCTGGCGCATCAAATTCATAAGTCTCTGGTTCTGATTTGGGATGGGAGCATGGATCTGATGTTGAAACACTATGAGCCTCAAAACTTTCCTTCCAGGAATTTTCAACTTTATCTTCCCGTTTCACTCTTGGCGTTTCTTCAACTTTATCTTCACCTTCTACTTGTTTGAATTCATTCTCATCTTCCCTATTTGTAGCATGTCCAGATTGTTTAGTAGCTTCAGATCCATCTCCCTTCAATGCACTTGTCTTCTGCATGGAAAAGGATGGCTCACTTCCGTTGGCTTTTTTGGAATGGCTCACAAACTTTTCATCATCATCACTTACATTTTCATTATACGAAACTTGCTGCTTACGTCGACCAGATCTCCTTGGACCCTCCCCACGAGATTCTAATTTTACTTTTGCTTTAAAATCACCATCCTCATCAAATATATCATCTTCAGAATCAGTGTTGCTTTCAGTGTCACCATTTTCACTGGATTCTGAATCTTCTTTCCTTCGTCTCTTACGATTCTCCTTTCGTGAATTAAATTCTGCATTGCAACCTTGTTTCTGGGAAAATTCTGATTTGGGATGCTCTCCATTTACTGTCCCTTGATTACAATTTTCCACTTTGGAAGTTCCCTGATGAGGGTTTCTTTCAGCAAAGGAAGCCCGGTTATAATTAGTTTTTGTTGCCCCTTGTGAGCTCTTTTCATATGCAACAAAGGACTTCCCACAACTTTGACAAAGAAGAGACTTATTCATAACTTCTATATAATATTGGTACTTCACATTACAAAATGGGCAGCCAGTCCAAAAAGTTGCACGAGCATTGGGAAATGCCTGTCGAGTTGCTCCCTGAGGTGGCTGCTGCTGCTGGTAGTTGGCATATGTAAAGTTACCACAATAATTATTTTGAGGACCATAATTCATGTTGAAGATTGTCTTGTTCGAGTGTTTGTGTGGTGGAATAGCTTTACTCATTGAAGCTTTGCGTTTAACATCATGTAAAGATCGTTTTCCTTTGTCTAAAAGCACTCTTTGAGCTTCTCCAATAAGCTTAAAAGCAGCTTCTGCGCCTGGAAATCTATTTTTGTCGGGATGTAGCTGGAGAGCAAACTTCCTGTACTGCTTCTTGATCAAAGACTGATCAGCTGTCTCCTCAATCTGAAGGATACCGTACCAATCCATCTCATTCCCAAACAGTTTCGCTTCAGCAGCACAATGCACGTCACAAACAATCAGCATCTGAGAGATATTCTCCAGATCCTTATAAAGTTGTTGGGCCTTGAGAGCAAATTTACGAGCTGCCATGAAATCCTTGCTTTGCATCTTACTCTCAGCAATGCCCTTGGCCCTAATAGCCTCTTCTTTATTGCAATCCATCATTAATCAAAACAGTAAAGGGCCCGATTCAAAAATACTCAAATGAATGTGCAAAAACTAGAAAAATTAATCCACGTGCAGAAAGCATAATAGTGTCACCCCAACCTTCATTCTTAGCCTACCATAACATAACCGAAAACATGAAACATTTGAGAAACCTTAAATGTCACCTCGTACGTACGATCATCCCTGCAAATCATACAATCATCAGTAGTGAGACCTCCAGGATTGACTGGGAAAGAATGAAAGGCTAAGAATCGATGAATATCAACAAACTGACAGGTAGTAGTCAGATACAATACATGAGTATACCAAAAACCAATCATGAAATTTTTACAGTTCAAGATAGAAAACCAATGCAAGGTATCAGTATGCATATGCTAGTACTTATTAATGTGAACTGTGCATCTTGCTAGGGGCACAAAATTTCAGCAGAATAAGAAGATTTTAAACCCTCCTACTTACCCTGATATTTATTTTACTTTTACTTAAGATTTGGTATTAGCACTCTCCTACATGTAATAATATTCCGTTGTTGTCAACACAACTAGAATTTTTTCTAACACATATAACATAAACCATAAATTTCACACTCAATATTATATTTGTCAGTCAAGATGTGCGGTAAAGGTCAATATAAATCATGCCCAACAATATATCACAACTTACAGAGCCTAATGTAGATATTAACTCTTATCTAGATATTCAATCTGAACTGACCTCCACTAGATAAAGGAGGGACATAATGACTCAGATCTTCATAGAAAACAGGGTTGCTGAAATTTAGAGTCAAGATTAAAAGATAGGTTTAGAATTACTACTAAAAATAGGAACCACTCTTACGATTGAAATAGTTAAAACTATTAGTACCACACTGATAGGTTCCTAAAGGTCACTTCTAGAGTTTAAAAATCAATCCTAATTATAGAAATCACTTTCGGAGAAAGAAAGTTTCACACATTGAGAAAGTATTGTAATTTATATTGATAATAAACAAACGCTCTAAAAAGTTATTCTTACCAGAAGTATAATAGGCATTAAGAAACTATAGTACAATCATAACACTATTTTACCAACTCTCAATTGAAACTAAACTCTAACCCTATAGAGATCAACTTAATTATAATAATTAGCTTTAACAAATATACTAGTGCTAATAAATAAACATAAGAAAAAGGAAACTAAACAAAATAAATACCACGTCTTGACACTGTTTATATCACACAAGTAATGCATCAAAAGCAGAACCGTGCATCAAATGGGGAATAAAGTGGCATAAGTCAAGTACAGAGCCAATAAAATAGACTTCATTGCCGCCAAGCAACCATCAAGAATTAAATATTTTCAAGAAAAAAAGTGTCATATCAAGACTGTCAAAGCTTTTAGAAACCAATGCCTCACATCAATTAGTGATTAGACGATTTAAATCGCAAAACTAATGCAAACTAAAAACCATACTGGTCTCATCCTAACACAATTGACATAATAAAACAACTCATACATCACAGAAAGGCCATAAAAACATGAAAATTTTCAATTCCAGACCTCAACCCCGCTTTCAGGAAACATCCACACACTAAACCCTAGTCTTCAGATACCAAATCCGAGACCCAAGATCAAAACTTGGTTCGTTACGGAGTAAAGCCAACTCAAATTGCCAATTCCGAAACCCAAAACGCAATTACCAAATAAACCATGGTTATAATACACAAATTGAAAGAGACCCATAAAAACGACATACTTAAACATGCACCCTTTCACTTATTCAAACAAAACTCCGCGGGTAAGAACGTAGAACAAAGCGCGGGAAACAAGAAACCTAGAAAAATAAAGAGCAAGCTTCCAGTAAAGCAATGAAATTTCGGAACTAAGATTGGGAAGCTTACTCTTATAGAAGAGAACGCATGAAACAACGAAGCTCGGGGTGGGAAATTAAGATCCTTTGAATTTCGGGACAAATACTGCATAGACCCATTTCTTTTCTTTTTGGTTGGTTTGTAAATATTTATAGCAAAAATATATTTTTTAATATTTCATTTGCTAATATGTCCCTCCGCTTTGTGCTATTTACAGGATATTTTCTTGTTGGGTTGGTTTGTAAATGTTTAGAAAAAAGAGATGTGTTTATTTGTATTTGCTAATATCTCCTTCTAATTTAAGCCATTTGGAAAGTAACGTCTTTCAAAAGGTACAAAGCAAATCAATGGTACACCAGTTGTCAGTAATTATTATTTTTCATACTTACTAAATAGATATGAGGGAAGACTAACATTAAATTAGATATAAATGATTATTAAATAATAATTTAAAATCAAATGATAAATTTAAATGCAGTAGTCACTCAAGACTAATAGTGTCCGATATAAGTTGAGGAGAATAAACGAAGTTAATAACAAGAAACAAAGGTGTTTATTGCAATATTTTAAAAAATAGGCCGATTATTAAACCAGGTAAAAGAAAGACTTAAGATTTAAAGGTTCAATTAATATTAAACTGATATAAAAATTAGTATATAATAAATAAGAAATAAAAATTATAAGAGTAAATAAAAATAAAATATTTCATTGAAAGGGATATTATGTTTTGAATTTGATCAATAAATATCAATATTTTTAATATCATAAAAAATTAAAATTTATATCGTCATCTTATCTTAGAATTTTGCCATTTATTTTAATTATAATCTCTTCTCTTTATAGAATACTAGTTTAATCTTATTTTATATTTTTGCTATTTATTTTAATTATAATATCTTCTCTTTATAATATACTAGTTTATGAAAACTAGAAAGTTAAAACTTAAAACAAAACAAAATTACTCATGTTTATTAATTTTCTTATAAATGCAACACTTAGTTGGAACATAATAGATAGACCATTGTTATCAAGTTATAATATATTAATATTCTCGAAACATTAACCAAAAGTAGTAAAGAATATGGCATATTCTTTTTATTTAAAACCACTGTAGTCATAATGTATTAATATTTTTATTTATTGGCCTTAAGTCATTTCTCTCTCTCTCTCTCTCTCTCTCTCTCTATATATATATATATATATCTAACTACAAATTCCAAATGTTATTGTATCAACAGTTTATATTCTTCTCGTTTTTCTTTCAATCTTCGTGCTTGTTTGGATGATCTTATATCAATAGAGCTTTTGTCAGTAGAGCTTTTTTTAGAAGAGTTTTTTTTTAAAAGCTAGTTGACTGTTTGGTTGTCAATTAAAAAACAGCTTTTTTAAAAGAGCTTCATACAGTAGACTGTTTGGTAACATAAAAATAAAAATAGTTTTATTAATTTTAACTATATTTTATTTTATAATAAAATTATTTATGCTAAATAATATTTAAAGTATACTTAACAATATGCAAAGTACAATATATTATATTTACGGTTACCTAATTCTTAGATAACTGTCTTGTAGGAAATTTTAGATAACCATCTTGTAGGAAATAATTTAAAGAGATGTCTCATTTTCTTGTAGGAAATAAAA
>JANZXV010000211.1:18263081-18283079 GCA_027576455.1 Erythroxylum roigii | reverse complement strand
TAGTTAGTCCCTAGTATTTCATTACCCGGATGACTGTTCCATATGGCCTGTGTGTACCCTGTACCGTTCATTATGAGCCGCACATTTCATTTATTTATTTATTGTAGAATGTGTGGATAACAATGGATGGCACAGGCTTGGCATACGGAAGAATTCAGATTTTCTGTCTAATATTACTCTGTCTTATTCTGTCTTATAAAATTTCAGCCATTTATTTTGCAGCACCACACGAGACTCATGCAGAACTCACATAAATAAATAGCTGAGATTTATTGGACACAATAAAATATCATAATATTGAACAGAAAATCTGGACTCTATATAGAACAGAAGATCTCCGGTCATTAAAGCTAGTGAAAATTATAAAATTAACCGCCACTTTCCATGCACAATTGTTGTCACTTCCAAACAAAAAAGTAGCATCTGCCAATAAAGAAACCATTGCTTTGCTGCTTTTTTCTCCTATTTTATACCCAACCACATCAGTATCACTCTTTTATTCACGAGATGCCAGCACTTGGAAACATTTTCTGTTCTCAAAATGAATTAACTTACGTATGTCTCATTTCTAATTGAAGTAAATACAATATCTTACAGACCTCTTCCATATATGTATGTGAATGATCTCCGGCAGCAAAAACTGCCACCTTATTCATCACTTCAATCCAACTAAAACCAGGGATTTTCTTTAATCCTTCATCTATCATAGCCTTTCTAATCATCTCAGCTTCCTTCCATTGCCCACTAGCACAATACAAATTTGACTGTAACACGTAACTTATCTCTTTATGAGGCTTTAAAACCTTTAATGCCTCCCCCCAATATGTCCCCATCCCCACTTCACCCCATGCCGAGCATGCTCCAAGCAGAACTTCACAAAAGCGAGCCTTATATTTACCTGCTTTTGAAAACGTACTCACCAATTCTTTTGCTTCTGCTAAGTAGCCACTTCGTCCTAGCATATCTATCATGCTTGCAATGTGATCAACATCATAGGAAAGCCCATGAACTGACTCCATTGATGCGAAAAGTGCACCACCTTTCTCTATGAGCCCCGAGTGACTGCAAGCCATTAACAAACCAATAAAAGTCACTTCATCTGGATTTTTTCCTGATTCTAGCATATCTTCATATAGTTGCATAGCTTGGCTAGCCTTTCCATGCAATCCAAACCCAAACAACATAGCATTGAAAGAGACCAAATCCTTCTCATCAATATCATGGAATGCCAAAAGAGATCCATCTAAATCCCCACATTTAGCATACATGTTGACTAATCCGTTGCCAACATAAGCATAAGCGTGGAAACCATAGTGCATTATGCATCCATGAATCATTCTACCATGCCCACAAACTGCCAAACTCGAACATGCATGAAGGACAGCTCCAAATGCATATTCATCAGGGATCAAACCATATCTCATCATGCCTATAAAGAAGCCAAGAGCCTCAACGCCATATCCGTTTCTAACATACCCTGTAATCATAGATGTCCATGAAATAACATTTTTTTCAGGTACATGCTGAAACGTGATATAAGCTTCATGGATGTCTCCTGCTTTCATATACGCGTCAATAATGGCATTCCAGGATACCAGTGATAGCGTTTCAGCATATTCGAAAACCTTCATAGCATCAGATATCGAACCAAGTTTTGCATAAAAACTTATAAGTGAATTGCTTGTCTCAACTGCAGAGATCCAGCCACTCTTAATCACAACAGCATGCATCATAAGTCCATGGAACAATTCTAAAGATTCAGCGCAAGCATTTATAAGTGCACTATAAGTCCATTGGTCAGGCTCATAAGAACTCTTCCGCATCCTGCTGTAGAGCTCAAAACATAACAATATTTCACCATTTCGACCAAACCCAGATATCATTGTGTTCCAAGAAATACCAACCTTTCTACTGATTATTTCAAAGACTTCGCTTGCTACATCAAACTGACCACAATTAGTATATGCAAACAAAAGCGAACACCACGACACATCATTACTCCCATCCATTTCGTCAAACACTTTCCTAGCAGAAAACGGGTTCAAGCACTTTCCATACATGTGTATAAGAGAATTATTGACAGGAACAGAAGAATTATACCCAGAAACAACGGAGAAAGCGTGAACTTTGGCTCCAATGCCAAGCGAACATGAACTAGCACAAGCACTTAGAGTTGCGGTCAAAGTGAAGTGGTCAGGCTTGGCGCTGCTGGATCGCATCTGGTGAAAGAGTAAGAGGGCCTCTCGGTGAAGACCAAGTTGAGAATAGCCAGAGAGCATTGAATTCCAGGCGATTGTGTCTTTTGTTGGCAATTCGTCAAACAGCTTGCGAGCATGTTCAATACAGCCCGATTTTGCTAGGGAAGTAATCTTGGAGGTGATTCTGAATAAGCAAGAGGGCATGTCATCCTAATTCAAAGTCACCAACATGCCAGTTAGATACTTCAACACAATCTGTACGACATAGAGTGGAGTTTTAGCTAGAATAGATAGCTTCGCCTTACTATGAAAACTAAATGAGTTATGCTTATAGTAGTATTAATAAAGAAAATAATAATTTTTTTCACGTTCCAAATTTTATTTAACCGAAGAACAAATAGACGAACTTTTAGGTGTTCTTCGACGGAACTTTTAGGTTATATATATATGCGCAGTGTACCTAATTTAGTTGGACCTGAATAATTTATAGCTTGAGACATGTAAGAAAACAAGTGTTATTTATATGAAATCCAAGGCCCTTGTATTTCTCTTAGGGCCTGTAAAAGTCGTCTCGATAAAAAGCATTGAATATGTCTGGTTTACACAAAAACATAAATAAATCGAACTTATTGCAGCAAGGCAACCATAGTCTCTGCATATTCAAATTCAACTTCCCAACCAATAAACCCAACCCACCACGTCTTTTGATAATCCTTAATACAATCTCTATGCTCTGTAGGATTTGATAACTAACACTCTCTTCCCAATGCCAAGAAACAGTTTCCCATATTTCCAACTTGCTTGGAAATGTTGACATGGTTTATAAATATTCCATTTGCTCTTGATTATAAATGAATTTTAGCTCCATACAGAACAGAATGTGCTTGAATTCCAAGTCACCATATTCAAATGTCATAAAAGCTCTACTCTTAGAATTTTGTCATTGTCTTCCGAAAGAGCTCCCTGGGTGCTGCACATCAAAATGACAATGATAAAAGGTTGGTTAGACATGAAGTTAAAAATTAAGATCTTACCAGGTAAGTTTGTAAAACTCTCAAATTGCTCGTACGCCTGCCCAATGAACATTTCTAAGCCTGAAACAATAGCGGCTCCAGATTCTTCAGCCTCTCTCAATAGTCGTGTTATTTTGGGAGTATAAACAGCATCAAAAACCAAGGAGTAATATTTCAAAGCATTCTGCAAAAACAAAACAAGTCCTTTTTAACTTCCCAATCCGCAACATTGTTTATTTAATCAATG
Source organism: Erythroxylum roigii (assembly GCA_027576455.1). Classification (NCBI taxonomy): domain Eukaryota; kingdom Viridiplantae; phylum Streptophyta; class Magnoliopsida; order Malpighiales; family Erythroxylaceae; genus Erythroxylum; species Erythroxylum roigii. The sequence goes on along the minus strand of JANZXV010000211.1, from coordinate 18,279,621 downwards.
CAATGGACAATCACGAGCTATAGCATACAGAGCAGGATTCCCAGCAACCCAATTCGTTTGAATGACTGATCCATTATTCGGCATAAAACGTCTATAAGGTTAAGGTGATATTTGTAAGATTCCAACACTTATCACGAAGGATCAGACTAGCAAAACCTAGCACATGATAGAAACGCCATGTGTTGATGACCCTAAATCATCAATTCAAACACCATGTGTTGATGACCCTAAATCATCAATTCATGATATCTTTATTTCTTCAAATAGAGGAAGCAGTCTCATTGTCCTTCTATAACAGCCATCATGCCTTTACACTTACTATTGCTGAGCACTAAGGAATGCTACTAAAGGCATAGGAAGCCACTTGGTAATCATCAGACTATCCCCAAGATGGAACACCAATAACAATCACAGAGGGAGACGTGTAAGGATATAACATCCATGATGAACCTAAAGATAACTTTACTTTTGAAACATGTTTTATGTATGAAATACCTAATAATAGACAATGGACAAAATAATAGGAAATGCATGAAACCTTGGGAATCGGTGTTTCGTCAACTTTTGGGTGCATTCCGATAGATGTCGTGTTTGCAAGAATCATGCCATGCTCTGGATGGAAACTGCCTAACTCAGCCAGAGATACAGCATCTCCTCCTACTACGTTGGCAAGTTCCTTTGCCCGATCTTTATGTCAAGTTGATGTCAGATAGTACGAAAGCAATGGTAAGTATCAGGAGATGTTCTCATCACATTAGAAGCATGTTCATTCTTCTCCAAATTTGTGACTTAGTATATAAGAAAGGTTACAGTTTGTTCTCCATTCTACGAAACCCATGTTTATGCATAAGTAGGAATTATAAGAAAAAGAAACTAAATGAAGGAACCCACCATAAGTGCGATTAGAAATTATAACCCTAGCTCCCTTTTCTTTTGCTCCATAAGCAAGTGCCTTACCAGCGCCACCAGCACCAATAACCACAAACAACTTACCAGCTAATGGTGAACTAGCTTTACTGCTAATATATTGTGAAACTGCAAAAAAGAGAAGGAAATGAAATATAGAACGTTTTAAAATAAAGCATTAAATCAAAACATGCACAAGGAGGCAAAATAGAACCTCGCAGGCCATCCTCAATAGCAGAAATAGCACCAACATAGTCTGTATTGAAACCAAATAACTTCCCATCGTTTTGTCTTCTTATAATGCAATTAACAGCTCCAATTGACTGAAAACTTGTCAAGAATAAACCGTTATCCAAATGCATAAAACAAGTCACAAACAAGTGGCTAAGATTGATTGAGAATTATATGCATGTCAAATTCTCTGCCAGAGATAAGAATTACCTTTGCAACTGGATTGACCTCGTCACAGCACTTCAGAGCAGCTTCCTTGTGAGGAATTGTACAACTGCATATTAAGGGACTCCATGTTAAATTATATCAAGCACTCCAACAGATCCGTATTCAAGTATGTGACACACTTAAGAACATAAAAAATGCTTATATCCAACTAAGAACACACAGGAAGGTTTCTCCAACCACTGACACACTTTGTGACTTTCCTATAAACAAACCAGCAAACCGCTACATAGATTTCAGAAGGTTAAGGAATATAAAAATAGAACCTGAATCCTGCAAAATCTGTGGACGAATATGTCTGCAGAAAATTAGCAAGATTATCCACCAGTAAATGCAAATACACCCCATTGAATCCAACTGACTTGAATGCTTCATTGTACAAAGCAGGTGATTTGCTGTGGCTGACAGGGTTTCCAATAATGCCAAATACTTTTGTGTCAGGTCCAATTTGTCTGAAGTTGTATAGATCCAGTAGATCTTTGATCATTGGTTGACCAGGAGCTGAAACTAATCCAGACTCAAGGGTGCCAAAAGTGAGATATCCACCAAATTTTGCACAAAGAATTCTTGACATCAAGCCTCTTTCACCCATAACAATAGCAATAATTGGAACCTGAAATAAGAACAGCCACTATAAATAAATCCCTTCAAGCTTCAGGAATACGCAAGTTTAAAAGGCTCAATATTACATGATCACAGAATAACAAAGTAGTGACAGTAAAGAAGCAGAATATGAAGGCAAAAGGTAATGTGGCATGAAATTGTGAGGCCATTTAACACAAATAAATTGAATCAAAAGCTGCCACTAAGGAATAAAACCTGAAGGAAGTAAATTTCAGATTTGAAGCACATGCTTTGATTTGAAGTTTGTTTAACCATCAACATAAATCTCTAAAGGATATCCTAACAAATTGTCAACAAAGCCAAAAGAGTCAGTCACTTATCATCCATAAACTACAAATAATTAAGCTGATGGGTATAGCAAACACATGGGGAAAAATCCTTTTACTCTTGTAAATCATAGATAGGGAAAATTATGGCAGAAATCCAGTGAGCTTCAGCTTATCATATAAGCCACTTACTTGAGAATGGACAGTTATTTGGAAAATCCGTGCCACATCAGTAATATCCTGTGCAGTAGTGGCAATCTTCACGATGTCAGCTCCAGCAGCTTGTATTCTTGCCACAAGATTACCGAGATCCTCAACAGAAGGAGTATTCTGATAGTTGTGTGAAGAAACAATGACTCTGCATTTTTCTGGTTTCTTGCCACGGATTAACTCGTTAAATTCTTGGACAACCTTTATGGAGGAGATAAGTATTAAACGGTTATGGACATCTTCAAATTTCCACATGATATAGATTAGAATCAATGACTTCACAATCTTATATCTCCTAAAACATTTCTTATCGACCATCACAAAAGAATTTACTAGTCAACAAGCTGAAATCATCAGTTGAAAAAAACTTTATGTCATTCCAAAGCCCTGGTAAGATTAGGGAGCATAAACTAACCTGAAGCTCAACATCAATGTAATCAGCACCCAACTCCATGGCTAATCGAAGTGTATCCAGTCGCTTGGTTTCATCACCGTCATACTGACCACCTTCCCATACGGGTCTAGAAGAACATTGATGGTTTTAGCCATGATACATACATTTGTTGCAAAGAAAATTTTTAAAAAGAAACAGCTAAGTAAAAGCAAAACACAGTTTCGATATCAATGCAAAAGCACCTATTTCAACAACTGTTGTTGTAAACTTAAATCACTGGTCAGAGAAAGGAACTGACTTCTTCACTTGAACTCGGAAAAGTTGAAATGATGAATATATCAGAAAACAAATAGCACGAGGAGATATTGAGTAAGTTTAAATACCTGTAGGTGAAAAGTGTGGGTAAAGGAGAGTGTTTGATGAGTATGTTAAGATCATCAATGGGATTGAAGCTCTTCAAACTATCCAATCGAATCTCAACGAGGTCAGCTCCACTACTCTTGGCTTTAACGGTATCAACCACCATCTTATCCACCATGTCCGCCATGATCGGAGCACAAATCAAAGTGGGATTCCTCCTCGTTTGTCCTCTTGCTCCACTCTCCATTTGAGCCGCCGTCGAAGGAGAAGAAGCCAACTTTAACACAAAAAACCAACCAACAAAATCAACTAATCCCTTATAGACAACGAAAAAGAAGCGAGTTAAGATGGAAATCAACGACATGTTACTTCGAGGACAGCAGTCCAACAATAAGGGCATCTAACCCCGTTCCGAACACCAACAAGAAAAGGTTGTTGCTTGGAACACTGGGACAAAAGCTTTAGCAAAACTTAAGAGACCCATTATTCTAAATAGGATAATCATTCAAATGTACTGAGATTCCATAATACTTTTCTTGTTTCTTACTCTGTTCCTTGCTTGTATATGTTTCCTAGTAAACGAACATGGAAAGGAAAGCATACAGGAAAGTGAAGAACATAGGAATAAAACTGAGAAGAGGAAGAGAATACCAAGACATTGCCATAGTCCATGATACCCTCCGCAGCTTAGTTGATGGTGGTGGTCGACAATTGGAATTTTGCCGAATGAGAAGCAGCGTTCATATATTACATACTGGGAGAATACTGGAGAGATATCAAATGGATCCAAAGTGCGGATCGTTGGTGGGTTGAGTAGGTGTGGTAGGTTGACAAAAGGTCAGTTGAGTCATTTCCGTTGGGGGATTGCCGTCTTATTACTTTTCTTTCCCGAAAATTAAAAGGATACGTATCATAATCAGCTCGAAGCGTTAAGAAATACATGCCTCACCGCAGATAAAATTAGTCAGAACTTACGGCTTGAAACAGCCTAATGTTCTCAGGAAATAGATCAGTACAGCAACTGAAAATGACTCTAATTAATATTTAATCCGTTCTCATATGTGTGCGCATGACTGCTATGCAATTCACCTCAGTTGGTCTTCGCTTCTTATTCTCATAAAAAGGATTTGGCATTGGTCTTGTACTTCAGGCTTTGTGTCTTGAGAAACTTTCCTGTTATTTTCTTCCAGAAGGAATAAGTTCTATAATCGGGTACTGGCTTGAACAAAATGTTAGTCACTCTTGTGTGTAAATCTAACTTGCTTCGCTCATAATATAACTTGCGTTCAATTAACGATTGTACTCTACATTTATTCTAATCATAATTCTAAAAGTTGATGCTATATTGACAATTCATTAAAATGTAGTCTAGTGTCTTTTAAACTTGGCCACAAAACTTGCATATACCGAGAGAGGTTTTAGGCTAGTGATAGAACACAAAGTTGGTAGAACACTAGCAATTTTTATTTATGTGTGTTCTGTTGTGTAGTATTCCAAACACCCAGTACTTAGTAAGTAAATACAGTGTGTTCTTTAGACTCTGAATCAAGAAACAGAAAGAAAAGAAGTATAGCAGTAATGTATGCTCGCAAGACTGCTCCTGGACCTTCTCCTCCAAGAACTCCCTGAACAGACAGCACCTTTTCTTTCCCTTTGGTTAGCTTTCAAGAGGCTAATCACTCTCCCAACTTCAAACTATTTTTTTCCTACCCATTTCTTACCTCATGTTCTACAGAAATACCCTCTTCTCTCTACTGCCCAGTGGGCCTTACTGTTGCCAAGTTAGTTAGGATTGTCCTCCCTTTTTCCCCCTGCAGCAGCCCCTCTCTCTGTCTTCTAGAATATACCTTCAACCCCACATGCCCCTTCTTCCTTTTATAAACTTTCTCAATTAAGGGTCTATCATTACCCCCGTTGACAAGTTTCACCTTGTCCTCAAGGTAAAAATCTGGAAAGAGCTTGTCAATAGTTTCATAATCTTCCCGAGTACTATCGTGATCTGGTAAATCCTTCCATTTCACCAGTACCTCTTCTCTGCCATTAATCAATTTTCGGATGTTCCTTACCAATTCTGGCTGTAGCAGCAGCTCATTATCCTCGGTTAATGACTGTGGTAATGGTTGCGGGTCAGGAGGTGGCTGCACTGACTTCCTTAGCTGTGAAACATGGAAAGTGGAGTGTATTTTAGCGTTTGGTGGTAATTCCAGGCGGTAGGCGACTTTGCCAATTTTCTCAATTATTTTGAAAGGTTCATAAAACCAAGGACTCAACTTCTCATTCACCGGCTTTGCCAAAGACTTCATTCGATAAGGTCTGAGCTTGATGTACACCCGTTCTCCCACTTCAAACTCCACATCCCTTTGGTGTTTATTTGCTGTATTTTTCATGCGCTGTTGAGCCTTTGCCAAATGTTCCCTCAACTCCTTGATTACTGCATTCCTCTCCTTCATTAATTCATTAACATCTTCCACAGCTGAAGTGAGGTCTTCCAACTTGAATAAGGTAGGAGGGTCCCTCCCATATAGAGCCTTAAAAGGAGTCATCTCTGCGGATTGATTGAAATTGGTGTTGTACCAATATTCTTCTAACAGCTGTTGGACAACCATAGGTAAGGGCTCTCCCTCCACTTCCTTCATCTATAATTTCCCAAATTCAATTAAATACCATAGATGCCCACCCTTGAGAGTCCTTATAGCAGCCTTTAGGGACACCATGGTTTTAACTAGGCTCGGATCCCCTCCGAAGCAATATTCCTTTCTGCCTTGTTTTACCTTCATTGTTAATTGATTCCAATTGACTCTCACTTCTCCCTAAGCCTTCAGCCACTCAATGCCAAGGACCATGTCGGCTCCTCCCATTTCAAACACATAAAACGGTTTCTTAATCTCCATTCCCTGCAAGTTCATCTCCACGGTGGGGTACTGCTTGCTGCCCTTTACCTTATACCCATCCCCCAGCGAAACCTCAAATATTCTCACTTCTTTGGTCTCAATCTTCAGCCGGTCAACAATTTCTGAAGTGATGAAGTTATGTGATGCCCCACTGTCAATCAATATGAGAACTTTTTCCCCCATACAACTCCCCAATAACTTCATAGTGTTATTGGTGGTAATTCCCACCACCGAATTCATTGGCAGCTCCAAGGTAGCAGGTTCATTTTCTTCCTCCCCATGCACTTCCTCTATTTCGGAATTCTCCTCCTCAATGATACTGTCTCCTTTCTCATCTATGTGTTGCAGCAGAAGCACACTAAGTTGCTTATTTTTACATACATTAGTGGGTGTATACTTCTCATCACACTTAAAACAACCCCCAATGCTCTCTTCCTAGCAACCTCAGCCTCTGTGAGTCATCGATAAGCCCCAGTAGTTGGAGTAGTACTGCTGGTACGGGATGCTATGTTGTTTGAACCGATCCCTAAAGGTACAAGTGGGTTGTCCGTCCTTGTCTCTACTGCCCGATTGGGAAAGTAGCTAGTGGTCTTACTCGGGTCATTTTGACATGTGACCCGGCTCCAATTGTCCTTAGGTCCAGCTCCCCTCTAATTTGCCCAGCCCCTCCAATGCTTACCTAATTGTTCCTCTTGAGCTTGTTCCATTGGTTCCTTTCCTCCACTCTTTGGGCCAAATCCATCAGCCCTTTTAAGTTGTCAACCTTCATTAGCCGTAGCTCAGCCCTTATTCCCACCTTCAACCCATTTTTGAATTCTCCCATCAAGCACTCATTTGAAGCTTCCCTCACTGTGGCTGAAAGGGCTTCAAACCTTTCTCTATATTCAGTCACAGTTCCTTTCTGTTGCAGCGCCATAAGCATTTCATACAGTTCCCCTTGTTGAGAGTGTTGAAACCTCTCCAGGAGTTCCTTCTTGAACTCTCTCCAGGTAAGTAGTGGACTCCTCACCTCCATCCATTGGAGCCAATTGAGGGCTTTCCCTTCCAAACACATCGTTGCTGCCTCCAGTTTTTCTACCTCTGTCACCCCATTTATGTCAAAATATCTCTAACAACCACCCAACCGGATCATCTCCCTCAAAGATGGGTAGCTCTAGTTTCCGGAATCTCTCACGGTTGCGTGTCTCCTCAGCCATCTCTCTTCTTCCTCCTTTAGCTCTTGATTTCGACAGTTCCACCATGGTCTCCTTTCCTGGCCTACGACCCATTTCTTCCATTCTGGCCATCGAGTCCTTTAGTTCCATCAGCCACCCTTTAATTTCGGTCATATCCCCCTTCATCGAGCCTAGCTCCTTTTCTACTTGATCCACTCTAGCCTCCATTCTGGTATTCACCATGCCCCAACGTTACTGCTCTGATACCAAGTTGATAGAACACAAAGTTGATAGAACACTAGCAATCTTTATTTATGTGTGTTTTGTTGTGTAGTATTCCAAACACCCAATACACCCAGTGTTGGGACCCGATCTCGGAACCGGACCCCAACCGAAAAACGAAACAGAAAACGAACGAATCAGATCAAAACAAAAGAACGAAAAATAAAGCGAACACGAATCAAACGGAAACAAATTTCTAAAACGAAGCGAAACGCGATCATACGCGTGCGGAGACAAACGAAACAAACTTAAAAATGAGAGTTCGACATCCGAGAACAAAAACCTTCAAAAAACGTCGTCGCGTTGGAATTCCTTAAAACTAAAACAAACCTAAACCAATCCGAAATCCGGTATAAATTTTTTTTCTTTATTCTTATTCATATATCTTCAATCTTATACACATCAAAGTAATTTGATTTCCCACCTTTGGAAAATCATCCTCAACAAAACTTAATCTTATACAATCATACAAATCCCATAATTCCTCTATTAACCAAAATCTTATTCTTATCCTTAACGAAAATTTGGGCAGCATAACGGCTGCATTTTCTAAAACCCAAAAATCTGCAAATGAACAAACACACTTCTATAATCCCAAAACCAAACTCCCAAAACATCGAACCTCCCGTCCGGAATCCAAACACAAACAAATGCAATTTTATACCTAACACTTCAATCATGTTCAATATCAATCACATTCACATTCATATTTACAATCCATAATTTACTTACATAATCCAATACCATAATCATACACAACTCATTTCCATACATAAATGCATAACTCCTTTACATTTCGAAATAACTACACTACAACTTTAATGGCTTTCTGAGCCATATACAATACCAAAACCACAAACCGAAATTTCAAAAAAAATACAAAACGAACAAAATCGAACAGACATCTTGACTTTCCTTCATCCAATCTCCTGCTCGAAACCTGGAGATGGGGATGAAAGGTGGGGTGAGCTTAACAGCTCAATGGATAACATACTTATAATTCGAAAAACAAGCAAAAAGTATCTTTCAAAATTCTTGCCATATCATAGAAATTTTACAATAGAAAATTTGCAAAATCCTTATTTCTCAAACTCTTAACTTTTCAAATCATTCAAAAATTTTCATAAACACTTTCATGAATTTCACGGTTGAAAAACCTCGATTTCTCATTTTTCACACATTCTCAAAGTTTTCACATATTCTTTTTCGCAAATCACGAACAATGTCAAAACATGAATGCAATACATAAAAATGCATTACAAACATAAACAAAACAAAATATATAGCACATCAAATGGTTTGGGTCGGTCCTAACGGAACGTACTGAACATTCCCGCATAGCGGTCCTGTGCAGCCATGAACAAAGGGGAGTCCGTAATCGGAGCTCCTATGCCACTAGCGGGTAGGCGGGAGAAGCCTATCAAAGGGAGACCAGTGCACTGACTCATACGGAAGGGACCTAACCAAACTCACATAATACACATATTCATACTTATAAAATCAGATTGCTCGAAGGCACATTTCGACAATTCAATTTTTCATGTCGTATCTTACTAGACACGGTAACAATCACAAATTCAGCACATCAAATCAATTCATATAATATAATTTCAATCAATTAAGATTGAAACAATTTTAGCAAATCATCAGATGATTCAAACACAATGCCATATCAAACAAATTGACATTTCCAAAATGCATATAATGTCACATAGCAATTCGCAATTTTCTCTAGGATGCAACAATTATAATAATGACTAAAACCTTCAAACACAATGAATTTAACAATTATTTCAATATTATCAAAACATTATCAATAAATGAACGATTAAAAACATTTTATTCAAATCCTCCGAAACTATTTTCATAACTTATCAAATTTGTCGAAAATAACGAATTTAACAAATTAAACGATTTCTTAAATCCTTACAAAATCATTTAATTTCATAATCTTTCTTAATTTCTCAACTTATTTTAAAACTTGTAACATTTTCCAAAACATTCGAAAACAATAAAATTCAATACTTTCCAACTTTTTCAATCAATTTCACAAATAATTTGAAAACAAGAAATTGAATCTTTGTACCATTTTTCGTAATTTCAGAAATTTTCTTAATTCATCAAACATTTAAACTTGCAACAAGAATAGCAACAAGTCTTAAAAACATTCGAAATGAAGAATTGCATTTTCAACCATTTACATAACCACTACTTTATAACAAATTCAAAATAGTTGGAAATCATAACTTTTCTTTATAACACTCCCAAAATATTTGGAAATCAGATTTTTTTTAACATTTGCCTAAACGATATTTTTATACAATTTCCAAAGCACTAGGAAATCATAATTTTTCAAACACTTTTGTAAACAATATTTTATAACCAATTCCGAAAGTATTTGGAAATCACAAAAAAAAATTCAAACATTTTCATAAACAATAATTTATAAGTAATTCCAAAAGTATTTGGAAATCCTAATTTTTCAAGTCTTTACATAAACTATATTTTATAAACACTTTCAAAAATGTTCGAAAATCCTAATTTTTCAAACCTTTTCGTAAACGACATTTTAATCATTTAAAACACAAAGAATTTCTCAAATATTAAAATCAAATATTAAGTAATCCATTTATCAAATCAATCAAAAACATTTCATTTAACAATTACTTCATTTTTTTATCAAAACATTCAAAAATCAAGGAATATAATCAATTGAATCATTTTATTTAAATTGTCCAAAACAAAACAATTTCTGTAAATAATTCAAACATAATGAATAATAATTCCTTAAATAAATTTTTGAAATCTTTTCTCTTCTTGATTTTTCAAAGACATAATTTCCTTAAAATTTTCAAATATCATCAATTAACACTTTCTTAATTAAACTTTCAAATCAATAAATGTAACAATTTTCATAATTCATCAATTCTTTCATAACTAAAGAATTTCGGAAATTTCATCAATTTTTATCAAATTATCCAAAACGATTTTAATAATTTATCTAATCATTTCTAAAACATCAATTTACAAATATTGTATCTTCTTCTTGGTTTTTCAAACATAAACAATAATTTTTTCAAAGCATTTTTCATTCTTGATTTCTAAAAAATTCATACAAAACTTATAATTCAAAATATAAATACATTACCCACCTCGAATCCATGCTAGAAGCTTGTCCAATGCTTCAATTTCTCAAAAGCTTCCTTCTTTTCTCCAAAATAAAATTTCCTAAACCGAAATCACCCAATTTCAAAATCGTAAATACATAATTACTCAAATTAATCTTAGAAAACACAATTTCCTCATATAGTTAAGCCATCTAAATCAAAAGCTTCCAAAACCCCCAAAACCTAAAAATTGGGCATAAACCCCAACTCACGTTAATCCAAAATTAATCATCATAATAGCATAATCACTAAAATCAACCTTAGAAATCTCAAATCTATAACAATCTTAAGCCAACTCAACCAACATCTCACAAAAAATTCGAAACCAACAACTTCTCTCTCTTACCTTTTTCTCCTCCATTTTCGGATTTATTGGCTTGTCATGGAGCGTTCACCTTCTTCAACCTCTTTCTCCCTTGAATCAACACGAAAAACACTCTTGAAGTCCCTCAAAAACCGAAACTTAGCTATTCTTCTTTTCTTCTTCCTCTTCTCACCGTCACACCTTCCCATCTCTCTTCTTCTTCTTTCATTTTCGTTTCTTTTCTTTCATTTTTCTGCTAAGTTTCGTAAGTCCTCTCCCTTAAAACGATAGCACACCTCTCTTCTTTCATTTAATGAACCAATTGACCATCATGCCCTTCCATCTTAGCCTAATAACATAACTCTTTAAGTGATGTTCCATATTTGCCCCTGAAAATAGCCATCTTGCTTCCTGGTTTTGGGCAGCTAAACGACATAATTTGGCAAAACTTTCTTCCTGATAAATGTTCCTCGATGTCTCATCTGTAAAATTATACCAAAAACTCTCAAATCGGTTCAGAATTGAGGGAGTTATGGCCAAAATACGTACAGACCATACAAAAACCGCAACTGAACAATAACACCAACTTCGACTCAAAAATTGACAACCTTAGGGACTAAATTGAAACTTAATCCCTTCACATGATTTGTAGCCCCATGACTTAATTTTCTTTTGCCTCAAAAATCAACTCAATCGGATCTCCACAGATTCCAAATTTATCAAAATATCGAACCATGTTTGGAAAAGTATCCAACTTATCTCACTTTGATTTCAATCAATTATCCTCAATTTAATCTCTAAAATTCATAATTCTCCATGAACAGATAGGGGACAGTCTTAGGAATCCAACACTTCAAAAATCGGATCAATCGGATGTCGGACGGAGAATTTATAAATGAAAGAGTGGAAAATTTTTCAAAATAAACAAAAGTTCAAGCCGCACTGTAACTGTCGACTCGCGGTTGCGAGCCGAGGCGAAAAAAGACCGGCTCGCGATCGCGAGCTGAAGGAAACAGAAACCTTGAGAGTGCGATGGCTCGCCAGTGCGAGCCTCGGCCAAAACAGCTAGCTCGCGATCGCGATCGCGAAATGGATGCTTCGATTTTTCCCTATTTTTTTATAAAAAATACAAAACTTTAAAAATTCATAACTCTTGATCCCGAACTCCAAATTTTACCAATTTGGTATCAATAAAAAGCTTAAGGGAAGCTCTACAACTTCCTTGAAGAACTCGAAAATCAATTTCCTCACTAAAAGGGTCCAAACCCCAATCAAACTTTCTATCCAAATTAATAAATCCCTAAACAAGGACTTAACTTTGAAAATTTCTATCTTTCAACTCCAAAGTCCAAACATGTCATATTTTATATCAATGTAAAGATCAAAATGAATCCTACAACTTCCATGAAGACCCTAAGGGCAATTTCTCACTTTATAAGGGTCAAAAGTCATTCGAAATTCTTTGTCCTAGAAAATCAATCCTAAACGACATCAAGACTTCGATCGATCATAACTTCTAGCTCTGATATCGAAAAGTATCCTTCTTTATTTCTACAAAAAACTCTCAACATAATCTACAAGTTTCATGTAGATTATTTTATCAAATTTCGCCTAAATCAAAAAGTCAACTCTTCATCCTCAAAAGTCAAAACTTTTCAATTTCTTCAATTCTCACACTCTTTCTCTTTATTTCTTGATTTTTTTATTCCATTTACATTAAATTAATCTCTAAAATTGTCATGGCAACCTAACACACACAAATTTATTCAAAGACTTCTAAGTCAATAAAACCAAAATCCACTTCTTTTCACATCAATTTCATTTAACTCTAAAACACTCACAACACATACATACTCAAAATCTCCTATTTCATTCATTTAATAATTTCTAATTTCCAAAAAAACAAAATTCGGGGTCCAACATCATTGCCTTTGAATGATTTTAGAATTTTACTATATGTTTAGTATGTGAATGTTGTTGATGAATTGGAATTGCTAAATGAAAAGGATTTTCGAAAAATTGCATGTTCATGAAAATAAGTTTCCGAAATGTTGTTGTTTGGGCAATATGTTTTCAAGTCAAAAATTACATGTTATGTGGGTTTGGTTTGGTCCGTTTTGTATGTCAAGTGCACTTGTCTAAAGGCTTCTCCCGCCTGCCCGCTATTGGCGTGGAGCTCCTTCACAGATCCCTTAAGTTCACGGCTACGCAAGACCATTTTGTGGGATAGTGATAGTACGTTCTGTTCACAGCTCACAGGAACCTTAGGAGAAATGTGTAGTACGTTCTGTTACGAACTACCCAAACCATTTCTGATGTGTTTATGATTTGTGACATGTTTTGATTAATTCATGATTTATGATGTTTATAAATTGCTTGATAAATTGTGAATTTGGAAAATATGTGTTACATGGATTTCAATGTGAATTTCAAAATGAAAATAAAGAACCTTTTGAAAGGTTTTGCTTGTTATTCGTTATAAGCTTGTTACCCACGAGCGTTAAGCTCGCCCCCCTCTCCGTCCCATCTCCAGGTGATGAGCAAGAAACAGAATGAGAGTCAAGGAATTACTCTGGATTTGCATGTTTTGTTTGTTTTGGAATAATTGATGTAAAACAAGACTTTAGATGTATTTCGAGAATTTTTGGGTTTTGCATGCTTTGTATATTGGATTTTGATATTGATGATGTAATTGGCTTGGAAATGCCATTGAAGTTTGTAAAACTCTTAATTTATGATGAAAATAAAATATGGATTTGTGTATGGTTTTGAAATGTGAATTTGTGTATGAATGATGAGTTGATGAATCTTCAGCATGATTTATTCATATATATATATAAGTGAGATATTATGGAAAATAAAGATAGGATTTTTGGTGGATGATGAATGTTATTGAATATGAGGAGTCAAATGAATTAAGGTAGAGAGTTTGATGAATTCCAATCGGTAGTTGAATTGTTATGAATGATGTTGTAATAGAGGAAGTGAAATTGGGATTTCTAAGTTTTTCATAAGGGAAAATTGTATGTTCTAACTTCTAATAAAAAAACCTGTATCGATCTAGGTAGAATTAGCCAAAGTTTTCATCATAGAAGTTGTAGCTTGTCTTTCGATCTTTCCAACGATATAAAGTTTGTAATTTTTGGGTATCGGAGTGAAAAGATATGATTGTTACAAGATGTGATGCTGCAGGGAATGTATGCACAAGACAGCTATGGTATATTGATGAGAATGTGTGGTTTTGATTAATGAAATGGGTTGATAATTAAGAGTTTTATGAGAGTGTTTGAATTGATATGAAGTAAATTGCACTAGAAGGGTTGCATTTAGGAAGATTATAAGTGTATATGGTGTTAGAATGGATGTTGGAAGCATTGGGGAGGCTTTGGAAGGAGGTTTAGGTCACCAATATTCGTTTAACGAACTTTAGGTCCATTTAATAGACCTTTTCGGGTGAAAAAGGACCCCCTGCCTCACCAATGTCCGATTAACGAACCTTCTCGAGTGAAAAATGGCTTTTAAGCCAGTCTATGTTTGTTAAATGGACATACACAGGATAGCTTCAGTAAATTGCGATTTTTTTACCATTTTGAAACAGAATCTGACTTTGTGGTCTCGTGAAAGTTGTAGATTTAGACGTCTTCTTTCCAACTATCTAAGAACGAACTCAATCCGACATCTGTGGTGAAAGTTATGACAATTTCTCCAAGACATGGTACTGCATGATTGATTACTTAAACATGTTGGATTCTTTTGGTCATAACTTCCTCATCCGACCTCCAAATGAAGTGATTCTTGAAGCAATAGATTTCTACAACATGTTTCTATTTATCCATAAACATTGATAGCTTTTGGAGTTGATTTGAAGAAGTTTGATGGAAAGAAAAGGAGGGATCGGTTAGGAAATTTGTATGGGCATGCCTTTGAACAAATTGTGAGGAAATTTTTGGGATGTTATGAGAATGAAGATAAATTGATGATGGTTAAAGAGATTACAAAGAACCACGCTTAAGTTAAGTATGATGATATTCGCAAGAGCTGGGTTTTGAAAATGGGATCCAACATTTGTAGTATCAGAGCAAGAGTTGGGTTCTGGAAATAAGCGGGGTCCAACATAGGGCCCATTACAAATACAAAATACTATAGCCATAATTACTTTACATTACAACTTAAATACCGTGGTATACACATTGTACAAGAATTTCGAAATATATTATTTTACAAAAATCGCGAAATACAAATTTATACAAAAACAGGAAAAACACTAATGCAGACGCAAACTGATCCCGACCTCTATCTTTCCCTTGTATGCATTATGTACACTCCCGTATGCTTAATGGGGTATTCTTCAAATTCCTGAAAAGTTTTTGCAAATTTTGGGTGAGTGACCATTATCAATAGCTTACCCAGTCACGTAATATATAATTCACATCATTTCACATTTCGCACTTAACATTCAATACAATTTAATCACTCATATAATGCATATGCAGTGCACATGAAACCCACTTTTCATTTGTTACTTTGTTGTGACCGAGTGCCTAAACTGTCCTATATAGTGCTTATTGATAACTGTCCCTTATCCGCTTGGAGGATACAAGGCTCATTAAACATTGAGCCTAAGGCTCTAATTCACTTTTGAGCTCGAAGCTCATTTTCACTCGTTGAGCTTTAAGCATTGATCGGTGGCTACTCTGATCACATCAGCCATTATATTTCATGCATTCATGAAATAAAATGCATCAGTCACATTTGCATGATCCACATTCATTCACATTCACATATCATCGGACTGTAGTCCGGTATTGAACATTAGAGTTGAGAATTCACACTTTCATTCATAAGCAAACGCACTTTCATAACACATTTAACAATCAAATTATGTACACTTAGTTCATCCAATTCACATTCAATGAGCACTTCAATATCCCAATCAAACATCACATCATTGGACCTTCTGTCCGAAACCCAACATAAGCAAACACATTCATATAACCAGTCAATAGTCAATCAATACAAAATTCCAAATAAAACAAACAATTAAAATAAGACCATCTCGGTCTACTCACAATACGCTCCAGATTAGCATTGGCTTCCAATTGTTAGGACTATTAAGGGAGAAGTTGTTCATGATTATTCATGTATATAGAAAGGAAAATTCATGAATTGGAAATGAAATGGAAAAGATGGTTTAGATATAAGATGGATTATATGTGAAATGTTGAAAGTCAAAAGCTAGAAAATGTATATGTTCATTGAACATGCTCTGGTGTTATAGTCATAACTTGATCTCTAGTTATCCAAATAAGTTGATTTTTGATTTGGATTAAACTAGAGAGATAAGGCTATAAATTGTTTGATGAAATCAAGTTTTGATTCAATCTCGAAGAAAGTCAATTTTCAGATGGAAGTCATGCGCAGGATAACGTTTCAGTATATGAACCGTCCAAAAATGTTTGGAGTATAACTCTTAGACTATGGAACCAAATTAAATGATTTTGATGTCATTAGAAAACTTAAGACAAT
>JANZXV010000211.1:18178437-18197827 GCA_027576455.1 Erythroxylum roigii | reverse complement strand
AATATAATTATCTATGGAATACAATTAATACTAATTATTATACAATTATACTCCTAAAATCACTCCTAACGTCAACATCCACGTAACGGGAAAGTCATTTGGGATGTGATAATTCCATTCTAGGTTTTGAAAAGTTTAATCTAAATGTTACAACTATTTCTTGGAAGCTGGGATTGTGACTGTCCTAATATAGGATTGTTGCAATGCTTACACCGACTAATGCTCAAAAATGTCCGTAACAACTTTATGGGACCACTATTTGCCTTATTGAATAGGTTCACTGTCATCTTTAACTTCGAAAATCCTGGATTGATGTTGAAACTCTTTCTAAGAATCCTATGCTTCTTTACCACAGTAATCTCTATTGCTACGAATAGTTTCTGGTATCACTAGACTCAAGTTGTTCAAATGGGATGAGGATTGCAACATATTTCTATAATGTTTAACCATGTTGATCAACTCGTACTCTTCTTCTTTTGGAGTCCACCTTTTATGCCTCATCCAGTGGATGTTTTTTGCAGCCTGGTCCAAGGGATTTCTCCTCCAATGCTTTATAAACCGGTGCTATTCCACACAAACGTACTACCTCTACCTAAGTCTGACTAGTGGTGAGAACGTTTCTTTCTTGTTCTTCTTTTTCCTCCCCCACCCCCCTTTTATGGAAGGAGAGAACTCAGGGATTTGCCTTCTTTTCTGTTCCCTTATACAGAACTAGCTGGTGATGGAAAGTTTCTTCTTTCTGCATATAAGTGGAGAAGGCCTACCTGTACAGATTTTGTCATCTCTCTGCATGCTGATGTTATGTCAAAGGGCAGCCAAACTTATGTCGAGAAACTCAGGTATAATTTAACTCACAAAAACGAATGGAATTTCTATATTTTCGCTGATGAAAAAATTTATGATTCTTTTCTACTTTGGCAAGATCAAACTTTCTTGGGACCAAGTTTACAGTCTTTGATGGACAACCACCTCATGCTGGGGCCAAGATGTAAACAAGTCGTTCTACTAGACTGGTAAATTTAAAACAAGTTTCACCAATCTTGCTGGAAACTATCGAGTAGCACACATCTTCTACGAATTGAATATGCCGGGTTCACGGTGAGATTTTAGTCTTCTTAGCCATTTCCAATTACTTCTTTGTCATGGAAGCAAACATATTACTATCTGATTCCTTCAAGTTGTGCCAATCTCAGAATTGCATTTTGTGGTTGTGATTTGTTTTCTGTTATTAGATCCCAACTTAGATGCTTGTCCACCCAAGATGGTAGGTAATAATCATCAAATTTGATCTCTTTGACAAACAGGGGACCAAGAAGAATCCACTTTGTCATATATTGAATTCCTGCCAATGCTATTGGACCTGGTGGAGTAGCGCCTACACTGACGAGTTTTCTCGTCCTGTTGTAGATAACTTACCACTACTATCATTTTTCCGATCAAAATCAAATGACAGGGAGAATCTCCTCTCAGGGCCTTTGTCCGGTCAAATGGATGGGGCACTCGTATTGAAAGAGAAGGCTCCAGAATGGAGTGCTGGTGTTTGAACTTCCATGGAAGAGTCACAGTTGCTTCAGTAAAAAAATTTCAACTAGTTGCTTCACCTGAGGATGGACCTTGGCGACCAGAGCATCAGAAGATCATCCTCCAATTTGGAAAAGTGGGGAAGGATTTGTTAACCATGGATTATCAGTATCCAATCTCTGCATTCCAAGCATTTGCGATTTGCCTCGGCAACTTTGACACGAAAATTCCATGTGAATAATGGGGCATAGTTGACCAGGTTTTAAGTTGTTTATAGAAATTGAACTTTCTGAACCACAATTTCACTAAATATTTCCCTCGAGGCCTGGATGCTGCAATATTTTCAAAGCTACGTCCCAAATATAGAACCTAGAAGTTACTTCTAGATTGCTTCTGTAGAATTATTAACAGGGCAATTATTAATCCTTTCTTGCATTCGTTCATGTGTGGTGCAGTTTTGAGATCTCTTTAAGTAATAAGAGTTGGTTGGAGACTGCATAGTGATGCTTTAAGGAATGCAAAACGGCTGCAGCTCTTTTGAAGCTTGTGAGATGGCTGCATGATTCAGAATTTAAAATATATAAAGAGGTCAATAGAAAGGACAGAGCAGTGTTACGCTTATGTCTTATACCATTGTGCGCAGAATAAAAGTCTGAACTAAGTTCCTGCAGTTCGTTTTAAATATTACTTGCAGAAGCAAGTTTATTTCTACTTGCAAGCAAAAAGAATTGAAAGAAAAAAGAAAAAAGATAGAGAAACACAAATGGCCACTTTAAGAGAAGTTATTGATTTCGAAGATGCTCAACGTTTTTACGAAGCCGATTTGTCCGGTTCAATTGGCTCTAAACTACCCAAGAGCTTTTTCTGAACGAGAATGCAGAAGCCGTCTCTTCTAGCTTTATTATCTTTAGTGTCCTAAGCTGTTGTTGCCATTTATGGTTTATTTCCTACGTTACAATTCACTCGAAAGTAAACGTATGGGAAGCACACAGATAGTAATATTGAACAAATATACTCCATATAATTATAGCTATCTAGTCTCTTCTCATACAATAATCGGTGCACATAATTTTGTATTTACAGTAAATGTGTCCAACTTAACGCTTAAGTTCTAAGCTGCTTGCATTTCAATGCTCGAATCTGTACTCATCTGTTGAGGTTCAGCAACTTCTTCCTCAGGAAGATCATCAGAATGAATCTCAGGTTGATTAAGGCTTCTGATAAACCCAGTGAAGGAAGGAAAATGATCTGGTGAAAAGAAATCAGCTCCCATTCTATGATACATGAACAAATTTATAACTTTATCACCTCTCATATTTTTCTTCATCTGCTCAAAACCATAGGGAGCTTTAGAAATTGATGAGTTCTGTCCAGAAACATCAACCCCATACTTCCTACAAGCCAATCTAATCTGTGCAAGCAATGATTCTGGGCTTGAATGAGACTCCTGAGCCTGATGCTCATCAGAAAGATCCATTCCTGGCAAGATCATATTGCACGAATTCCTAGCGAACACCTTTGCAACTGCTTCATAACCCTCTCTGTTGGCAGTGTTATAGAAACCAGCTGTTAATTCAGACGCATGTGAACGGGTTCTGTACCAGGAATGCACAAGCGGGACTTTACCATATGCTGAGACAGTAGTGCAACTAAATGCAGCAGAGGCAACAGAAAGCAAGCGATCACCATGAGACAACAGTTGGCTTGAATACCAGGAAAGAAAAAAGTCTCCATATGAAGACTCCCATGATCCGCACTCATCCTTAAAGAAGTTGTTCGAATGCGGAAACTGGTCATAACCAGGTGCATCATGAGGACCACCAAGCCCCCACAAGGGGTTACCTGTCGATTCAGCATGTTGCTTAAGAAGGTTAATCATGTTTTTATCATAACATTGGAACTCTCCAACTCCAGGTATAATGCTGTTTTTGCTTAGCAGATGATGGGAAGGATATCTTAGCTCACCATCTGGTCCAAGACTCATCGTAACACCCTGCAAAAGCAAATAGTACATGAGCAATCAATTATGCCTGTAATAATTATCAAAACTTCTGGCGCTTAATTATGAAAACAATGAATCAAATTTCACTACCGTGATCGTCGAGCCCATTAAATGTGAAAATGAAGACTTAAAGCTCTCACAAAAATCTTGGTAAACTTGAACAGGAGTCTTCCCATCAAGAACAGGCAAGTCATCAACAGCTAATGACAGGCACCCATTGAAATGATTCCCTGACCTGTCTGCATAGTATATGGAAGCATGGGATTCACCAATCCGAGAAACCCACTCAGGGAGAGGAATTCTTGGTTGTTCACTAGCATGGAAGCAAAGTGAGACATGAAGCTTAAGACCTACACTCCGGACCATCTCTGCAATAGCAAGGTAGCCAGACCACTCATACTTCCCCTTACATTCCTTCTCAGCTATTCCCCACCAAACTGGAAGCTCCACACCTTCAACTCCCAACAATTTAAGAGCTTTAAGTCCAGCAGTGATCGCCCTAACATGGTTTATAGTATTGCAATCTGAAATTACATCCAGAGGCAATCCAACAAATATTCTCACCCCATCAACCTGAATAATTGGCATCATCGTCCTAATACACATTAGCGTGTAAAACAGAAACAGAAATTTAACGCATTCAAAAACAAAAATCACCTTATAATAACCACATGCCACCTCGCATATTTCACTATTTTATGTTCAAGACACAATCTTTTCTCCTTCCAAATATTTTCCCCAACAAACAGTAATCGCTTACAAAGATTAAATTAAAGAAAAACCCATGAAACCCAGAATTAACAAACAGAAATAGGAACATAGAACAAAATGAATAAAAAGAAATCATTTCTGCTTCAAACCAAAAGCCATCTCAATTTCACAGGAAAGGAAAAAGGAATGGAAACAGGAAATCTTTGAAATCCTCTTACCGGTTTAGATCGACTAAGCGCAGCAGCCTTGTCAGATCTTACAGGTTCAGATGGGAGAGCAGAATTTAAGGAAAAGCGAAGGCGAGAATTTCTCAACCTGGCACTTGAATCCCAGAAGAAAATTTTACTGGGGCTACGAGGAACACAACAAAACCTCAGATCTCTGCACAATAAATCGCTCCTGAAAATCTTTGCCTGAGAACTCGCCATCACAGAGACCTCCATCTGCAGATCTTTACACACGAAAAGATAATCCAAAAAAAAAAAGAAAAGGAAATGGGAAATTAATAAAACTCGCTTTTGAGATTAGGGAAAGTTGGGAGTTGTTTTCAGGAGATGGGAAAGAAAGAGAGGGTAGAGTCGAATGAAGAAAGAGAGGGTAGAGTGGAATGGGTCTGGAGATTTTTGGGGGATAGGAGTATGACTGGGTGTTTGGTTTGCGAGGATGTGGAAGAAAACTATAGTTTGGGTAGCGAGGAAAAAAAGTGGATGGCGAGAGACGTGTACGAGAGAGGCTTTGAAGGTGGATTCCACATTATATAAACGCGCCTTTTCTGACCACATGGGAGGACTCAGAAACATATGCCACGTTTCCCAATTAGGGACTGCCAAAATTTCCAAAGAAAAAAATTGTGTTGACTTGATAGTAAAAAGGTGTGCATTAAATGGAAGTTATAAATTGTTTGAATTGTAAAATAGGGGTGTTTCATTTCCTATTTCTTCTGTTCTTTATTTCGTTAATCTCATAAATTTGTTAATTTGGAGGAAGACATATCTCGTATATAGAATAAAAAACTTTTCATCTAATATTTTTTGCGTTGTTAATTATGAATTATTAAAAAGGAAAACTATTAATTTAAGGGGTGTGATTTAGTGACAGGGACTTATCCATTCTTAACTAAAGGTCAATGGTTTGATCTTTGACTTTAGGTATGAAGCAGCCTTAAATCTTTGAGCCAGCTGTCCCACCCTGTGAGGTGCCTACAAACTAACGAGGAGATTAATCACTGAATTCGCCGGTGCATACCCTAATTTAAGAACCTATTTGAGCATGAACTTAGACCATGGACACTTGCAAAGAAACCTTATCCACCATTTTCGTATATTACGTGCATTAACTATGTTAATGTAATGTTCCTTCCAAGGGGACAACCAAATCGCTCTGGTATGCCCAGATTCTTTGAACAATAAAGCTCCTCTATCCCTCCCACCCAACTGTCTTGCTGTAATATAAATGAACAGCCAAGAAGATCTGTTTGCCTTATTCCAATTGTAAGAATTCAAAGTTGATGTAAAAGGAAGCTTGATTTATGACAAGACCAGGAACAATTCACTCACAAAAGTAAACAAGCCATACGTTTATGTGGATAAGAAATACCAACCCAGTTTCTGTTGATACGCTGACACCACATGGCCAACTACCACATACTGGTACAAAATTATTGCATGCTGAGTCAGGTCCAGGTAAGTTCTTGGGGTCATCCAACCGTCGCCTCCGTTTTGGGTTATTTTTGTGGATAAGAATATTTGGTATTATCATCCTATCCAATCTACAGTTTTGGAATAATAAATTGCAATTTTCGTGACCCCTGTAGTACAGCTTTAGCTTTCAGGTTAATATACTGACAAGTATGAAGCAAGTGGTGATATATGACTATTTTGTTTGCGAGAAATAATTTCAACACAAATCTGTGAAGGGAAGTTCGTATAATGACCTCACAGCCTGCTTTCTTTTCATCTTCAAGGTGCCAACAGAAGGACATGACCAGCCATGGTCGAACACCTGCATCCCAGTTAGTGATTCCCCGAGGTTATGAAAGATTCTGATTGCGTCAAAAACATCCAATCACCACCCTTCTTCCAATGCGTTATCGACGATGGAGATAATACCATGAAAACAACAATCAACAAAAGTGAAGTAAGTGGTTTATGTTTGTCTCATTCTGAGTGCGCTAACAAACCATAAAGAACGAGTAGCATGACATGCGAATAGAGCAATCAAATAATTTCCTCTTTTTCTTCAGCAGATTCTGCGGATAATAGAGTACAAGACAATGTTCCGTTTCCAAAGCTGCGAGGCTATCTTGCAAGGGTAAGCTTTGAAGGGGGATTCATGGCATTTCCAAGAGGACTCGCTTGGACCCTCGCCCCACGAACAACGTTTTGAATTTCAAGTTCTGGCTTAATAATCCCTAACCAGACCTAATGTCCGACATATATAAAACCTTTTTATAATAATTACAAGTTCCCGTGACTTTGTTCCGTGGATATCAATAGAGGCTGAACTCTTATGTGACTACAATGATTGAGATGAGCCGAAAATATAGATGATTTGAAGGATACGAGAAGAAAATGATCAAGATTCGAAATAAGGTATGAATTACAATTCATGCTTATTATAATTTATGTTTTATCTTTTTATAGAATTTTAAGTAAACTTATCTTTCAAAAAATCAAGCGAAAAAATTTTGTAGTTATTTCGGCACATGCAAGATCAAATCTTGGCTCGATTTTTCTGTACATATTATTGTTGTTGACGAAGCTGAGAATAATATGAAGTATTGTCAAAAACTAGTCATTGCCCTTCTACAGAATGATGCGTTGTCGGTGTCGTTCTTAAGGCCCTAGGTCTCCTTGTTTTGTTTATCCTCTTCACCAAAAAAACAAAACTTAATCAAGTTTAAGATTATACGATATGAGCCAAGCTCAATCGACCTTCGAATCAGGCCTAGACCATGCAATGGTTTACTATTTCTAATGAAGATAACTCAGTCAAGAAATTTATAGGAAACTTAAAAAATGACATTATATAAGAGGGGATAGCTTGAAGTACTAACTAAATTAAATTTCTTTACCTTTAAAGTGATAGGTGTTTCTTATGTCATCCTCCAATCTTTCTTCTGAAATTCTCATGGATATGTTTAAATATTAGAATTTAGATTGCTTAACATTGTCAAGAGGTCAAAGTATTTACCATGTCGCTTAGAGGAGTGAATTCTTAACCTTCTTATAAAATTATTGTATTTGTCTAAGATTGAAAATAATTAATTATTTTTGAAGATTTTTATTTAGACTAGAAGCTTGATTAAAATAATGAAAATAACATTTGGATAATTTTCCCTTGTCACTTAAAAAAAATGAAAATATCGGTAAATAGGATATGAGAAATAAGGGAACAACTCTTACAAATAAAGAAATTTTTTAGCCTTTTGACCCTAGATTCAAAAATTAGACAAGTACATAGAGCTTTCATGGATATTTTAAAATGAGAAAAGAGGATTCCTTTATCTAGGCCTCTTGATAGTTTGAAAGAAGGCAAAGAAGAATGGTTGAATAAGAAGAAGAAAAAAACTTAAACAAATATTATTGGTCCCAATATAGCACATAAGAGAGGGGTGAATTATGTGTTCATTTTTTTCCTGTTTATAAACTAATGAATTAATTGCCTATTCTAATAAAGGATTTTAGTAAGTTCACATAAAATAATTATAAAGCAATTTCAATAATAAATAAAAGAGAGTAGAGAAAGAGAGATAAAATCAATTTATGGTGGTCCGACCAAACAATTAATAATTTACTTCTAATATCAAACTCCATTTAAGAATTCACTAAACACTTCCTTCAATGAGTGACGAACAACTCTCAATACAACATCTTCTTTGCCATGGGTGAAGAGCAATCCCGTATAATTATCTTGCTTTATTGCAAGTGAAGAATAATCCTTTACAAGTCTTGTTTAACATAAAAAGTAACTCTCATAAAGTATATCCTAATTAATTTCCTTTTTAATAATAAGCATATTACTCAAAAAACTTCTTTTACTCATATAAATGAAAAAGGGCTCAATATGTGTTATGTAACGTATATATGCTTTTTATAGCCTCATAAGACTCTTAGCAACTTTTTCTTATGTCTAGAAAATTTCTCACTACTTATATATAGTATATTTATATTCATTAAACCTTAAAAATCATTATAAACAAAAATTACTTATTACAATGACTAGTAACATTGACATCAGTCAACCAATATGTCATAGTGGTCAACTAATATTTTAACCAATATGACATGCAAACTTATGGTGTACAATTTTTCATTTCTTCTAATGCATTAGTCAATAACACCTAAACATTGGTCGACCAATGTTTTCAAAAACAACATATTGGTTGATCACATCTATATGATGGTCAATTGCACCTATACATTAATCAATCAATGTGTTTGAAAATATCATTCTAATGATTTTCAATTCTTTTAAAGATCAAATCACATTACTTTGGCTAAAATTAGATCCAATATCTTTTCAAAAATTTTCCAAAATTATTTTAATGATCAAGAAATTTTCTTTAAAGATAAAAATAAGTTTTCTATTTATTATGAAAGGATTTAAGTTTACATCCTAGATGCAAATAATCATGCAATGACTGAGTTCCTAATTTAATGAAATGATCAAGACAAGGTTACAAGAAGGATTATAATCATTTAATCAAGTCTAATATGCTTGATTTCCCTTTATTTTTAACTCTTCACTTGAATTGTATATATGCTCAACTTTGCTCTCCAAACATTAATTGTTTAATTCATTTAACTGAGTCCTTTGCTCAATTTGAACTTCTATTAAACTTTCCCCTGTAATATAACTAATATCACTAAGAGTAAATTCATCAATAGCAATTTTTTTAAAATCAAAATCGTGGCGTTACAAACATATTTGGTCAACAAATATATCTCAAAAGGAGAGGGAGGAAAGACCATTCAATTTTGTCAAATGCTTTAGAAATGTCAAACTTGAAGGCCATGTTTCTTTTTTTTAGTCTTCATTAGTTTTTGAAACAATGCATATATTTAAAAGCCATTAGAATATTATCTTTGATTAAATGACTAGCAATGAAAGAACTTTGGTTTTTCAAAATTTGTTTGTCCAAAAGAGGTTTAATTTAATTTTCTATTAATTTTGAAACCACTTTGTAAGAGATAATGCATAAGAAAATTGGACTAAAATTTTTCATGCTTTTAGATGAATTTGTTTTTGGGATCAATCATATGAAAGTATGATTCACCAAATCAAAGGATTGACCTTCGTTGAGAACTCCAAAACTACTTTGCATAGTCTATCACAAAAATGAGTTTCAGAAGTGTTAGTAAATAAAGAAGTGAAGTTGTCCAATTCTTGAGTCTTGTTTAGATGTATATGGAACAAGACATATTTAATTTAATCTTTTGAGTAAGGAGAAGAAAATTATTCATATAAAAGAAGACCCTTCTTTGAAGATGGTTAATGAGATTTTAAACATTTTGTCAACTAATAGAAGCATACAACAAGGGGAAAAAATCAAACAAGATGAATATAATTTATTTTTGTTTGAGTGAAACACTTTAGAAGAATCCCATAGATTTGATATTATATTACAGCTAAAGAATTTAGTATTTTTGTTTTCATATATTAGCTAGAGGTATTTAGAATTTTGTCTCCATATGACTTCTTTTATATTATAAAGAGCATTAAGTTTTTTTTCTAGTAAGCAGATTTCATCACAATTTCAATTGCCTTAAGGGTAAAAGAATTTTGTTATAATAATTATTTTTTTTTCTTATCTACCTTTTGACATTCACAAATATGGATTTATTCAATCCAAATAGCTCACCACTCACTTTTGTCAGTTTGTACTAAAAGTTTGGAAAGTAAGATGAAGTTGAGTTTTGATTCCATAAGCTTTCTAGTAGTGAATAAAAAGATGGATGTTGAAATCACATACATTTAAAGCAAAAATAAACCCAAGGAAACATTTTCTCTAGGGTCAACATTAACCATAATAAGTAGATTGATGCAAACATAAGTAGTCAAAATTCAAAGGATCTATTACTTATGCCTAATAGACCATTTATAAGATTTTGGAGGAAGAAGGTTAATGAGGCTCTGAATGAATTGATTCAAGATAAGTATATTGATGAAGTTTCTAATGGCCTTTTGAGAATTATTTTAGGAGGCTTGTTGGATATAAAGGAAGAAAAAACATTGGTTAATTTGTTTCAAGCTAAGGATGAAGAAGACATGGGCATTTATGGTTCGTCTTATTTGAACAAGGCCTTAGACATAAAAATGTACTTACTAAGGATAGTAAGTACGTTGGATTGACCTACTATGAGACAATCATATAGATATTCTATTCCAATGTCAATGATAGTCTCATTGTAGCAATGGTGCAAGTATCCTTTGACTTGAGGTGCTCAAGGATATCTTAGATACTGATACTGTGCTATGACTCCATTCATCGATGCCCTTCAAGGGTTACTCACAGGGTGGTGATTGGGTACAGCTTGAGGTATTTAGAGGTAATTGAGTAGCCAATAAAGCATTCACCACTCCTGCTAGAAGGAGATGATACCCACAGCCTCTTGTCGAGGTCATTACTTAGGAGTCTTTGGCCAGAGTAGATATGTGACATGAAGAGAGTCTTCAATGACATATAGAGTGATGAGATCCTCATGACAAGATCTAATATCACTTGGACTATATGTGACATAGTCAGTCTAGTGGGAGATGACACTTTGACCGTACTCTAATCTATGTGGGGTATAGATGGTGAAAGGATGAATAGCATGGAAACATTGCATATGAAAGGGTTCATAGTCAAACCACTAACTTTTCAGTCAATTGGGGGTTATGATGTGTTGTTAGATGCTTCTCTTGACTTACTTGAATTAAGTGTTAATTCAAGCGGTCAATATAATCGAGAACTTAATGGGTCACACACATAGGAGATCCGAAGGATGAGTAAAATGGTCTTGAATTATGATTCAAGATATGAAAGAGTGTTTCAGGATTGTATCGCGATGTGATCATAGTAGAAAATGTTGCATGGCATAGATTAGAAACAAGTGTTGTTAGCTGCCAATTTGGTCATTAACTTCCCAAAACTTCCATTAATGCATGATATTCATGACCTTTAACTTTCCATAACTTCCATTAATGCATGCTATTCATGACCATTAACTTCCCATAACTCTCCATTAGTGATAGGGGTTATGGAAGGCCAAATGGTGCAAAAAATAGAAATGATTTTCATGCATCTTGTGTAAGACACAAGAAAAAGAAAGGTTCTTTCTCATACACACACCTTTTTTCTCTTTAACTCTCACAAGAGTTCTTATCTTTGCAAGCATAAACAAAGAATTCTAGTCATCTCCTAGTGAGGTTTTATCCTTCTATCTTCATATGGACTTTTATTGGAGATGGTCTACGTTGATCGTTGTAGTTTACGACAACCCAACACGGAGAAGATTAAAGAAAGAGATCGCCAAAAAGGTATGTAAACATCTTACATTTCATGTTTTGGTTTTCCATATCTATATGCATGAGCAGATCTGATTTTTGAGGTTTCGTTTTATTTTCCGCTACATATATTTGATATATATCATATATGAGATGCATGATCGGAACCTTACAGTGGTATCAAAAACATCTTGTGCCTTGTTACATATAGAATACATGACATATGAAAACTGTTTTCATGGTTGTGACAGCTTAAGGTCCTGTAATGTTTTGCTTGACATTAATTATAGAAAAGTGTTTTCAAGATTTTATTTTACCAATCTGTTCATAAGATGTAAGTGAATGATTCAGTGTGATTGAAAATAATTTTAATGTGATTAAAATATTTAATTTCGAATTTACAAGAACATGTATGAAATCTGTCTTTCTGCTAGGCATTTGATGTCTATTTGCTAAACTGATAAGGTTATACATGATTTTCGTGGAATTTAATTCTGAAAAAATTATGTGAACATATTTGGGATGTTTTTATGCGTCTATAAGTTTTGTAGAATTATTAAAAATGTTTCAATAATTTTATCAATCAATTTTCTAGATCTGGACAGTTTTCTAGAAATTGTAGGATCTGTTTTGTGTGATATTTTTGTATGTTTATATTTCGGTTCTAGAACCTTAAAAGTATTTTTATGTGATAAAAATGTGTTAATTTGATTTTTGATGCATTCCTAAATGATTTTTCTTGAAATTTGATTTCCAAAAAATTTTTAGAAGTCATATTTGTCGTTTTTGGTGTCTTATCGGTATTTCGATGATCATAATAATTTTTGGGTGATTCCTAAATTATTTTGATCATCATGAAAAGACCTAGAGATTCTTAGAATGATTATCTGATGTTCTTGATATTTTGTGAAATTATAGAAATTAATTTTAGTAGAGCAATAGATTTTCTAGTAAGACTAGAAAAATTGGCAGGTGTGACAAAATTGAAGTTGTTTAATTTTGGATATCAAATAATTATTTTAAGGTAAATTAATTATGAATTAAATTTTGGAATTAGGCATTCATGTTAATTAGATTAATATTAATTCCAAATGAAATAACATACAATAGTAAATTTAGCCAAGTTAGTAAAAGGAAGATAGTAAATCTAAATGTTGGATTGAGCTTAGATCTAAGTGTTGGATTGGGCCTTTCGTATTAGGATCTATAAGATGTCATAACCAAAATGACATGTTTACATATATGCATTAGAGAATGCATGGTTAGGAGAATGTGTGGGCTTGCATGACGGATGGTTATGGGCTTAGGCCCAATTTGATTAGGTAGTACATATCATGCCATTTAGTTATACTAACTATATAGTCTCATCTAACTTAGGTGATCTTATAGATTATATATATATACCTTAGTCAAACCCCTCACTTAGAATATCAAAACTAACGCCTTCCTTTAATATGATGAGAGCCAGAGTCCTTTTAAAGTTAGGATTGTTGGGCAAACCTAAGCCCACTTTACAGGGATATGTTCGAACCATGGAAATAGGATTTCTAGATTAATGGGTCAGTTTTTACTAGAAGCGTTTGTTTGTTGAGCAAACGCAAGATCAATGTGGATAAAGGCGAAGTTGGGTAGTGTACATTAGATGTACATGTGTCAAGAGTTGATAACCCAGCGAGTGTCCACACATCAACAGTTGATAACACTAGATTCGATAGTTGTATTAGAGATGTAGTTGGTATGATCGATACCTACTGCATGGCTAAATTGAGCGGTTAGCCTCCTTGGATTTTCTTTTGGATCATGAATTAAGTATTGACTTAATTCTGATGGGTTTAACTGATAATTACTCACAATTTTTTCTTAACTATTAGATGAACAATATATTCAGTACAATTCCTGAGCTAGTCAACATGCTCAAGCCAGTTGAGCCATCTATCCGCAAGGACAAGGTTGTAATGCTGGTGGACTCTTCTGGTCGAAAAAAACAGCCAAAAGATGAAGAAATTTGTAGAGCCTAAGGAAGGTGTCAAGAAAGAAAAGAAGACTGCCTCGAAGGGAACTTGCTTCCACTGTGGTAAGGATGGCCACTGAAAGAGAAACTGTAAGGCCTATCTTGAGTCCTTGAAGTAGAAGAAGGCATCTGATGACTTTTAGACCTAATACATACTGATGTACATGGTCTGATGTCCATACATGCCAAAGGTGGTTTCATATACTTCATTACCTTTATCGATGGCCATTCTCAATGATAGGATTGAATTTTCTTATATTTTCCTATATGTTTATATGTGATTTCAATCCTATTTTTAAGATAAAATGCTCAATTTGTGTTTAATTTATGTTGACTACTAGGTTGGATTTATTGTTATATTTTTTAGACCAAAAAAAAGCAAAATTTTGTAAAACAAAATTGGAACTCAATTATTTATTTACAAAAAAAAGAGAGAAATGAAAATTTCTCTGAGCTGCGCATGAGCTAGAGCTGTGCATTTTTAACACACAGCTTGTGTGTTTTAACGCACGACATTTTAACGCATGATAAGGGTTTTTAATGGGGAGTGAATGCTTTAATTGGTGGTGAATCGATTACTAGAGTGTCGACGTGGCTTTTAAAGGAGTAGGTTTTAATTGTCACAGAGAGCCATAGAGAGCAGGTCGGCGTAAGCAGGAGGCAGCAAGGGTTATAAAGCAAAAGGTTTTAGAGGTTTTGTGGGGGGTCATATCATAGCTACAGTGCCGACACATGGGTTTATTTTATTTTCTTATAGGAACATGAGAAAATGTGGGCGCATGAGACGAGAGTAGGAGGTTTTTAATGGTTGCAATAATCTTTTAGCTGAGAGAGGGTCGGTGAACGATGAGAACGTGGCTTTTAAAGGGATAGGTTTTTAATTATCACAGGGGAGCTATAGTGTCGGCACACAAAACAGGGACAGAACGTATGAGCTAGAGCAAGGGTTTTAAGGGAGAGTGTTTTATTTGTCAAATCAACTTTATGGCCATAGAGAATGTCGGCGTAAGAGGGTTTTAAGAGGGTTGGAGTTTATTTGTCAAATGAGCGCTATAGTGCCAGCATATAGGGAAACAACTAGGCAGCAGAGAGGAAGGTTTTAATAAACACTCATCCTTTATTTGTCTTGTCAACAGGTACAGGGCCAGCACAAGCAAAGAAACGACAACAAGCTACAGGAGACCAAAGGAAGAACCAAAGCAGTTGACGCTGGAATATAACATGGTTAGAGACTCGCACAGGAATCAAGAGGGGACAAGCACATTAAAGAGTTAGAGGTCGGCACAGAAACAAATAGAATATGATCTATTCTTGGAGCATGAAATGAAGATGATAGGCTAACTTTTCGACACCGGTTCAACGGAAATGTCGACGCCAAGTTACGGTTAAGCTATTTTTTTCATTTTAAAGTTACGATTTATTTTCAGATTGTTGTGTTGTTGGTATTGATTTTGATGGTTTGGAATTAATGATCTTGATATATTATTTTGATCGTTTATTTTGAACCTATTGCTAAAATATTAATTGTAATCCGTAATTGTTACTTTTAATATTTGTGAGTAGCATCTAACAATTGCTAATCGTTAGGAACAACATAACTTAGGTTAGATAACGTGAACGTGTGAGGTTACTACCTATATTGATCGTTTTCCAATTCATAAAGCGACTGCCAAATTGAATCTAGAGAGCGTATCCTAGGTTATTCAGTAGTTAGATTTAATTAATGGTCGTATCTTGATTAAATACAACCTAAGGAAAAACTGAGATTTGTAGAGCGTTCTACTAGTCTCAGATCAATAGATTTGTAGAGCGTTCTACTGTCTTTTTAGAGAAAGAGTTTCTTCTAAAAGAAGACATTGGGAGCAAAATTAAACTTGTGGAATTTCAAGATGCTCAAATAGACGCAGAACAACTTCTTGGACCTAAAACTATTGCTCATGAAGATGAAACAATAGTTCAACCTTCTGACATATAAGAAATTCGTAGGTCAAGTAGGATATGTCAAGTTCTCGAGAGATACTAATTTCTCATAAGTGAACTTAACAACGTATTGTTCATATAAGATGATGAGCCTACTATCTATGAAGAGGTTCTGAAGAGTTCAAAATCTGATAAATGGCTTCAAGCTATGAAAGCTGAAATGGATTCCGTGTATGAAAATCAAGTATGGAATTTGGTTGACCTACTTGAAGGGATAAAACCCATAAGGTGCAAATGAATTTTCAAGAAGAAAACTAACATGGAGGGTAATGTAGTTACCCATAAAGCTAGGCTTGTAGCTAAAGGTTATTGTCAAAGGCAAGGTGTTGACTATGACGAAACGTTTAGCCCAGTAGCTATGCTTAAATCTATTAGGATACTCCTAGTCATTGCCGCTCATTATGATTATTAGATATGGAAAATGGATGTGAAGATGACTTTCCTTAATGGAAACCTAATCGAGGATGTGTATATGACACAACTTGATGGTTTCATATCCATGAATGGAGAAAGGGTATGCAAGCTACAGAAATATATTTATAGATTGAAGCAAGCATCCAAGAGTTAGAATATCTAATTTGATGAGACAATAAAAGAGTTTGGTTTCTCATAAAATTTGGATGAGTCGTGTGTGTATAAGAAGGTTAGTGGAAGTGCAATCGTGTTCTTTGTACTGTATGTAGATGACATTTTGCTAATAGGAAACGATATCTCAGCTTTGCAATAAGTCAAAATTTGGTTAGCTAAGAACTTCTGTATGAAAGACCTTAGAGAAGCAACTTATATTTTGGGGATAAGGATCTATAGAGATAGATCTAAGAGGTTGCTTAGTCTTTCTCAGTCTACATATATTGACAAGATGCTAAAGAGGTTTAGCATGGAGTAATCCAAGAGAGGTTATCTTCTTATGGTACATGGGATTACACTCTCTAAATCTATGTGTCCAAAGACACTAGATGAGAGAACTCGCATGAGTTTGATTCCTTATGCTTTGGCTATAGGATCAATCATGTACGCTATGTATAGGATCAATCATGCAATCATGTACGCTATGTTATGTACTAGACCCGATCTAAGTGTTACAAGCAGATACCAATCTTAGTATATAAAGAAGTTGATCTTGTGATAAGCGGGTATACTGATGCCATCTTTCAATCCGATAGGGGTGACTCCAGATCCAAGTCCGAATATGTATTCACACTGAATGGTGGTGCACTTAGTTGGAAAAGTTCCAAGCAAGAGACAATTGTAGATTCAAAGAAAGAGGCCGAGCATATTGCAGCTTCAGAAGCAGTAAAGAAGCGGTTTGAATCAAGAAGTTCATCATGGAACTTGGTGTGGTTCTGAGCATTGCTGACCTAGTACAGTTATAATGTGACAACAATGCGGATATAGCGTAGGCGAAGGAACCGAGGTCTCATCAGAAGCCCAAAAATGTACTCAGGTGCTACCATTTGATTAGAGAAATCATTGGTAGAAATGATGTCAAGATAGAGAGGGTTCTCACTGATCATAATATAGTTGATCCATTGATTAAGCTTGTTTCCCAAAAGATTTTTGTGTCACATGTATACGCCTATAGTATTAAATATCAAGGCAATTGGCTTTAGTAAAAGTGGGAGTTTGTTAGAGAAGTGCTCTAAAGGCAACCACCTTTAGCACTTATTGTACAAATCATTTTATGATTAATAAAGGTATTTTTCATTTTTTCGATGTTCATACAATTATGGATTTGATGTTGATCTTAAATTGATTTAATGAAGTCCTTGTTACAAAACATAAAATTGAGAAAATCATCATGAGATCATGATAATGAGATTCCTATCATATGTAATTATTTTAGTATCTAAAATTTCCCTATTTATAGGATTAATGAGATGGGATATCATTAATCCGGATAGACTAGCACATGTTATACTATTTGATTGGATCAAGCAGTGGATCTCATAAGTTGTAGACATGAGTTGTTTGGAGTTAACATGTGGATGCTTACTAAGGGTAGTAAGTACATTGGATTGACCTACTATGAGACAATCATATGGATATTATATTCCATTATCAATGATAGTCTCATAATAGTAATGGTGCAAGTATCTTTTGACTTAAGGTACTTAAGAATATCTCAGATACTGATCCTATACTTTAACTCCATTCATCGGTGCATTTCAAGGGTTACTCATAGGGTGGTGATTGGGCACAACTTTAGGTATTCAGAGGTAATTGAGCAGCTAACAAAGGATTCACCACTCCTATTAGAAGGAGATGATACCCACGACCTCTTTTCAAGTTCATTACTCAGGAGTCTCTGCTAGAGCAAATATGTGTCGTGAAGAGAATCTTTAATGATAAATAAAGTAATGAGATCCTTAGGACAAGATCTAATATCACTTGGACTATATCTGACGTAGTCAGTCTAGTGGGAGTTGACACTTTGACCATACTCTGAACCCAAATGGGGTATAGATGGTGAAAGGATGAATTGCATGGCAACACTACATATGGAAGGGTTCGTAGTCAAACCAATAACTTTCTGGTCAATTGGGGGTCATGACGTGATGTTAAATACGGCTCTTGACTTACTTAAATTAAGTGTTAATTTAAGTGGCCAATATAACTGGGAACCTAATGGGTCACACACTTAGGAGATCTGAAAAATGAGCAAAATGGTCTTAAATTATGATTCAAGATATGAGAGATTGTTTTGGGATTGTATCCCGATGTGATCGTGGTAGAAAGCGTTACATGGAATAGATTAGAAACAAGTGTTATTGGCTGCCAATTTGGTCATTAACTTCCCGAAACTTCCATTAATGCATGTTATTCATGACCTTTAACTTCCTATAACTTCCATTAATGCATGCTATTCATGACCATTAACTTCCCAAAACTCTCCATTAGTGATAGGGGTTATAAAAGGCTAAATGGTGGAGAAAATAGAGATGATTTTCGTACATCTTGCGTAAGACACAAGAAAAAGAAAGGTTCTTTCCTAAACACACTTTTTTTCTCTCTAACTCTCACAAGAATTCTTGTCTTTGCTAATACAAAAAATAATAATTCTAGCCATCTCCTAGTGAGGTTTCATCCTTCTATCTTCATGTGGGCTTTCATTAGAGATGGTCTATGTTGACTGTTGTGGTTTACGACAACCCAACGCGGAGAAGATTAAAGAATGAAGGAGATAGTCAGAAAGGTATGTAAACATCTTAAATTTCATGTTTTTGTTTTCTATATCTATATGCATGACTAGATCTAGTTTTTTAGGATTTGTTTTATTTTTCGCTTCGTATATTTGATATATATTAAGTATGAGATACATGATCGAAACCTTACAAACATAATTTAGGATACAGTTATGTTCGAGGCTATATCTTTACAAATTATTTTCTTAAGAGTTACATGGACTGATATATGATTGTGGGCTAAGCTATGTTCTTTATTGTTTCATTCTTTAGAGTTACACAGGTTATAACATTGTCGTGTCTAAGGTCGTTGGTAGCGCGTCGTAACACTACACAAATAACTAAACTTAAAACTATAGCTAGTGATAAGTCTAGGTCGATCCCACAGAGAGTGCACGTGAAACTTTTGAAATAAAACAATGGTGTTTAAGTTATGTTGGGGGGGGGGGGGGTTTGATTTGATTGAAAAAAACAAAATAAATTAAAATTAAA
>JANZXV010000211.1:18130528-18143995 GCA_027576455.1 Erythroxylum roigii | reverse complement strand
TCATCCATAACAAATAAAACAAAATGGCTAAGACATTTCTCTAGTTCCTAAACTAATCAATCTTGTCAGAATTTACTAAGACATTTCACCCTAAGGTTAGGTTTTATGGAACAAATATCAAGCTCCTAAGGTTTTGTTTATTTTTTGGCTCGCCATTCACAACAAGCTTAGTACACTGGACATAATTAAGGGCAATGCAATTCTAAATCCTCAGTGTAGTCTATGCAACCAAGCTCCAAAATCTATCGATCACATTTTCTTCGAACATTCATTTGCTAGCGAGTTTTAGTTGAGTGTTCAACAAGCATGCAACCCCTTCTACAATGAAACTAAGATAATGAAAACCATCATATAAGGCATCCAATCTAGCTCAACTTTCTACGGATGATAGTTCTCTAATTAGGGTGGCTCCGGGCTAAACAATTTACTCTCTCTGGAAAGACAGGAATGCAACAAAGTTTGCAAATACTAAGCTGCATTTTTATAACCCAAAACTCATAAACCTTGGTTGGATCAAATAGATAATCCTCTCTAGAGAAAAGGATCTCAAGCTTTCTTCATAATTAGCTAGCAACTTCAATCTCTAAACATCTTATAATCTAATTAGCTAGTTGCTTGACTTATTGCTTCGCTTTTTACTTGTTTAAAAGTATTAGTCGGCCACCTTGCATGCTGAACTTGTGTTACTCTTTTGAATGCTTGTAAACCTTGGATGTTTCCTTTGGAATACATTATTTATTCACTTCTAAAATAAACAAAATCCAAAATAATATTTAATGTTGATAAATACCAATACTAAAAACCAGAATTAATACAATCTCCTATTCATTAACTTTTGAACTTTATGAGTTGATACCGAGAAGACCATACAAGTGCAGAAGTGACGCTTCTAAAAACGGCAACTTTTCTATTATGAACTGGTGAAGATGTACTTGTACTGCGAAGTGTACTCCCCTTTAACACAGCTTGGAGCTACTACCGTAAGGGATATCGAGGAAATAGCTTATCAACGTAAGTAGTTCATGATATCCCATTAATTGCGATCTCTTCTGGGCCACGGATTTCCCTCGGCTTCTTGTTGTTGTAGAGGTAGACATTACTGAGATCATTTTTCCTGCTCTTATTACAGCTATGTCTATACGTGTTTATGTCAGATGATAATTAAACTTCCCCAACCAAACCAAGCTTTGTTTGCCTCCATAGTTGAATCTGGAAACTAGAATGAATGTTGGTCATCTTTTCTGTTTTGGGGTTCAAAAGGGAAAATTAGGCTAGTGTTGAATTGCATCGTAGAGGGTCTCATCCAAAAGAGCTTTCAATCATTAAAACTTAAAAACCTTTCAATCATAGGTAAGGACACATAAAACAATACAATATTCCCTAAATCACATTTTGGTCTCATTAATAAATCGTTTACATCTCTCCACATGCGTAAAATTTGTGTCGAAAGAAATGTTTTGTCCTTACAAAGACAGGACAAAGGGGTTGACTTGTTAACATCCAATAATAGCATAAGCTGCTTAGTCATCTTTGACAAGGGACTTGAAAAATAACAACAGGTTCTGCCAGAACAATAACCAGACAAGAAATCAACATCCTTGGTGCATATATATTTGCATTTAGATCACTGAAAAAGAAATTTATCTTACCAAGGTCTGGTCTCTACTTTTCATACTCCTTAAAATTAATGGGAGCATGATATCTAATTGAATGAAACAGGGAACCAGCAGTAGAGAAAATTTTCAGCATATTTTGTAAAACAAGACAAATCTACAAAATTTGATTATACCTTTGAAACACAAACCACAAAATACAAATTTATCAATTTTCTACTAGCCTGAATGTAGGTTTCAACAACATTAAAACAAAAACATATACAACTCCAGAAAATCTTCTCACCATTCAAAATAATAGAACAAGGAATAAGATAAATGGGTATAAGAATGTTTTTACCTATTCTTGCAAGTTAAACTGGCTTTTGCAGAACAAACAAGAAAGACCGGACAGTAGATTTTCCAGCCCCAAGAATGATCTCATGAACAAGCAGTTATGTTACACGCATTCTGTGTCTTTAACCCGAGCAGAATTTCTTTCTTTCTGTTTTTTCCTCCTGGGAGCACCTACAGCAGTTGGATCCACCAATGGGCCTGACCAAGTCTGAATAGGTGCTTTGGCATATGAGAAATTCGTAGAACTGAAAGGGATTTCAGGAGGATCAAAAACTGGATCCATGTGTACAGAGCCCAAAGGATAACCAAGTGTTCCATCTTGGTGTGGAGGAGGAAATTTCTCACTCTTGCTCTTTGCATTTGCATGTGTAATTAATCGCCGCCTCTGTATCAGGAAAAGAGAATGTGGTAATACCATGATCATGGTAAAATCAGCAGGCTTTATATGAATCAAGGATGGCAACAAAGGTGAACCTAAAAGCAAGACAAATTGTCACGCCAGAAGATCGGGTTCAGATCCTCTGTTCCCATTAGCCTGGTCCAACCCTGTTTCCGCCCCAATACGATGTCGTTTTATATCTAATTATACATAAAACGACGTAGTATTGGAGTGGAAACACGGTTGGAACAGGCCAATGTGAACAGAGGATTTCATGCCCAAAAGATCAATGTAGTTAAAGTCTTGGGTTGATTACTTTGGGGCTTAGATTGACTGTCTCATGCTATCAATCCAAATGATTCCAATAATAATCACATTAACATTCCCTTATCCATGTTTTCCAAAAAGAGTACTTTCAACGTTGTTACTTAGAAATCAATGCTTACAAATACGTAAAATTATGATGGAGTAATACTATGCCCAATTATCTATAATATCTACCTACGATAACATCCATAACTCCACACATGGAAAATAAATCAACACCACTCTTGATATGCAACTCTTTTGATTTCTATGTCCACCACAAATATGGCGTTGGATAGAGAATAAATAATTCTGCTCCATGCAACACTACCAAAATAAAAGTATTACTTTCTTCTTTTTGGTAATTGCATAACCTATTTACATTAAAGTGTCTTATCATAATAGTTTTCTCACACACACATAGTTTATCAATACATTCCTTGAGAAAAAGCAGTGGACATATGAAAGATGATCTTAAGGACTGGAATTCAAAGAAATGCCATATCCTGACACCATAACTTGGAGTCAGAAAGTAGAAACACAGCATATTCCCAAGGACAATGATCAAAATTAAGGAATCTCATGCCTGTTCAGAGATTTAACAAATATATAGTAGGATTAAGCTCTGAAACACTCAAATCAAAAGAATTTGATGAAGCTGCACTTAATCAATCTTGATTGCTTTTCTTGCATATCCAATTTTTCATTGTCCCACAAAGCAAAAGAAGCTTTGCAGATTTCAAGTCAGATAGAGCAGATTTAGAATGTAAAGGCTGGAAGTAAAATGGTAGCAAAAAGGAGAAAAAAAAAGTTCAAAAAAAAAGTGGCTTAATAGACATACATCAAGATTAGCTTGCAGTTCAGCATTGGCCTCTGGGGCAGGAATTCCTCTAACAGCTCGGTCACGGTGGCGAGCCTTCACACCATCAGCATGAGTCTTTCCAGCAGCTCTCAATCTGCAGCAATCAATACCATTTTTTCTTAGTCAAAGGCGGAGATGTAATAAATTGCCTAAGTGGT
Source organism: Erythroxylum roigii (assembly GCA_027576455.1). Classification (NCBI taxonomy): domain Eukaryota; kingdom Viridiplantae; phylum Streptophyta; class Magnoliopsida; order Malpighiales; family Erythroxylaceae; genus Erythroxylum; species Erythroxylum roigii. The sequence continues at coordinate 18,140,341 of JANZXV010000211.1, read as the reverse complement.
AGCACAAAGGCGTAGAGGAACACAGGAGAAATGAGTCAGGAATGTAGAAACTAATGTGCAGGTCCTTGCTTGAGAAAAAAATAAAGGGTTGAGATAACAGAGTATTAAAGCCATTCCACCTTCTAGCTTCTTCATCACGTAACTTGGCATCCATCTCTTTGCTAGGAGGATATTTTGGAAGACTCGAAGGATCACAAGCATATGGCTTGGTAGTGAAGAACTGCAAAATTCTAAAAATTATAACCAGCTAATCACATCCACAATGACAACCAAAACAATGGTTCTAATATAAAGCCCAACACACAATTGCATTGCTCATTTGCATAGATAACAGTCATAACAACCACTTCATTCTCAATTAAGCAGTCAACCAGATAAAGCTCAAAAAGAAAATGCCCTAGAACAACCATTAGCCAGCCAATAAAGAAGTTCAACTCAAGCAAGCTTAAACAAGATCCTAATCTTTATGTTGATCTCCACTTTGATTTCATAAAAACATATTTTCTGGAAATTATATGATTCTTGAAAATTTGTGTGCACATTTTCCACATAAAGAAGCAAAATATGGAATTTTCTAAATGTCAATACTCCATAGCAATCGAAGATAAACTCTTAAGCTACCAGTAATATTAAAAAAAGTTTATAGAGGTAACCAGGTCGTCAAGGTATCCAAACCACAAAAATTGAGAATGAAGATTAGCCTATGCAGACACTCATGCTACTAGATTCCTTGTTTAAAAATTTTGCCAAAACCAAATCTAAAAAGCACAAAGCCCAAAAGCACTTTGTGATATGGTCATTTCTAGGTATCTAAATATAGATTGGCATATTGCAGCTCCAATATAATCAAGAGATGAGCATTTCCAGCATTTATTTTCCAGTCTACAAACATCAAAATAAAACCAAAAATTCAACAACAAGAGAAAAAAGTAAAGGGTTTGGTGAAGAAGGAAACTCACTTCACTCCTTAATGCAACAGTAGCAGTTTGGCGATCAGATGGGTCAATTGCAAGTAGGGTTTCAATTAGTGGCAGGGATGATGGTGGAAATGCTTTGAATGTCTCTTGTATACATCGCTTGTATGATTGTTGAGGCTTAAATATGGTTGCATGTGGCAACTTTAACTTTTTCCAATAGTCATCGGAAGGAGACCCGCACAATTTAAATATCTTATGTAGTTGTTCCACCTATGCAACAGGATAGACTTCAGCATAAAAAGATTAACTAATATACAAGCTCTTAAATAGGTGCTTTTCTTTCTGCCATCTAATCAGCCAATAAGAAAGCGGCATCAAGAACTAAATAACTCCGTATAGCAACAAAAAATATAAACTACAATAACTAATTTCAGCAGTTCTCCCTGTTTCCCACTCGCCCTCTAGTTAAGACAATTATCTTAGCAAATAAGTGGGAAAACTGATGAGACCCCGGCTTTGTCAGGATCATGACATGATATGCTAGTTTTGCTGAATTAACTATGCCAACCAATATAAGTATAGAAGACCACGGTGTATACGTGCACTGTATGCATGGCAAACAATCACCCTTCTTCATCAGTGAATTTTATTATTATGTTATATTACTGATTGGAAGCAAATAATCATTGTATTAATCAACAAATGCCTTCCAAATATTAAATATATTCAACAGTTAATGAGTAGAAAGCAGAGTGTACACAAAATAATATATATGCTGGAAAAAGGAACAGGTCAACCAAGGCATCTATTAGAGAAGAATAAAAATAATCACAGATGAAATTGAGTAATTGAACAATCAAAAATCAAATCTTACCTCTGTGCGGCCGGGCATGATAGGCTTCCCAAATAATAACTCGGCCAGAATGCAACCAGCACTCCATAGGTCAATTCCAACACCATAGTCAGTGGCCCCCAGAAGAAGTTCTGGGGGTCGATACCACAAGGTGACCACCCTACTAGTCATGGGTTGCTTGTGATTAGGATCAAAGAAGGAAGCCAACCCAAAATCAGCAATCCTAAGAATTCCATCATTTCCAATAAGAAGATTTGACCCTTTAATATCACGATGAAGCACATGATGATTGTGACAGTGCTCAAGGCCAGACAACAACTGCTGCATATAGCATTTGACCTGCCAGACATTCTCAAAATTTGAGAATCAAATACACACATTTTAATCCCTAACAACAAAATCATGAAAGATAACAAGTACATCACCTGAGCATCTGTGAACTTAATATTCGGACTTGCTATAAGGCCAGCCAAATCATGCTCCATATACTCAAAAACAAGATATAAACTGCAAGACATCCTGGAAGTAACCAAACCCTCCAATTTAACAACATTGGGATGGTCTAAGCGACGCAATATCAAAATTTCCCGAGCCATGAACTTTACACTCTCGGGCTCCAAATTGTCAAACCGCACCTTCTTCAGTGCAACAATTTTCCCGGTAAGAGTATCCCTGGCTTTGTACACATTACTATATGTACCTTGTCCAATCTGAACATCAAATCAACAAACAGAAAAAATATTAATTTAAATCCTGGTTCCAAATTCTTGATTTTGTATCCCTTCAAGACAACTAAGGTTTCTATGAACTAAATGAAACGAATGGGCAGAGTATCCAATTGTAGAAATTTGCTATTGTTTGTGTGGCACATTTTAGATAACTATTGAACAGAAAAGACATGAGAACTATAGACAGAAGCCATCAAATAATAAGAGACAGAAACAGTACTTTATCAAGCTTCTGAAATGTGTCAGCACGACGAGGGGTCCACCCATTAATAGCTTCACCGGCGACGGAAGAGAGCCAAGAGGGCCAACCAGCAGCAACCTGCTCGCCGTTAACATGCTTTGGAGGATTACTCAGCCTCGGATTCGGTCTCGACGACCTCCTACTTCTCTCCCCTCTTCGTCTCACACTTTGCTCCCCGTTATCCTTGGGAATTCCTCCGTTTCTAACTTCCCCCGCCGCAGCATCAACCCGAACCTCCTTACTCTCCCTCCTTTCCCCGCCAACCGCCTTCTTTACGTCTTTCGCAAACACACACCCCATCTCTCATTCCCCATCACTCCCTGCTCTGCTTGTACTCCACATTATATTTTCAAAAAAAGAGAACAGAAATCGGTTGGTGAGGCGTTATACGGAAGGAGGAAGAAGAGGAGAGACGTACGGGTATGGGTATGGCGATGGGGATGGGGATGGGTTCTTTTAAGACAAAGGTAAAGAGGGAGAAGCAATGATTTGTAGCTGTCCAAAGACGACAGTCAAATAAAGAGCAGCATATCTGACTATTATATTATTATTTATTATAATGATAAGGAAGGACTACATTAGTAGTAAAGAGGAAGGAACGTTGAGGGAGGGGAAGAGAACAGAGAGAGAGAAGGCATCCCTGTTGCTTTGGAATTTGGCTTTGAAATTATTTATTTATTTCAAGAAAAAAGAACCGAATTCTAAGCCTAAATTTGAGGGATTTTGTTTTTGATGAGTTTACAATACATAAACCCACCGCCTAAATGGACCATCAGCAATGCATCACATCCATTTTCGCTTACATTACATATACTAGAGCATGCCAATTAAAAATAACGAGTAAATAAAACAGGATAGGTACTTCCTTCCTTCCTTCCGCCTATTGTTTAGGACTTGACTTACTCCTGTATTGGGGTTAGGTCAAATTCCAACTTTGAACAAAATTTCCGTATCACTGGTGTAATGGGTCGGATGGATGGATTGGTCAGGCGGCTTCAACCAAGAAAAAGGTGAGGTCTAGTCTAAGGCGGGACCTGTAAAGGAGAGAAAAGGAAGACTGAAATACTAATACGCAAGCGAAACACCCATCTAAACCGACTTGACTTGAAGATATCATCTTTGCTCTAGTGAGTGAGATCCACCAAAAGCATAAAGGAGGTGACCACGAGTTCTTTTGCAGAGGTTGGTTTTTGGGGCATTTTATAAATATTTGTTAATTAATAAAGAAAATTTTATATTTTGTAAAAGTACCCAATAATATATTATCCCATTTGCCTCAAATTTAATCAAATCCCTAATCATACCAATTTTCACGTCATTCTATTTCTAGCAGTAATAAAAAGCATTTCTTTTCAAATGTTGTTTGCGACTACCTACAAGTTTACATATTTGTTTCTTCAAGAAAACAAATAACATTATTCCCAATTCTCGCCTAATTCCTGTAGCAAAAAAATAAAACCACTTATTTTTGTGTATTATTTGCAACTATCTAGAACTCCAAATCTTTGTTTGTCGAAGACAACAAATAATAATATGTCTAATCTCTCCAAATCTCGCTTCATTCCATTAGAAATACTGTACCCATAAACATCATCATTGACTTTCACATGTTATTTTCAACTACTTAAAAAGTTTATATCTTTATTTATCAAAGAAAATAAATAATAATGGATTCAAAATAATGTATCAAATTTTTGGTCCTTTATACTTTTTTTTAATCATATTGTATGAGGAATGTGAAGCAATCTTGGAACCATTAATATGATCAAAAATCTTAACTAAAATTGTAATTGAAACCATTACAGAAATACCAATTAAAAATCCAATTGAATCCTTGATTGATCATAGCAACCCTAATTAAAACCTAAAATTGTAGTTGAAATACTATTTAAACCCTTATTGAAACTCCAATTGAAACTCTAATTGAATCTCCGGTTGAACTCTAATTGAATCCCCAATCAAAACTTCTAATTGATCATAATATCCTTAATAGAAGCATAAAACCTAAATTAAAACATTTATTGGGCAATAAATTAAATCCCTAATTGATCATGTTTGTAATACCTTTTATGTTTAAGTGATTTGGGTTTGAAAACCTTTAGTTATCCTATTGTTTAAATTGTTTTTATTTTCATATCTTCCCATCTGATTGGTTTAAAAATTTCTCCTCTATGTGGCTTGAGTTCCTTGTTTTCTTTAATTGTTAGCTTATTTATTAGGTTATTTGTTGGCATATATCTTATAAGTTTCATTATAGATTTATTTTGGAACATGAAAGCTACAATCTCATCATTCTAGGATGAGAATTCCATAATCAAAGATAGGAAAACTATACTAATAAAATAAAGTACAACTTTTAGTTTTATAAGCTATATGCTAGCACGTATTGATACAATCATAGTTCAAATGAAGTTTTTCGCAGAACAAATTTATGTGTAATCTTATAGTAATTAATAGCTCTCTTGAAAACATCTCTAAGCTTCTTTCCTTATTGTTGAAAATCCTCATGTTTCTCTCTTCCTATATAGCCAACGCTAGATATGATAAAGCAATGTAGAAACACCATCTTATATCTTTGTTGATGTGCATTAAATTTGAACACCATAGGGCTATTTGTTGAAATCATTAGGGGGATTAATAATGGCATATTTGTGTAATATCAACCTCTAAGAGGCGCTAGTGAAGCTACATATGAAAAACAAGTATGTTGTACTTTCCATCTAACATTTACACAGAACATACTAATTGGTCATGAATGAAAACTTATTCAACCTCTCAATGGTGGGTAACCTATTCTTGATAGCTCTCCATAAGGTTTTTGCAACTTAGGGGAAGTGTGAACTTAGACCACACAACATCATACCATAGAACATACCTAATATTCTTTTGAAAAAGTCCTCTGTAAGACAAATTATTGAAGTTTCCTCTAATGGAAGGAAGCCATCAGTTTTTTCTCTCTCTATGTCATCCTGTAAAACCAAATTGTTAATCTTATTTAACAAGCTAATATCAAAAAATTCTAGACAGAATAATGTCTTGTGCTCAAGAGCAGTTGTAACATTATGATTTTCATAGATGATGTTTGTCAAAGTGTCTAGTTCCACTACATTTTCCAAAGGACCTCTAGCTTGCCATTTATCATACCAAAAGAGCATTTTGATCCCATTTCCAATCTTCTTAACAAAGTTTGGTCCAAATGTGCTTCTGATATTGAGGATGGATTTTAAAGCGACAGATCTGTTTCTTATAGACAAATATAATTTACATAAGTTGTTCCCTTTTTTATGTAATATTCCTGTACATATTTATACCAGAGATATTGTTAATCCTCAACCAATCTCTATAGTCTCTTAGTGAGCACACATAAGTTCAACTTTCTCAAAGGAATTTCATTTAGGCCTCTATATCTTCCTAGAAGTGTAAAACTTATACCATTTAATAGACTCTGTATTGTTTAGTTTTGTTTCTAGACCATAGGAATATATTGAGTATTTTATCAATTGTCTTGCCCATAGCCTTAGGAATAGTGATAAATGCTTATTTGACTATAATTATATACTCATATTTAATGTGTTTTGTTTGTTATTTAATAGTTTTATAGTATTTTGGATACTTAATTCACTTCAATGTATTTGTAGGAGATCACTGCCTTCAATGACTAAAAGGAGAAGAATTTGGATGAAATTATGGCATGGAATGAAGATTTGAATCAACTTAGGCCTACACGACCATATATAGTTACTATGTAATTCTCTATATATGTGTGAAGATTTGAAGAATATTGGTTCTGGTTGTGTGAAGTTAAACGCCCGTATATGTTGATATACATAGTTGTGTATGTTACTCGTGTAAGTCCCAATGCCCATGTAAAATCGCAAATTTAGGTGTTTTTGGAGATACATGATTATTACCTACATGTCCATGCCTGTTGACTGGGTATGTCCTAGAAACCTTAGTTTTTACTATAAAAGGCCATTAATGGAGGCAAAATAAAATAGAGGTGAGTTTAGAAGTAATTTTAAGTCATAAGAAACATAAAGAGGTGTCAATTCTAATCAAAGAACAGGGAAAACACAAATATTACATCACAAGATTTGATAGATAACAACATCCAATCCAACTTGTGAAAAGATCCATTAGAAGAAAAAGGGAGATTTAGAATTATGATTTCTTTTGTTTCTAGTTGTTCTTTTGCATATTTGTCTTTGGTTTTGTTTTTTATGAATAAGAATAAATTTTTTTTAGTTTCTAGGTGTGATGAACCCTAAGTTATGATAACAATATTGTTAAGTCAAAATGACTTCACAATTAGTGATTTTGATGAAGCCCAAATAATCAGACGGAAGCTGAAAGAAAGTGAGACGGAAGCAAACAAAAGTCAGACGGAAGCGCAAAACCAAAAATTAGACGGAAGCGCAAAAAAAAATCAGACGGAAGCGAAAAGAAGAAAGTGAGACGGAAGCAAACAAAAGTAAGACGGAAGCAAACAAAAATCAGACGGAAGCCGAAAGAAAGTGAGACGGAAGCAAACGAAAGTAAGACGGAAGCAAACAAAAATCAGACGGAAGCCAAAAGAAGAAAGAGAGACGGAAGCACAAAACCAAAAGTCAGACGGAAGCGCAAAGCTAAAAGTGAGACGGAAGAGCGAAGCTGAAAGTGAGACGGAAGAAAGTGAGATGATAGAAAGTGAGACAGAATCGCAAACCGAAAGTGAGATGATAAAAATGAGACGGAAGAACCGATACCATGTCGAATGACTAATCAACTTGAGTTAGTTACAGAACTCAACTGAATAACTTATTCTTCAAAGATCAAGAAACAAGAAGAAAGAAGCATTTATTAAGAAACGGTTGAAGACGAAGGATATAAATACGAGTCAGAGTCTAAGACTGTAAAAAAAGTTAGAGATTTTCGAAAAATAGTTAGTGAGATTCAAAAGGCTAGAAATTTCATTGTGCTAAACATAGAGCTATCCTTATTTGTAACAAAGCTCGAAACATCTTTCAGTCGAAATAAGAGCAGATAGCCTAAAGAAGCTAAGTATGAAAGAATATTTGTTGTAAGAGACCTGAAGAGGCTCGGAGTGAAAAAAATACTTGTAATGTTGTGACGTATAGTGAAATCTCAAAAAGATTTCTGAGGACTGGACGTAGGCCACGGTTTGGGATGAACCAGTATAAATTTGCTGTGTCGACTCTCTCTCAACTCCTAACTCTCTCAACTTTGAATTTTTAATCTTACTGTTTTCATACAAGAATTTAGAAAATATTTTACAATACTGATTTTCAATAGTTTGAGCAAAGAATAAGTTTTAAAGAAATTGCTGAAAAGGGGATCAGTGAAAAAGAATACACAATTCAATCCCCCTTCTTGTGAATTTGTATATCGATTATTAAGTCTATATTAACGTGTGATTCACTTCAATTGGTATCAGAGCTCGATGTCCAAGAATCATTGTAATAAAGTGTGGATAAAGATTCATGGCAGAATCACACATATACATAGCTGAAGGTGCCTTAGTTACTAGATCTCCTGCGTTTAACGGAGAAGACTATCATTACTGGAAAGATAGAATGCGGCCTTTTATCGAATCTACTCATATTGATCTTTGGGACATAATAGAAAATAGACCGTACACATCGGTAGATGAAGACCGAAACCCTATTCCACGAATCAGATGGTCTGTAGATCAAAAGGTGAGATTTCAACTGAACTCGAAGGACAATTTCTTTTTTAGTTGTGCCTTAAGTAGAAGTGAGTAAGTCCACGGATGCGATACTACAAAGGAGATGTGGAATATGCTATCCATCGCACACGAAGGTACAAATCAAGTTAAGGAGTCCAAGATAAGCATTCTTGTACATCAGTATGAGCTGTTCAAAATGAAGGAAGAAGAATCTATTGATCAGATGTTTGGAAGATTCAAACAATCATCAATGAACTTAAAGCTCTCGGAAGAACTTACGACAATCAAGATCATGTTCGTAAGATCTTAAGAAGTCTACCAAAGAGATGGAGACCGAAAGTTACAGCTATACAAGAAGCCAAGGACTTAAGCGTGCTGAAGTTTAATGAATTGCTTGGATCCCTGAAAATATATGAAGTTGAGCTCGATGTTGAAGACAAGCCCAGATGGGATAAATCGATAGCATTGAAGGCTGAACAGAAGAATCACAAGATTCAAAGGAAGAGGAATTCATCATCAAAAGCACTGAAGATTGAAGAAGCTAAGAATGATGATTTTAGCGAATCAGATCAAGAGTCAAGTGAAGAAGATGATGAGTTGTCTTTCATTTCAAGAAAGATCAGACGTTGTGGAAGAAAAAGGCGAAAGGAAATCCATCATTCAGGAAGAATAGCAAAGATGATGGGAAGATTGAGAAGACATCCGTCATATGCTATGAGTGCAATAAACCGAGACATTACAAGTCAGAATGTCCATTACCGAAAAGAAAGCCAAAGAAGAGTAGAGAAGGCAAGAAAAGCATGATGGCAACCTGAGAAGATCTAGATTCGTCCGAATGAGATACTGACTTAGAGACATCGAAACAAGCAAATATCTGCCTAATAGCCGAAGAAGAAAGTGATGAGGAGGTAACTTCAAATTTTAATGACTTACAAGATGCATACTAAGAACTATTAGAAGATTCTCATGCAATTCTGAAATAGTACAAACTATTAAAGAAAAAGTACGTAGAAAGTCTAAAAAATACACAAGATTTAGAAAGAGAGAACGTCTGCTTAAAGAAGCAAGTGGACGAGATAAAGAAAAGGGGAGTTGTAGATAGATCTGAAGAGATCAATCGGCTGAAGCTAAGAATTAACAGCCTTTTAGCTGATCTAGAAACTTTTACTGAGAGTACAAGGAAAATGAATGACATGTTAGGGAAGTATAGACACCTTAGTGATAAAACTAGATTAGGGTTTACTAAAAACCATATTCAGCAGAAAAAGAAGTCAATTCCTTATAAAAAGAAATTTCATCAGTCACATTTTTATCAGAAATCTCATCAGTTGCATCATCATCATACTATGACATATGCTAGAACTAACCCCAAAGGACCCAAGAAAATT
>JANZXV010000211.1:17995138-18021116 GCA_027576455.1 Erythroxylum roigii | reverse complement strand
AAAAATCGCATCAAAAATTGGAGATTAAAAATCGACTCTTACCTTCACTTTCTCCATTTTTGGATTTTCTTGGTTCATCTTGGAGCTCTCATGCTCCTCCATCTTTTTCTCTCTTGGATCGACACCAAAATCCCTCTTGGTATCTCACAAAAATTGAGCCCTAGCTTCATTTTTCTTTTTTCCCCTTTCTCTCGTCCGAATGCATTCTCTTCTCTCTTCTTTCTTTCTTTTGTTCTATTCTGTTTACTAAGTCACGACTCTGCTTCTTTTCAAAAGCTAACTTACATGCATTTTTCCCATTTTGCCATTAATGAGTCAGAAATGACCAGCTTGCCCCTTCTTATAAGCCATAGAACTTAAAACCTTAAGTGTTCTTTCAATTTTGCCCTTCAAAACTGACACTTTGCCTCCAAATTTCGATCGGGTAAATGAAGGAATTTGATAAAACTTTCTTCTACAAAAATGTTCCTCTCAATCATACGAATTCAACGCCACCGACCGCGGTCAATTCGGATAAGAAGTTATGGCCAAAACATTTTCTGGCCAAAACTACCTCGGGACTGCACACTATACCGAACTTCACACCAAAATCCGACCGACTTAGAAGCTGAATTGTTGATCGGCTCCTTCATCAAAGTTGTAGCCCTATGTCTCTAGTTTAATTTGCAACTTGAGTCACCTTATTCCGAGCTCTATAGCTCCAGATATCCTCAAAATACCGATCTATGCTTAGACTTTTCACATTGATCAGTCCACTTTGAACCGGTCGATCTCTCTCAATTTATTTCCAAAACCGATCAATCTTATGTGTAAAGATAGAAAAATATCTTAGGAATCCAACGCTTCGAAAATCAGGTCGATCAGATGTCGGACGAAGAAGTTATGTTTAAAACAGTGGACGGAGGTCGGTCGGACGAACAAGTAATAGAAGTGCCGAGCGGCAGGTCGCGCGGGCGCATCGCCCGATCAGTCGCGCGTCGCGCGGGCGCGCGGGCGCTCGTCCCTCCCGCCTGATCCGACCTCCAAACTTCGAACGCTCATAAATTTTAACTTTGAACTCCAAATTAGACAAAATTAGAGTCTATTTCATAGAGAAAAGTCCGATCTAAAATTTTCAAGAAGGACTCAACAACAAAATCGGTCTCTAAAGGGGTCAAAAGGGCACTCAAAGGTGACTGAACGATCAGCCTCACACTAAACAGCATCAGAATTTCCAAAAGTCATGACTTTCTACTCCCTTATCCAAAAATTTCGTGCTTTATATCACCGGAAATATAGAAACAAGCTTTACAATATTCATGAACAAATCACAAACCAATTCAGTCTCTAGCTAGGTCAATTTCTCAATCAAAGTTCCTGCCCTATTACAAAATCACCCAAACATCATCCAAAATTCAAAATTATCATAACTTCTAGCCCCGATATCAAAAAATTACAAACTTTATATCGACAGAAAGCTCTCAACAGAGACTACAAGTTTCATGCAGATTATTTTCTCAAATTTTGCCTAAATCAAAAGTCAACTACTCATCCCCAAAAGTCAAACTTTCCTTAATTCTTCAAATTTAGTACTTCTATTAATTCTTCCAATTCTCACACTTTCAATTTTTATTTCTTACTTTTCAACTTCTATTTCAATCATCTTAATCATCTCATTCACTTTAACTTTCATTAACTCATAATATTCACTCTAAACTTCATAACATATACATATTTCCTTAAAACCTCAAAGTCATCAAAACCAATCCATTCTTTCCATCTCGATTTCACACATTCCCTCACAACCACAATACTCTTCATCCAATTTATCATCCAATTTATATCAAACACAATTCAATCTCCACAATTTAATCTATAACGCAATGCATATACAAAATACTCATTCTTTCCATAACTACACAAATCATACACAATAGGCACTACAATATTTCAGATCAATCATTACAATTCATCAATTTCATCTAATACATTCTAATCTCCAAGAAAAAGTTCGGGGTCCAATAGAACTTACCTTGAATCTTCACCAAATAAAGTGATTATTGGCTCAAATGGAAGCTATTCTCTTCCTCTTTCTTTTTCTCTTCTTAAACAACCTCAAAATCACTCTTAATAGCTAAGAAAAGATGAACCCTAACATAATCTTCCTTCTCTTCTCTCCTTTCTCTCTTCATTTTCGTTCCCCTCTTCTTCTCTCCCTCATTCACGTTTTTCCTTCTTCCTAAGAACAAAACCACATTTTCTTCTTCCAATTCGACCCTTAATGAGTATAAAATGTCAACTTTGCCCTTCCTTTAATGCCTTATGACTTTTATACTTAAGTGACTTGCCAAAATTGCCCTTTATACTTTTACTTAATTCTAACATTTCTATTCTAAATTCTAATTGCTACTTATGGTTGCTAAATTATTGACTAAATTATAAGAAAATAAAGTTAAATAAATAAATAAACAAAATTTTGGGGTCCAATAATTCTCCCCCTCTTAAAAGAATTTCGTCCTTGAAATTCTTAGCTGAGTCATTGAAGATGTGTGGATACTTCTCCTTCATGGCCTCCAAGGGCTCCCATGTGGCCTCTTCCGTAGAATGGCTTTTCCACAGGACTTTAACTAGTTAAAGTGTCTTGTTCCTGAGGACCTTTTCCTTAGTATCTAAAATCTCCACTAGAGTCTTCTCATAAGTCAGATCATCTCTCAACTGAACCTCAGTGGTCTGAATGATATGGGAGGGATCTGATCTATACCTTCTCAACATGGAAACATGAAAGACATCATGTATCTGTGACAATTTTGGTGGCAGCGCCACCCTATAGGCTAGCGGTCCAATCCTCTCAACAATCTCATAGGGATCCACGTATCTTGGGCTCAACTTGTCCTTTTTGCTAACCCTCATGACTCCTTTCTAAGGAAATGTCTTAAGAAAGACTTTCTCACCAACTTCATGCTCCATTTCCTTTCGATGTTCATCAGTATAGCTTTTTATTCTATCTTAAGCTGCTTTAAGCCTTTGCTTAACTAGATTGACCTTGTCAACTATCATCTGGAGGAACTCTGGTCCTATCAATTTCCTTTCTCCTTCTTCATCCCAGCATATAGGATTTCTACATCTTCTTCCATATAGTGCTTCATCAGGAGCCATTTGAATGCTCGAGTGGTACGAATTATTGTAAGCAAATTCGACCAATGGCAAATGCTTGTCCCAATCACCTTTGAAATCCATCACACATGCCCTAAGCATTCCTTTAAGGATTCGAATGGTCCTCTCAGATTGGCCATTTGTTTGGGGATGAAAAGCTGTGCTAAAATTTAACTTGGTCCCCAGAGCTTCTTGCATACTTTTCCAAAATCTTGAAGTAAATCGAGGGTCTCTGTCAGAAACTATAGAGTCTGGAATCCCATATAGTCTCACTATCTCATCAATATACTTCTTTGCTAGCATATGCAGAGAATCAGTCTGTTAATTGCTAGAAAATGGGCTGACTTCGTTAAACGATCATCAATAACTCGTATAGCATCATGCTTCGTACGGGTTTTGGGCAAACCCATCCGAAAATCCATGGTTACCCTTTGCCACTTCCACTCAGGAATGGACAATGGCCCTAACTTGCATAAAGGTGCATGGTGTTTAGCCTTGACTTACTGGCACACTAGACACGCTTACATATTCTGCTACATTCTTCTTTATGCCTTTCCACCATAAATGCTCTCTCAAATCTCTATACATCCTGGTGCTACCTGGGTGCATGGTATAAGGCGCATTGTGTGCCTCATCGAGTATCTCATCCTTTACTTCCTTGACATTCGAAACACACAGTCTATTTCCTATAACCATAAGTCCATCATCCCTCACTACCACTTTAGATTTCTTGCCATTCTTAATTTCTTCTCGGAGCTTGTTCAAATCTGCATCTTGTGCTTGTAACTCCTTAACTTTCTCCCTGAGTATTGGTCTCACTCTGAAATTAGCAATAATGCAACCAGGTTCCTCCTGTTTCAAGCTTATTCTAAGCTTAGCCATCTCTTTCAACAACGACAAATAAATTGTCTGAATATAGGCTATGGATGATTTCCTACTCAAGGCATCAGCCACTACATATGCCTTTCCTGGATGGTATTCAATGAACAATTTATAATCCTTAAGTAACTCTAACTACCTTCTCTGTCTCAAATTCAACTCTTTCTGGCTCAATAAGTACTTAAGACTTTTATGAACTGTAAAAATCCTCTTCTGAATTGCATACAGATAATGTCTCCAAATTTTCAAGGTAAAAATTACTGCTGCTAATTCTAGGTCATGGGTCGGGTAATTCAATTCATAAGGCTTTAGTTGCCGTGAGGCATAAGATATTACCTTGTCTCCTTATATCAACACACAACCCAAACCCTTTCTTGAAGTATCACTATAAACTGTATAACCCTTATCTCCCATAGGCAAGGTCAAAATGGGAGCACTTGTCAATCTGTGCTTAAGCTCCTCAAATCTCTTCTGACATTCATCACTTCAGAAAAACTTTTGATTTTTCCTTAATAACTTGGTCATTAGAGCAGCTATCATAGAGTATCCTTCTATAAAACTTCTCACTTCTGCCACTGTCTTTGGTGCATGCCACTTCTCCACTGCTTTAATTTTCTTCGCATCAACATGTACCCCATCCTTCGAAATTACGTGTCCAAGGAATATCACCTTATGAAGCCAAAATTCACATTTGCTGATTTTGGCATAAAGCTCCTTCTCCCTTAGTGTTTGCAACACTATCTTGAGATGTTCCTTGTGTTCCTCTTTGCTCTTGGAATAAATCAGAATGTCTTCTATAAATACTATCACAAATTCTCGATACTCCTTGAAGACCCTGCTTATGAGATCCATGAACAAAGCTGGAGCATTAGTTAATCTAAATGGCATGACTAAGAACTCATAATGCCCATAACGTGTCCTAAAGGCTGTCTTGTTTACGTCAGACTCCCTGATTCTGAGTTGATGATAACCTAACCTGAGATCAATTTTGTAGAAGACCTTTGCTCCTTGCAGCTAGTCAAACAGATCATCGATTCGAGGGAGAGGATACTTGTTCTTAATGTTCACCTTGTTGAGTCTCCGATAGTCAATGCAGATGCGCCATCTTCTATCTTTCTTTTTAACAAACAGAATTAACGCTCCCCATAGCAACGAACTTGGCCTTTTATATCCCTTCTCTAACAGCTCTTCCAACTATTCCTTAAATTCTTTCAGCTCAGCGGGAGCCATTCTATACGGTGGTATGGAAATGGGTGCAGTACCTGGAATTAAATCGATGGCAAACTCGAATTCCCTCGCTAGTGGCAAACCAGGTAAGTCTTCTGGAAACATGTTTGGAAATTCCCTCATGATTGGAAAATCTTCTAACTTTCCTTCATTCATTTCAGTGTCCACAACGTGTGCCAAGAAGGCTTCACACCTTTTCTCATCATCCTGTCAGCTAGCAAAGCTGAAATAATTTTTGGTGATGATGTTCTTCTGTCTCCTCTAAAAGTCACCTTCTCACCCTTTCCAAGATCAAATTCTACCTCTTTGAGGCTAGAATCTAAATTTTCATGATATTTTTCTATGGTATCCATTCCAAGTATAACATCTAGGCCCTTTAAATTTAAAGGCAGTAAGTCCACTACCAGTCTAGCACCATCAATAAAAAGTTCACAATCTCTAAATGCTTGACTTATTATCACCTTTCTCTTTAAAGGAGTACTAACAATCAATGGACTATCCAATAGCACGAAATTAACACCATGTAATGTTATGCTTGTAGAAACAAAAGAATGTGTGGAGCCAGAATCAATCAGTAAATATACTTATGAATTAAATAACTAAGCTGTACCGCTTCATCTCTGGTCATGGCAAACACCCTTGCCTATGCCTGACCCCTTAGCCTTCCTAAAGAAATAACTTCCCTTACCGCTCCAGAACTTCCCACCTTAGTGACTGGCTTGGTTCCTACTATTTCAGCTCTCTTTGGGGCTTGCAACCACTACCCATCTCGCTTTAGTGCTTGTGGACATTCCCTGACCATGTGTCCCTTCTCTCCGTATTAAAAAAATACTCCAAGTAACTTGAAGCACTCTCCTCTGTGAAACTTCCCACAATGTTCACATTGGGGGGTTCGTGTACCTACTTCTCTCCATCCCTTTATTGCCTCCCACAGTTAAGGCTTGCATTGAGGCTGCCTTCGCTTGCTTGTTCTTAGCAGGGCCACTACTTCCCACTTCACTCTGTGTGTGGAAATTCCTCATACTCCTCTCAAGCATTGGGGCACTCATTCCCTTCTTAGAAGACTGTTCCCAGTTCTTCCTCTTCCTATTCACTTCATACTTTATGTTCTCTAATTTCTCAGCATGGAGTGCAGCATCTACCAACAACTGGTAGTCACAGAAATTATGGATCAATACTTTCTCTTTGATCTCCCTCAAACTTACCGTGAAAGCTGGGTAAACTTTAGCTCATATTCACTCACACTCATGTCCCTCTGTGTGAGATTTAGGAATTCTCTGGCCTTCTCTTGGATATAGACTCTCGAGAAGTATTTCTTCCTAAAAACTTCCAGAAATTTTCTCCATGACAACACCGACGGTATGACCTGACAATGGGGCACTGATTCCTACCAATGTAGTGCATCCCTTTGTAGCAAGCTAACTGTATAATCCAATTTCTCCTCGTCATAGCACTTCATCTGATACAAGACTCTCTCTGTCCTTCTCAACCATGCTTCAGCCTCTTTAGGATTCGTAGTCCTATTAAAGTCTACAGCCCTATACTTACGGAGCTTATCATACTGTCCGCTCCTCTCCACTGGAGCTTGCACTGGAACTTGTGGCACTTGGCCCATAGCATGTGTGAAAGCCTGAGCAAAGGCTTGAAAGAAACACGAACCCATGGGGTTAACTTGGGGTATAGGAGGAGGAGGTAGTGGCACTTCATGTTGTACACTAGGTGCCTCAGAATCAGGAACAAAGTGTGTTCTCGCATCTTGTGGGACATAAGATTCAATTTTACTTCCTTGGTAAGAGCAAGATTGAGTCCTACCTCCTCGAGTTCTCTTTCAAGGTGGCATAATCACTCTTTCAATTTAAAACCATGTAAAAATCTTTAGTTCATGCTTTATGTAAAACAATTTCAAATCATATGAAACCATATAAAAACAATGCATATTGTTCATTTAAAACAATGCATGTTGTTCATTTAAAACAATGCATGTTCATTTCGTATTTTAAAACTACCCATTTCATCCCAAGGATACTCTTAAACGTAGACGCTCTGATACCATAAGATGTTGGATCCTGTTTCTAGAATCCAACTCTGAAAATCATAAAACGTGAGCGTATTATCCTGTAAGGTTATTTCAATGAAATCTCATTAGCCATCATCGGCTCATCTTCATCCTCGTACCATCCCAAAAATTCCCTATTTGATCAATTGATATACAACAGTTCATTCTTATGATTATGTCCTTAATCATATTGAACCTGTTTTGGGACAATTGACATAACTTTTGTAGCACCCCACTCTCACAAGACACGTACCTGACATCCTGCGTGATATTCGAGTCTATGCCTGCGAGGGTAGTGTGCTAGAACACTTAATCAATCAAAACTCAGTACAATTTTTTTTAAAACCACAAACCTAATATATGGAAATCTATAACCAATTAGGGCCCACTTTATTCCATAAACATTTTTCAAATCATCAGAATTTCGTTAATCATTAGGGCCCATTCCAGAAACAAAACACTCACAATCATGAAGTCAATACAACATGATTACATTCACGTACACATTGTACAATAATTTCAGAATACATTCTTTCATACAAAATTTGCGAAAAATACAATTCAGTACGAAAATAAAGAAATACAATGCAGACGCGAACTGATCCTGAACTCTATCCCTCACTTGTATACTGTAGGGATACTCCCGTTTGCCTAACGGGGTATTCTTTTGATCTTGAAAAATAATTGCAAATTTTGGGTGAGTTTTGCGAACTCAGTGAGTGACCATCATCGATTGCTCACTTGGTCACATAACACATAATTCACATCATTTCATTTATAATCATATTAAATTACATACATTTGATTCATCATTTCACATTTTACATTCCACACATTATAATCATTCATTGCATGCATATGCAGTGCACATAAGACTCACTTTTCAAATCCCGGGTATCTTTCCATTCTTCTTGTCACATTATCAATCATATTTCAAAACTCACCAAAGTATAATTTGTACTTAGGTTTACACCTCAATAAAACCACTAGAATCAAAATTCATAATTCACTTACTCGTCATTTCATTTCTAGCATTATTAGCTCTCACGGTATCTAAATCTCATTCACTTTTATTCAATACCCATCACTCATTTCCTTTGAATCACAACTACAATCATATGAACCTTTTCATTTCAATTATACACATCTCTTTGGTAGTTGGATACCAACAATTCATTCACTAATTTTATTTTAACATTATATGATCATACGATATCCAAACTCTCATTCTTTCTTATAACATCTCCCAAAATTCCAGACCTTCCGGTCTATTTTCCATGAACATTCTGCCAAGGAAAATGGAGACATTTGGTAGCACTTCCTTCTAGAAAGTTGTTCTCCTATCTCTTAAGTTTCTGTTGGCACCAATATCATTCCATTAGGTTCAGAAATCTGAAAATTATACCACAAACATCTTCGGACTATTCATATACTGGAACAGTGCCTTGTACTCAAATTCCATCTAGAAATTGAGATTATTAGAGAGTAAATTAAAATTTGATTTCTTCATAACATTTGTAGCCCTATGGCTCTAATTTACTCCAAATAAAAAATCATTCCATTTGGATAACTACAGAGCAAGATATGGTCAAAATACTCAAGCATGTTCAGTGTAGAGAAAAGTTTGTCGCGGCGAACTCCTCCAAAGAGCAATTCTCACAAAATTTTCACAAGTTTGCCGCAGCGAACTTTACCCAAAACGAATTCTAGCCAAAACCTTCAGGCGAACTTTTATAGAAGGAAACCCAGTTTTTCAACTTCAGGTCAGATTTTGAGACTCTTACAGACAGAATTTGAATTCAATACCTTTATAAAAAATGTAGCCATATGTCTCTAGTTTAATCCAAATCAAGAATAATCTCATTTGGATAACTAGAGAAAAAGTTATGGTTAAAAGACTGAAGCATACTCAGTAGACATTTTCCAGATTTTTCACATCTATCATCTTACACCTAACACATCTTATACAAAAATCATCCTTTCTACTTCATCTACTTTTCATTCTCTACTCCATTCCAACTCAATAATATTTACAAACCCATTTATGATCTATATTTGATCATTAACCCAAAAACAGAATGTCAAACATGCTCATTCATTCATCAATTCAATTCACTCATCCATTAACACAAAACAGGTCATATACTCATCTCTATATTCATCAACTTCCAATTCTCATTAAAACATTATCTTCACAACCAATCCATCTTAAAATCACCCCTTTAACAAATCATAAATTATCACTCATCATGTACACAAAATAGGTCACAAACACATCTCTTCGTTTATCAACTTTTAGTTCTTATTCAATCACCATTTTCACTATTAATCATTTATAAAACCACTCTTAACCCATTATTTAGCACTTATATGAAACAAAACATCAATATGTATATATATATATATATATGTATTTATTTATTTATTTCTTCACCAACGTTCTAGCATATACTAAACTCCTTTGTCATGATTGTTTACCACTAAACTATCATCAAATCATGCTTCATCCAACAAATCAAGAAGAGTGATGCTTATACTTACTTGTCTAGCTTCAGGATGTTCAAACTCTTCAAGATCTCTCTCTTAACCTAGCTTTCTTCTCTCCCACGTGCATCATCATTCAAGGGTGGTAGAGTTGGGTGTTTAGTAAGAAATGAAGAAAATAGCATGACTAGTGAAGGAAGAAAGCAAGGTTCAACTTTAAGGTTGGGTAGAGAGAGTCGTGAGTGAAGAAGAAGAATGGAGAAGATGGAGAAATGAGGTTAACGAAAATAAGAGATAATAACAAGTGAAAGACCAAATATGGGTCTTTCACTTAATGAATATTGTGATTTAAAACAAGTGGTGTGGCAAGTGACATTACTTTCTCATGGTTCCTTCTTGGTTTTTTAATCTACTAGTCTATTTGTCTCTAATTTTCTCCCAAATTTTCATTGACACTTGACATTGAATCTTAATGTCACATATTAAAATTTCTACTACCATCTGACATTTATTTCTATCATTATTCATCAATTATTCTGCCACTTGGCATTTTTCCTAGTCTAATATACCCTTAAAATTTTCAAAAATTTCCTAAATTTCATCAAAATTCTAAATCACTAAATATATTCTCCAAATTTGTTTTCAACATATAAAAACCACAATTTTAATATAATCACATTACAATTCAATTATTTCCGAAATGTCATTGAATGCATGTACAGTCATTTTAATGTGTGCAAAAATTCAAATTCACATTTGTGTATGCTGACAATATGCATGAGCATGAAAATGCATTTTTCTTAATCTCTCATTGATCTCACATGTACCAGATTTTAGGATGGAGTTCTAACCCTTAGTATGGGAGCAGGATGTTACAATAAATAAATAACTAAAATCAACTACAATGTATAACATGCATCATTTGATTAACCATCATTTTGTCTTCCCTAAGTTGGCTTTGAATTATTTACTAGTCTAACACTTTAAGGCATAACACCATTATTAGATTCATAAATAATATATAAAAACTTTTACGAATAATTAAGTGCATAAATGATGGCTTCAGAAAACCCATTTGCATTTCCCTGTTGCTATTTAAAAAAATCTTTAAGTAGACTGATGTAGATGTCACCAATGACAATGATAACAACTCTATCTTTCTCTTCTTCTTCACACCAAAATCTCTTCTCACATTTTTATTCAATGTAATATTTTCATCTATATTTAATACCTATCTTGAGTTTTAGACTCTAAAAAAATCTAAATTACTTTTCATTTATGCATTTAATTATAAATCTAATTAAAAAATGAACATAGAAATAAAAATCAATTTTAATGTAGGGACAAGTTTTTAAAAAAAATCTTGGTTAAATATAAATCCGTATGTCCCTAATTTTGTTGAAATATAAAATTTGTCAAGTTATGTCAATTTACTTGATAATAGTCGTTAACAGGGATTAATGTTTAACTATATTTCAAAGTTCAACAAAATATGCTATCAAAATGACATAATAAACTCACACACACATGCACACAGAGAGAGAGAGAGAGAAGAGAAGAATTAACTCAATCACCAAAAATATATTCAACTGCATAGGCTCCATCACAATGATCCATTTTATATGAAACAAAAAGTAATAAAATAATAAAGACTTAACACAAAAGAACGCTTCCTGTTGGAGCACAAATTGTCAATTCAAAGTGGAGTGCTTAAGCTTAAAGAAAACTACACCTCTCATAGCCCCACTTCCAATGTATAGCTCATCCTCATCACTCTCACTTATATAAGTCATATATATAATTTTCCTCCTCCTTAGAGACTTTAAATATCACCTCTTATTGTTGAAGTAAGCTCCTTTTCATGTAATTCATTCATCTACATCTCATAAGTTAGTGATTATATTGGCTTTTCCAATGGTATGGTCCTTAATTTTTATATTTTTGTTTATTATATTTCTCACAGGCCGTGTTCTATGTTGAAGAGCATCGATAATTGTCCAACCTCATTCCTCTTCATTGTAGTTTGCAATTATTGGTCTATCAAGGTAAGTTGTTCAACTAAGTAATGTTTGCAATGTGATCGAGTTTATATTGTTCTTTGCAATTTTACCTATAACAATGATTCATGAGATTTTAAGATGGGGTTTAATAGTCTAATTATTTACAAGTGGACCTTGTTTAAATTGAAATATAAAGACTTCAACTTGTAGGTGATTAATTCAAACTTAGTATTAACATAAAAAAAATTCACATAATTGATATGACAATTCTTTACATAATAAATCCCTAGGATGGTATATAGGATGGAAACTCGTGATGCAACTCCTATGAGGCTTATTATGTCGTTAAGTTATCAACGGAATATATCATTCCGACACTAAGTTACCGACAGAATATATAACTTTGTTGCTAATTCCTAGACAGAATAATATATTCCGTCAATAAATATTTAGCAACAGATAACATTTTCTGTTGGTAAATTTAATAACATAATATTGTATGTCCGTCGGTAAATTTAGTGACAGACCTATAACTTATCATCGCTAAATTCTCTGACGAAATATTGTGATTTTGTCAGCAAATTAGCGACAGAATATTCTAAATTTGTCAGTAAATTTACCTTAATTTAGTGACAAAAATGCAAAATTTTTCGCTAAATTAAGGTAAATTTATTGATAAATTTAGAATATTCCGTCGCCAATTTGTACAAAATTTTGTTGCTAAATTTACTAACAGATATCCAAATTTCCATCACTAAATTTAAGATGGATTCATTTTATCCGTCGGTAAAATTTACATAAGGTCATTTTCCCGACGACTCTTCCTGTTGGTAATTTTCATAGTCAAATTTGTTTCCTAACGGAAAATCTTTATTTTCCGTTGATAATTTCCTTTGTTAAAACCTTTTTTTTTTTTTTGTAGTGATATCAAATATGAGAGTAACTATGAAACTCCGTTTAATTATAACCTGTTCTTTTTTTAAGTAAAAGAGATTCTTAAATAGGCTTTCTTTTCTTTTCTATTTTTTCAATTGCAAAGTGTAAGTGTATAAATTTCCTACGTTATTTATATTTTAAATTTAAAATGCCGAGGTACTAACATTTAGTTTCTATCATAATTTAAACTTATGTGAAATACATGTTCTAATTATCTATTGATGACTTTACATTTGAAATTAACTTATATTTTTAAATGTTATTCGAGGAATCGGAAAACTACAGTGAGCTCTTCTCATTAATCATGCTAAATATATAATCTAACTAAAAAGTACATACTTAATAGGCAAAAAAGGGTAATTGAATCCCATCATCTGCATTAAAGTTGATAGAAACCTCACTACAACAAGGTAGCCCTTTGGCTATGTTTTTTTTTTTAATCGCCAAAGGCTGACCTTTTGGCTACATTTTCCAAAATTGTTGTTATATGGAAAACTTTTGGCGACGATTATATGCTTAGCCTTTGGTGATGCTTTTATGAAATTGTCGCAAAAGTATTAATATTCTGCAGTAGTTTTGTAATATTATCGCTAAAAGGCTTATCCATCGGCAATGATTTCATAAATCGTCACAAATCGTAAGACTTTTGGCAACGATTTTTTAAATCTTCGCAAAATGCTTAAGTAACCAAATAACTCTCTTATTTATAATTATGAATTTATTAACTTTGACTTGATCATTTTGTAACTGAACATTATATTGATAAAATTCACATTTAATATTATTAACAATGATTCTAAGTTTAAAAATAAATTTAGCTAACAATAATATCAAATCATTTAAATAATTTATGAAATCATAAACTCAAAATTAATTAATATTACATATATTCATAATTTTTCCCTTTTAAATTATAAGATTTAACAATTTTCAAATATTATATGTTGTCACAAAATTTTCAAATAATTTTAAGATGAATTTTGTAATATAATAATATATGATTCTTGCAAATAAATAATAAATAATGATACATGTTAAGTAATATAATATAGTGATATATGGTAAGTAATACAAGATTTTAATTAGAACTTTAACAATTCTTAAAAACAAAACAATAAATAAAGAGAAAAAGATAATGAAGTTCATGCCTATTCCATCAAAGAGAAAAAGATATAATTATTTTCTAGATTCCAAGTGACACAAGACTCGATAGATAAGGTAAATGAGTTCCATATCTATGGATTCCTAAGAAGGCTTCTTGCATGCTCGAATGTATCAATTGAAACAGACAAAGATTTCCCCTAGCAGTTAGTTTATTAACACCCTGTTTTGACAACTTCTTAGCTTTAATTAAATGAGCATAACATACATTAAATGATTTCTCAAATGCAGTATGCAACAGTGAATTAGATAAACTGCATGTACCATGCGTTTTAACTAAGGAAAAAATAGTATAAAACAATCACCTTAATTTCTTCACAATCCTTTAGAAAATTAAATCCTAAAAACTAAAAAGCTAAATCAAATGGTATAAGGAACCCAAATTTGAACACATGCGCACTCGGTTGAATGACTCCATCATCGTCACAACGAACAGACATAGTTTTCGTGATCGACATCTGTTCCAAAACAAATGATTTTCCTAATCCTGTATGGACCATCGAGACATCACCACCGCCTCTATTTTCATCTACGTTCTCTTAAAGATTTGAGGAAGCTTTATATAACATATAGTATATACAATCACTCTTTCATCTAATAGCTTCTTAACAAAAAAAAGAGATACAAATAATAAAGAAAGAGAGCTAACTCAAATGATACTAAAAACTTTGAAGAAGAAGATTGGCCATTGAAGGCAAGCGGTGATTAGACTTTGGTGAGTAGATTTGCCAGCATTGATTTGTTCTTCAACAGGGAGAATTATGCCAGATAACTCCCATCGAAGCTCATTTTTGCCATTGAAACCTATCTATCGCGTTGACATTTTGCGATGAATTTTTGTTAACAATTTTATTCTAAAATGTTAATAGAAACAAAAACAGGTCATAAATATAATCAATATAGAAGTAAAGTGTATAATTAATAAGGAAACGGAAATTTATACGAAGTTATATGCAATTAACAAAATATTCACAAAAGAACAAAGATCCTCTGCACATGAACATTCTAAGTTTGCCACTTACCCTTAAAGATTAATAAAATCGAAGAACATTTTAAGGTTGCAGTTAATAAAATTAGTAGTAAATTCCTCATTAATATGAAAGAAACAAATAATAAAAGTGAAGTAGACATGTTTGCTTGCTTTTATATCCAATAATCAATATTTTTCTTAATGGTATAAACATAACTTAAAGAACAATACCTAATAATCATTTCCAATACATCACAAAGTTAAATGATTACAAGCTATTTCATCCCAACAATCATCTATCAATGCAAAAAAAGTTGTCATTTTTTATTGGATACTCACGAAAATAGAGAAACATGACTGTTAAAAGAAAAGGGATTAACTGATTAAGGCTAAGAAATCGCACAAAGATTCATTGTAGCACACTACCAATGTTGACATTCGTGTATACAAGCTTAGAAATTCTAGTACAAACAAGGGCAACCATACTATGAACTTTTGGTGGAAAAACAAAGTAAGACACAAATTTTTGTGTCTTTTTTGCAATTTGAAATATGATGGTGGTCAAGATAATCTTAAAGTGTTCATAAAAAAGTAGGTTGAGAATGGTCTGTTTACATTTACATTTACTGAAATTGTGACAAGATTTTATACATGCTTAATTTTGTCTATTAACTGAGAGAAATTGATGAAAATTAAATGAAAAATTGACACATATATAGAGACAACCAAGGTTTACATTATGTATAAGTATTGTGGAAATGAATTACCTAGAAAACCAAAACCCTCGTATGGAGACGAAGAAGATCCACACTAGCGATGAAGACGAAGATGCACACCAGTGACAAAGATGTACACTGCAGAGGAAGAACAAGTTAGGAATTCGAGCAATGCATTTGATAAACACTTAATCGCAGCTAGGAAGAGAAAGATAGGATGAAAACGATGATTTTGTCCTGTCTTTGGGTAATTAGGTTTTCAATTTGATAAAATGGCATGGTTTTGGCAAAATCTTTGACGACCAATAAAAAAATCGTCAAATATTTTTCTTGAATATTCCTAAATATTCAAGAAAAATAGAAAAAAATAGAATTAATAAAAACGGATAGGATATGGGTATCCATGGTTCGGGTTATCATTAGACCTATATTCAAATCCATATCTACATCCATTTTTTAACATCCATTTAAAATCCATTTTTTTGCCTCCATATCTATTTTTTTGGGTCGAGTAGTGCGGATGTTAATCGGGTTGAAAACTCACTGTCATCCCTAATCTGGTAAATTTTCTATGCTGGATTGAATCAAACCTAGTTAGTTGTCTTAGTTATGTTTTTTTTTTGTAATTTCAACATTTATAATTTGTAAACTGGTCTTTGTATTTATTATTTTGTCTATAAGAATTGTTAATAAGGTCGTAATTAAAATCTTTTATATGAAGAATATTCTTTTTGTTAGTATAATTTAATGATATTTTACTTTTCATATACAATGATTCAAATTATCAATTATTTTTTTATAATATTTTTGTACAATAAATTAACAACAATAATATAAATATTATATACAATAATATGGATTAAAAATGCCACAAATAATTATAATTAACATGGTATAATATTTCGTTAAAATATATATTAAAAATTTGACTATATTTTACAAAATGTAACTAAAAACATTTGGTTACGTTTTCAAAAACGTAAGCAAAAACTTTTGGCTAAGTTTTCCAAAAGCATAACTAATAATTTTTAGCTACGAAAACTATTGCTATGATTTCTCAAAACGTCGCTAATAGTTTTTCGCTACAAAAATAAAGCACAGAAAAAAAACTATCAGCAACGTTTAGAGAAAAATATCGCCTATAGTTTTCAGCTACGAGAATTTAGCGACGTTTATAGTTTGTGCAAACTAAGGGGCAAATATTTTTTTTTTTGGTTTTACACTTGCTGTGTGTATATATATGTGTGTTTGTGTATATATGTAGATTGAAGAAATCCTTCTACTTTGTCATTATTTGATGATAAGAGAATATATCTTAGATGGTCGTAGTAATTGATTGTATGATCAACTAAATTGAAACTTTGAAACTGGAAGTTCATGATTTATGATTATATGGGAAAATCCAAAAGCAAAGGAGGAAAACAAAAAAGAATTTATTGCCTTAATAACCCGGTGTTATTCAAAAGTTGCTAAAAAAATCCTGACATATAAAAATTAGCAAAAACAATCCCGAGTTGAAATTTTATTAATTCACAGCCCCTTAACAACATACGGCTAAGGGATTTTTTTTGCAGCAAAATTGAAAACATAAGGTTAATAAAGTAACATTTTATATCTCAGGGTTTAATTAGCTACTTTCGTATAACACAGGGGTCGCTACAGCAATTTTGTCAAACAAAAAAGAAACATTGGCATGAAAACAAAGGAAAAATAGGAAAAGAAAAAAGAGAATGCATGATGTTGGGGACCTCTATCTAGCTAGCTAGCATCTAAGTCCTCTTTCCATGTATAAAATGAATGTATTGGAAAGCAATGTATGTGGTACTGCATCGCTTAACTCGCTAGCACTCATAAAAACAAAAACCAAAAGAAATAAAGAATTACATAAGATAACAAGTACAAAAACATAAAGATTGAGATGGAAAAAAGAATTAAGTTTATGGATTTGTAAGTCAGAAAAGTTAGTAATTAACCAACCTTAGGTTTCCACCCTAAAATTTCAAATGAAGTGATTAAACTTTGCATGCAATGAACCCTCAATATATGTTTGCTTAATCTTTCTCCAACATTCTTCTTTATCTATTAACAATGTTTATAACCTCTCCAAATTGGTTCCTTTTCCGAAGTGGACGGCGAATCTTGTTACATTCAAAAAAGGTCCCAATTGGATAAATCCCAACTTCTGTCTACAATTCGATCAATTTATATATGTCTCAATCCACACCAAATTAAAGCCAATCGCTCAAAAAAGGCACCTTATGTTAGAAAGGAGCTCCTCATGATTTTGACCACTCAAGATAATATTACGATCGATGCAAACCGTACATCATATGGGACATTGTTTATTTTCTTGTACATTGGAATTAATTCTTTTTCTTTTATGGGAATCAGTCTATATTGTATGTTTCCGTATGCAAGATTCGATACTTACTGTGCAACAAGTTACTTTTGTATATGGAGTGAGGCATCGATTGCTCGTCAGGTAATTATCACATAGTGATCTACAAACTGACACACATATCATAGGGAACAATCTCACTTGGCTTCATAATCGAAAATGAACCTTTTCTCTGCCTAGTTTTTCTTCTAAGATAATGCCAATCATGATCCACTATAAATATACGACACTCCATGGAGCTCGAGCACTCAAACCAAAACCCTCAAATGCCTTCTTCACTAGCAAGATAGTTTAGCTATAATAACTCTTGTTTCTCTCCTTCATCATCACTGCTGCTACTTCATTGGCATTGCACACCCAGTTGTTGTTTTCGAAAGTTAACAATGGAGAGGGTTAAGCAATTGGTAGCAGAGAGGCCAGTGGTGATATTCAGCAGGAGCACATGTTGCATGTGCCATACCATCAAAACCCTGCTCTGCGACTTTGGTGTTAACCTGGCGGTCTACGAGCTCGATGAGATACCTCGGGGTCGGGAAATCGAGCAGGCACTGTCCAGACTGGGGTGTCAGTCGATGCCGGCAGTGTTCATCGGTGGTGAACTTGTGGGTGGAGCTAATGAGGTGATGAGTCTTCACCTTAACAGGTCCTTAATCCCAATGCTTAGAAGGGTTGGAGCGTTGTGGGTCTGATAATCAATCAGGCAAGCTAATTAGCATTTTGGCGCATCAAGCACACGTTGATATTAATAAACTCAACACTAATTAATGCATATGGTATGATAGTACTACAAGGTGTCCAATGGAAACTTAATTATGTATGAGTCCACGACCACGAGCTATGTGTATGAATTAACCCTTTTGCTAATAAAACTGCGGTTGTTTTACTTCTCTTTTTGTATATTACTTAACCTAGCTAAGCTAATATGAGTTTGATTGAAATTCGATGCTACTTTTTGATCTTAAAGTATACATTCCAACTAAATAATCAATCACCATCCTCAAGATTTAATTTAACTTTAGTCAGTTGTCACGCAATTTTTGCTTAATGACGAGTTGGTATCTTAAACATTTCATCTAACCTTTTTTTCTTTTTTCGGATGAAGGGGAAATCTATATTCGGTGTAAATTTTAAAAAGATTATCTCCAGTCCACGTCTTTGTGAAGAACTTGTATCGATATTTAGTTAAATTCAATAGAATTATGGTTCAAATATAACGAAAAGCAATCCAAGTACCAATACCATAAGGAAACTCAAAAGTTCACATTTTATGTTCATCAAATTGAAAAGCCAGTTGAACTAAAACTTTCTTTTTTCTGGTTTACAGGCCAATATCTGTTGGTGCTAATTTTACATTTCCGCAAAGGATTAGCTCTCGGGAAAGAAGGAAATAAACCTCTCGGTTTGATATAGATACCGATCAAACCCAATACTTCTCTATGTAGGAGTATTTCAGCGCATTACTATTGTACATTTTACCTCACTTTTGAAGTGAATTATCTTTCGGGCCCTTGATGGTATTCGCCTTAAAAAGTTACTAAGCAGTGTCATTCTTTTCACTACTTTCTGTCATTCAGGCACTTCTCTCCAAGATATTTCTGCTTTTCAATGCTTTTGTTAGCCTAGGCTCCTACAAAAGCTCAGTCTCTTCTTGGTCTCCATCAGCATCCTCCACCTCATTTTCTTCATCTTCTTCAGGTGCGTCTGGATCCACCCCCTATAATGAGGATACAAGTTTAGTCCTTGGAAAGTCCAAGTCCCCATCATGGCAATACCTACCTCTCCAAGTCCCACCTAGATGTTCATCTAAAGTAATCTTGCCTTACAATTACATCACCATAACTTACACCACATGAAAAATAATTACATACTTTCCACGATAGATGGTAATTGTTCACAGTGCAGGACCTGTCTAAAAATTGGATGTACTAATAGGTACACAAGCAGGGACTACTAACCTTCATCTGTTTCTCCAGGCGTTCAATTCCTTTTATAGCTGCTTCATTCAATGGGTTTATTCTGCAATACACATCTAGGGTTAGAATTCGGAACTCAATAGACAGGGTGGCACAATAAGTTGCAACAATAACAACGATAATCACAGCATCTGTTAGACATTTATGTACAGGTGCACTGCTCGAGGTAAGCAACAGAGAAAATATGTTAAAACCTTAGTGCAGCCTGATAATGTGACAAAGCCTCTTGCAACATGTTGGTTGCAGCAAAAACTTGGGCCAACTTGACATGAAGAGAATCATCAGCCCAATCCTTAAGATACCGTTCAAGCAAAGATACTGCATCCCCGTTGCGACCCTCTATTACGTGGAGCTCCGCCAAAGCTAATGCAGCACCAAGGTAGCCAGGTTCGAGCCGCAGTGCAGATTCATAGAATTTTTTGGCCTGTCAAGTTTAGAACAAACACTTCATAAGATGATCTCCCAAAACTGACACAACATTGTCCTCACAACAGTAAAACATTGAAAGGAAAATTGCTAAGTTGATTTGTTACAGTTTTAACCTTCTCTCTGCCACTAGAGTTACTAGCATGCACATCTCCAACTAATTTCAGAGCTTTTGCAGACTGAGGCATGGCCTTCATAGCCTCCCTGGCAGCATGTAGAGCCTCCTTGATTTTAGAGAATTGCAAATAAGAATGAACCAAACCTAAGATTGCCATGGAGATCAATTACTTGAGGCTTACTTTCTCATTGCTGTTTCATTAAAATTCATACAATTCTATGTAGAGACGCATGTTATCCTACTGCATTTTGAAACCTTTATCATATCATTTTAACTTTATACACAGCACCTTGATATGAACGAAGATCAGATCTCAACTCTTGAGCTGCCCTGAAAGCAACTACAGCTGCTTCTGGCCGCTTCATTGCCAACAGTAGATTACCCTGAATGAATGAGAGTTTCTAGAGTTTGTTTCTGTTCAAGCATTTATGAAGCATACACATACTAAACTGGAATCATTCTACATAATAATCTGTTCAAATACTCTGTCAATCAAGTATGAATTATTTGCCTACCTTCATTATGTAGCCTGGTATGTGCCTCTCATTAATTCGAATGCTCTGGTGACAAAGAAAGTAGAACTAAGAGATTATACAAGTTGAAAATAAGGAGACCCATGCCAATCCAGGCATTAACTAACCTTCTCAGCGTAGGAAAGTGCTCCTCTCTCATCTTTCCTTTCCCACAAGACTGACAAGGCCACGAAAACTTCGGGCCTAGTAGGGTCAATATTCAGTAAATCGTGCACTAACTTGTTGAGTTTTGAGTAATCAGACTTTGTCTTTAAAAGCATTGCATACTCATCCATATAAGTTACGATATATGGATCAAGTGATCGAGCCTGCAAAACAATAACATCATATGCTTGGCATGCAGTTTGTCAAAGATATATTAAGTAAGCAACAGAACTTCTACTACCTTTTCAAAATTCATTATAGCTTCATCATTCTTCCCAATAATGGCTTCAACCTTCAGATAGGGCAGACACTAAGTCAGGAAAAAAAATGGCAGAAATACTAATTAGCTTTGATTAATATGAAACCATTACCTAACCTTTGCCATTTCAAGTAGTATATGTAGATTATTTGGAAATCGTTGTAAGAGTTCTCCAAAGAGTTCCAATCCACCTGACAGCATGAGAGAGAGAGAGACAGAAACACAAAGCATTTAATTATCACTATGGCATATGGAAACAGAATGCATGTCACAGAGAGAAAACTATTGGAATACCGCCACCATAAAGAGTACATAACAAGTATTATGCCTACGACTATGAATGGAAGTTGAATTTACAACTCATATTACGGTTAAATTACCTTTATAGTCATTTGATGCAATACAACACTGGGCCTCAACATAGCGCTACATAAATAACAACCATTAGCAAGAAAGCCAAACATTATTAACAATATAAAATGCGACTTTCATATCAAGCCAAATAAGTTCCAGATAGGTGTAGCAGCTGTGTTCAATGGTTAAGAACTGCTCCTAATCAATTTTCTATTTGTCATACTCATCATGAACCTTCTCAAGATAAGAATGGACCCTTTGGATGGAAGTACACTTTATTCTTAGCCTCCCCCTTTTACATTTTTATTCTAAACGATTAAATGTGACATAATGGTTTAAAGCCACTATAATTTTGTTTCATTCTGCAATATCTTCCTATAAAAGGATGATACACTGACACTGAAGGACAATGAAACATAAATACATTAAAATGTTTCATTCATGTCAAATAATACATACTTGCAGCCAACGATTTGAGTCAACTTGTTCACATGAGGCCCTTCCATTTTTACTTGAAGTCTGCAATCACAAAAATAGAGTCAAAAATCTGTTATGATGAAAAAGTAATGCATTGCATTGTGTATATCAGAAGACTTAATCCCATGAATTCGACACAGATGAATGAAATGATAAAGATGCTGAATGGACCATCGTAACTGTTACATATTGAGCATTAATGTCATTGATTCTAGTTTTTTTATAGGGATAGAATCCCTTGATCATAGGGATTACATTCCCTAAATTAATCTTGTAAATATGTATACATAGCCTTAGTACTGTATAGTGAAAATATCAAGAAATACAAACCTCTTTCTACCTTAACATGGTATCAGAGCCTGGTTTAGGTTTTTGAGTGTTTAGTTTTCTGCCCAAATTGAGCAGACATCTGTCTTAGTTCTGCCCAGGGAGCAGAACATCATTTTTTCAGTGACCTGTTATTCTCACTGCCAGCACCAGCAAAGGCGCCCTTTTCGGGCAAGCCAACCCCAGAAATCTGGCCACCGAAAGAGTTGCGCATGAGTCACATGCGCCGGTCACCACTCTTGGCTAGTCCCACTTGTCAGCGCATCCAGGTGCATCCCACAGCGCTGTTGCCTCCGGTCACCACCTCCGACATCAACTCCTGCCAACCAATGTTTCTGACGGTCTACCTCCATGCTTCCGCCACCATTTTGCTGCTGCTCCTTTTGTTCCTTGGTGTTTTCAACAGGAATTTCACCTGGGCTTGTCACAGCATCTCTCTTGGAACTTTGTGTTGGGTCTATTGCTTAGTTTTCCTAAGATTTGCTTTGTTTTGGAGCATTTTCTTTAGCATCTGACTCCCTCTTTAGCATCTGACTCCCTCATATTGGTTTTGATCATTATTATTATGGCCAACGATAACAAAAGTCTCATTGTCACAGATGTCATTCTTATGATATCAAAAATCACAGAACACAAGTTAACTGGCTTTAACTATTTTGATTGGGCTAAGTCAATTTGAATTTATTTATAGAGTATTTCTAAAGATCATCACCTTATCGATGATCCTTTAATGAACCATACACGTAGGGAGTGGCCGCGCAATGATGCTCATTTGTTCTTACAGATTCGAAATTCTATTGAAAATAAAGTCATTAGTCTCGTTAATCACTGTGAGTATGTCAAAGAGTTGATGGATTATTTGGAATTTCTTTTTTCTCGAAAAGGAAATATTTCTCAAATTTATGAGGTCTGTAAAGGATTTTATCAAGCTGAACAACATGACCAATCCCTTGAAGCTTATTTTATAAACTTCAGAAAGATCTATGAAGAATTAAATGTTTTGTGACGATCTAACTCTAATATTAAAGTCCAACAAACTCAATGAAAACAGATAGTCATCATGAGTTTCTTAGCCAGACTTAACTCACAGTTTGAGATTGCTAAGTCTCAAATTCTTTTCTGCACTGAAATCTCCTCCCTGCATGTGTTCTTTACTCGAACACTTCATACAGACAATAGCACCTTGGTTGATCCCACTACTCAGACCTTTAGCACTCTTACGAGTCAGAATACTAGTTATGGAAAATCATCCCAGAAGAATACTAACAAAAGAGGAACAGGACATTGGAATCAAGATATAAGAGGAATCATTTATCGATATTGACATAAACCACACCAAATGTACCTACAGAAAACTACAAAATAAAAATTAAAAAAACCCACGCCGCTCATGCAGCAACTGCTATGCCATCCAGCTCATCCGCTAAGAAAACCATTACAGTTTCTACAGATGAATTTGCCAAATTCACCTAGTACCAAAAAGCATTGAAAGATTCATCTAACTCTATCTCTGTTATTGCTGATTCAAGTAACACAATTGCATGTCTTCTTTTCTCTTCCTCCCAATGGGTCATCGAGTCTGGTGCCTCGGATCATATGATAGGTAATTCCTATCTCTTTTCTACTTTCCAAAACACTCATCTCCTTCCCATGTTGCCTTAACAAATGGATCTCATTCCTCTATTATTGGTTCTGGCAATATTAACCCTACGCCATTATTGTCACTATCCTTTGTCTTACACCTACCTGGATTCTCATTTAATTTGCTATCTGGGAGTAAACTCACTCATGACTTAAACAGTTATATCTCATTCTTTTTTTATCATTGTCTTTTTCAGGATCTTATGACGAAGAAGTCTATTGGTAAAGGACGAGCATTGGGAGGTCTTTACATTTTGGATAACCAGGTGTCTCAACCTATTGCCTGTTCCAATGTCTTAAAACCCTTGGAAACCCGTTGTCAATCAGGAATCTTTATTAAAGAAGATATGTCCTCAATTTCGAAATGTTTCTAGCTTTGAGTGTGAGTCTTGTCAATTTTCAAAACACCATCATGTGTCTTCCCTTCCACAGGTTAATAAATGATCTAGTTTTCCTATTGAATTAGTACACTCTAATGTTCAGGTCCTTGTCCTGTGATGTCCAAAACTGGTTTTCAATAAGTTGTTAAATTTGTTAACGATTTTTCTTGTATGACTTGGATTTATTTAATGAAAAATTGTTCTAAAGTATTCTCCCATTTTACTACCTTCTGTGCTGATATCAAAACACAGGTTAATCTTTTTATCCATACTCTAAAAAGTGACAACACCAAATAATACTCTTCAACCTCGTTTACACACTACATGCTTCAAAATGGTATTCTTTATCAATCTTCATGTGTCAACACACCATCTCAAAATGGTGTGCCTGAAAGAAAAAAAATCGTCATTTACTTGAAACTGCCAAAGACGAGTGTCCCCGAATCGCTTTGGCCTAATGTGGTCTCCACAACTTATCTTAAAGCACTATTTGTTGCTAAAGGCTATACTCAAACCTACGATGTCGATTATTCTGATACTTTCTCATCAATTGCTAAACTAACATCTATCCGTCTATTCATTTCTATAGCAGCTACATTTAATTAGACCTCACTAGTTAGATATTAAAAATGTCTTCTTACATGGTGGCCTCCAAGAGGAAGTATATATGGAGCAACCACCCGAGTTTGTTGTTGAAAGGAAGTATGGCAAAGTATGTCGTCTTCATAAGTCGTTGTATGGTTTGAAACAAAGTACACATGCCTGGTTTGGAAAATTTAGTCAAATTCATAGAAATGATTGGATTAACTAAGAGCAAATCTGATCGCTCGGTCTTCTATAAACAATCTAAACTTGGGATTATTCTCCTTGTTGCGTAAGTGGATGATATCATCATTACAGAAGGTGACTCTATAGGCATTTCTTCACAATCAGTTTCACACAAAAGATCTGGGATCTTTGAAATATTTTCTGGGAGTAGGAGTAACAAGAAGCAAAAAAGGCATTTTCCTCTCCCAAAGAAAATATATACTTGATCTATTAGCTGAAACAGAAAAGCTGGGAGCTAAGCAATTTAGGCCCTGTTTGGTTGAGGGGTTAGGGATGAAACGTAACACACTTCCATCGTTTGTTTGAGAGTTTCATAATGGAATAAGATGGAAGTGGAGGATTTCATGTTATATTTTATTCCATCCTAAACAGTGAAAATAAAAAACCTCCGATTCGAAAGATTTAGAAAGGAACGTAAACTAATAAATTACTACCTAATATACCCTCAATAATTCTTTTTAATACTAACTCTGACCAAATCATAATATTAATACATTAAATAAAATATAATAATATTTAATATAATAAATTTTATTAAATAATTAATAATAATATTTTT
>JANZXV010000211.1:17975809-17990570 GCA_027576455.1 Erythroxylum roigii | reverse complement strand
ATTCCGGTTGAACCATTAACCCTTAAATCAGTTGCTTCTCCGGTTCAATCACCGGTCCGGTTTTTAAAACATTGGTTTAGATTAAAAAACTTGGTCCATATCACTTGATTTTAATTGGTTGCTAATTTTGACACATTAAAAATTCTGTTAATTTTTTTTACAGAAGCCAACTTTAGGGAGTTTTGAATTTTTTTGTAATATATCACTGGGATTGAAGATCAAGTGCATGAACAAAAACGTGACATGCTCTTAGGCATCTCAAAGGCCATGGTGCGTTAGTTTGGTACTTTTGAAGCTAACTTGTTGAAGTATATTTTTATTCACGACTGAATTTTTTTCTTTGTGCTTAAGCTGCATATCAGAGTTGTTGGCCTTTGTCTAAAAAAGATGAGGCAAGTGGCCGAAAAGACAGTAATGAAGTAGCCAAGCCAAGCCAACACATGACACATGCATAGCTTCTGTATTATATTTATATATTTCAAGTGTTTAGTAATTTCGAGTCGACACAAACTAGCTTCATAAAAGACTCTCACGAAGACTTTGATCACCACATTATATATATAATTAAAAGTTACATTCCAAAACCAACTTTCTTGCTAAAATTTGGAATGTTTCCAGTGTAATTACAGCAAAGGTTTGCAAGGGAAATGAGAAAACCTGGAGAAAGAGCACAAACTACATGAAAACCACAATGTTGAGTTACGTAATACTTAGAAATACTCAAAAGAGTGAATAACCATAGTCGTCGTAAGGGAAATTGGGTGGAGAGCATGAAACTGAACTAGCAGATAGACCAGTATCATCAGCGATTGGATACAGAGCTCCCATGCATGCATCGTCCACCATTAGTTGGCTACTGATCATTGACGAGAGATCACCGGAGTTAAACTGAAATCCCTGATAATTTCCATAGCTCCCCTCGTTGAGTTCTTGATAGGAAGGCAAGTTTTCATGGGCACAACTCTTAGTCGTTGACATGCTTGTAGTATCTGATGTAACTGAATAATTATTTTCTGGTGACTCGTGTTCATTGATGTAACTTGAAGCACTCAACTTACTGGTTTTGGAGCTTGCTTTTGAGGGACTAGAAGGTGGTCTCAAGCAATTGTCAGGGACAATGCAGCCTAGGTAACCAGAGTTCGAATCCTCCTGTGAGAAGAAAAAACTATTATCATTTGTGGACCCATCAGATGTTTCTGTGCAGATTTCACGACTTGACTGATTCGAAGTCTCATTCTGATAAACCTCAAGCATGGCTGGACTGTTCTGATTAATGGGTTGTTTCTCTGTTTGAGTAGCGTTAACAAGAAACTGTATTGGTGGCAAGAAAGCCTGAACATCGAAAGGAGTGAGAAGAGGATTAAAAGGACTACTGTTTTCAGAGTACACAAAGTTGGTTCTAGCTTGTGTGCCTTTCATAGAAAGGGCAGCTCTGTCATAAGCAAGAGCAGCTTCTTGAGCTGTGTCAAAAGTGCCAAGCCAGTGTCTTTCTTTGGTTGTTGGGTCTCTAATTTCAGCAGCATATCGACCCCAAGGTCGCCGTCTAACTCCAAGAAACCTCCCAGGTTCTGCTTGCTTTCGACGACCTCTTCTCTCGCCAGGTTGTGGTGGTGAGGTGTTTCGCTGGATGAGAGCAAAACCAGTGTTAGTCTCAACGGTTTCATATCTATTGAAGGGCTTGTCTAAGGTTTTAGAGGTGGACATTGCTATTAGTAGAAGTATAGGGAATGAGGTTTAGCCAGCAGTGGAAGTGTTATAACAGAAAAGAAAGCGATTGACCAGGAAGAAGGTAAGTGAATCTAGATTTTGTGTGTGGTGTGGTATGGTATGGGGGGAGTAGTAGGCCAAGTCTTTATAAAGAGACCACTGACATGGATATCAGAGAAGGAAAAGGACATTGTGGAGATGTGAAGACTATTCATCCACTTTTTAGATCCTACTTTTTTCTTATCTTTTCATGCCGTATGCTACTAACAAACAGTCAATGGTTCAGTCCAACTCCACGACCTTAATTATCCTTTGTGAGGAAACACGAGTGAGTTAAGAACAGATTTGAACTTCAGTAATTAGAAGATGCTGGGCTCTTGGAAAAATGGTTAATCAAATTGTAGCTGTTCATCTTACTTACACAAGAATGAGGTTAACATTACATCAGAAAAATGCAAGCAAATACGGGTGGGGTTTTCCAATTAACACTTCACGTGCAGGGCCAAGTTGAAGTTGAAGTTGAAGTGGCTAGCCATTCTACTTGAAAAAGTGTCACCCTATAGTTTATGGAAGTTATTATATCCTCAATACTCCTCATAGCTAAAGGGAGCCTACATAGGAATGTCAGATTCAGATTAATTATTTGTTCCCACATAGATTTCCATTAGAGCAAAAACCAGAAGAGAAACCGTGTGGTTTTCCTGGCCTGTAGAGTCTATCCTAGAAAGTCTCAAAACATTTGAATTTGAAAGTTCTAACTTTTGGCATGGCTTGTAGTAACTCCATTGTGCACATGTGAATCCGCATTTTCTGCAAAATTAATCAGTGAAGTTACTTGTAAACTCTTGTCTGCTTCATGATTTTTCAAAGGGAGTAGTTAAGATTATATTGTCTGTAATTAAACAAAACAAAGTTGTCCTCAAGCACTAAAGAATTAGGATATTAATCTAGTTTGGCCTCTCATGTCTACTTTCATTGGAACAACCGCATCAAATACCGAAGTCAAAGTAGAAGCTTTACTTTCTGTTGTCCGATAATGCAACTTTCACTTAAAATTGCTTGTGAATGAGTTTAGCCATTGCCACAATTTTTCTTTCTTCAATATGCTATATATGGTATGCATGTAGTTGTATTAATAGAGATTGGTTAGAAATGTCAAAGACATTAGGTATAGTGCTTTTAAGGACACTAAAGGCCTTTATTAGTCTTTGCTTAACACAACATACAAGTGGCTGAAAAGTTTTTGAGAGCAGAACAGACCAATTCCACTTAATTGTAATCTATTTAGGTAATATTGTAACATGGAAACAAGATCTTCTGTCCAATTTTACTTTGTCTTATTCTATTTCATGAAATTTCAGCCATTTTTTTTGTGAGACCTACGCGAATCTTATGCGGACCCTACATAAATAAATGGCTGAGATTTATTGGCCACAATAAAACACCATAATATTGGACAGAGGATCTACACTCTGTAACATGTCTGCTAAATTGGTATGCCATACCTACACTTACACTAAATGGATCACAGTTGTCCACCTCCAGTATATATCTGTACAGTTAAAAATAAGTAGATTTCAAATATTCTCATATTTGAATATATACCTCAAACTAACGATACTGTATGCTCCAAAAACGATTGCTTTTTTTGGTCATATGGTAGAAATTAAGTTGCGTATTGATATACGATGAGAATTATAAGCTAACTTGTACTCTTCTCAATACCTAAAAATCTTTGTTTTTTAAAAAACTGATTGGTCAAGAAAATTTTGATGAGTCACAGTTCGTAAGTGTCATACAGAGGGCTGGGCATTGCATATGCAAAGTCCAAGTTCCTGGAAAACTGCACTTTTTGCAAGCTCTTTCCAAAAGAATTCAGCAAAAGTACTTGGGAATATGGGGTTTGAATCTCCGATCTCCAAAAAGTAAGTAAAAAAGGCATGTAGTCAAAAGGGCAATCACAAGCTTAAAGAACATTGTAAAGCAATGCCAATTAAACTGCCCAAACAAAAGCTATAATTCAGTGTGGGGCACTATAAACACATGTAATTACCACTCTCAACAGGGAAAATGCTATGATGAACCCACAGAGTCTAAATGGCATTGGGAATGATATAAACTAATCATATATTCATATGAAAAAAAGGGTCAATGCCCTTTTCTTGTTGTAAGGCATTTCTCAATTCTAAACTATGGTAAGCCACTAGCCAGTACAAGCCGTCTAATGGACCCAACAAATTAAGAATCAAAGCAACGCTGGAGTGAAAACATTTGGAAAAAGATAATGGGACAAAGCATCGTGTAATGTTTATATAAAATAGTCATCATAGTTCCTCTCTTTAAAGGTTGCAAAAACATATGGTTGTAGAATCTATGTCCCTTGACTCTTCCACTAAAGATATGAAGAAGCTCCAAAGATCAGTTGTGTATTATCTTTATTGAACCAAGTCCATGCACAGATGGTAGCTTCTTGATGCCCTCATGAAGACCCTCAAATATAGAATTGAGAACTTAAGTGATTCTTGATCAATGGCAGTAAAAATATAGTGTTGGTCAGGTGGACAAGTCTTCCGACTATGGAGGGAGGAGAGGAGAGCTACTTGAACTGCAAGGAAAGTAGATTATCGGTGTTGAGTGTTGACAGGAATTTTATGGAGTGTGGGTCAAAATGAATGGCATTTTTATTTTAGTAGTTGCCTACTTTGCCTTGCCTGAGTGAGTCAGAGCTCAGAATGAGAATTTTGCACACTTCCCAACACACAGCACACAACACAACACAACACAACCCTAACACACCCTTTTTCTCCCGGGATTTAGGGTGTGCCTTTGAACAGAGACTTTGCTTTTCAAGATTTTTTAAAGTTATTTCTAATTGTTTTAAAAGGAGGAGGACAACGCTGGACACTTCTTCACCTGCGTTACAATTACATTACATGCATCGACAGCGATGTTCTTTCACTTTTAGGGTTAGGTTACTATTCGCTGTTTGCTAGCAGTATTACTACAGTTGGAAACGTAATCATCGTCATGATAAAATGTGGGCCCCACAGGTCAAAGATGGCGTGTCTAAGACCCGGACGTGAGATGGATACGAGGTTGGTGTGTGGTGGATGTAATTGTAAGGCGTGGATATGGGGTAACAGTGAAACCGAATCTTATGTACGAGAGTTTTTGAGGTCAAAGATTCAATAGATTAGATTAGATTAGATGAGGTCTGCCCCTTGTCCTCAATTACATAGATTGGATGGTCGAGGTTTGTCCTTTGTCCTCAATAGAGGGGGCACACTCCACTCCTCAGCTTAAGACAATACCAATCAATCATCAAAAAATCTTCTTCTCCTCCTCTCAGGAATAGGAATTGTAATTATTAATAATTTAAATACATTCAGGAAATAAAACTAGTTTGAAATTAAAGAGATTGTCTAATTAGTACAAGGAATTTCTTAATGTGGCATGGGTATAATAGAGTAGTCTGCTATTTGAATCTGATATAAACATCAGCCAAACAAACAGACACCCCTATCCCTGCTCTTCATGGCTCACCTGCTGCTATCTCAATCACATAAACATCAGCCAAACAAACAGCTATATCATTTCATCATTGCTTCATTAACTCAACTGCCGTTGTTGAGGCTGACTGATCTCAATCTCCAGGCAAAGCTCTTAGTAGTAGCAACCACGCAAGCTTCCCAACAACAAGGCAAAGCTCATCAATCTCCAGCTATTTTGTACCACCAATCTGCTTGACCTAGAATTCCAGGAAACTACAGAAATAAAAGTTCAACCAAGAACTGATTTGTTGCAACCATCGTCATCAAAGCATAATGATATCAAACATACAGAGTGCGCTCGTTACTTTCTTAGTTTCTTCAAGTAATCAAGAGGCTTAAAGGCATCATTTCATTATCATAGTTTCCTACCACGTCTAGTCTATAATATTTCCCTAAAATTAACGTAGTTGCCCTACATTATACCTGCTGGAATTTATATTATTCCCGCTGAAGCCATTTCATTGAACCAAACGGCTCCTTCTTAGTATTTGATGAACCAGAACCCTGAGGAGAGTCGTTCCACACCATTTCCATCTGGCATTAAAAAAAAAGAAGAAACAGCAGTTTACCAGTGGATTATACCAACAACGAAGAACCAACAAAATAGCTCTGACATTGAACGTCAAAGTGTAAATTGATGGCAAAAACTATGTGATTTTCAAACTAATGCCTCGTGACTGGAAATAGCTTGCAGACACAACAGTCAATATGACCACATAAATGGCCCACAAAGCATTTGTTTTCCACATTTTTGGCCAGAACATTACTCCATGCGGGCATTGATTCTGGCATTTCATGTTTTAACGCTTGCATCTTATAGTGTCCTACTATCTAGAGTTTATCATCTAAAGATCAGACAAAATTGAATTTACCACATATGCCACATACGTACCTCTCCAACAATCACTGTGTCGCCTTCCTTCACACCTAGTTTCATGAGAGACTTGTTCACGCCACAAGCTTCCAGCACATGTTGGAATCTTCTCTCAGAATCAATGTATCTGTTAAAAGCAATGCATCCAGTACATCAGCATTAAGCACTAAAGACAGTCAAGAGAAAAAGATTGCCATATAACACCATTATCTGATAATCCATCAAACAGAACATTTAATACACCAACTCAAATAATGACGTATGAAATATGAGTAACATCTGATGTGTAGATTAATCACAGGAGTTGCTTTGAGTTTTATGGTGGTGACTAATTAAATCCCTTGTAAGATTGTGCTAAAATATGGCCAATATGTTCAATTGGTTAGATTTCATGTTCAAAGAGTTCTGATAGGCCCATGACCAGGTTCGTATATAGTAAAAGGGGTAAGAGGGCCCAAGAGGACTTAGCCCATCTGAAAGGAAATTAGAGACAGTTGCAGGAGGAGTTTTCCAATATGGTTGTTATGATTTTTCACCTTTTATTCTGTTATTTTGTCTATTGTGTGCGTGTGTGTTTTGAGTGGAAGAGCTGGCAGTAAGTTTTAGGTGTGTAGGCTGCTAGAATATATAAGCAGCATGTGTGTCTGCTGGGGGGTCATTGTGAGGAATTTTCTCCATTTGGAGTAAGAGAGGCAGCCTCTTTAAAGCTGCTTGGGACCCATCATATTTAGTATTAGTTCAAGCAGCTAGCGCAAGTACAAATAAAATTAATGCAGATTTTTTCCTGCAGCAGAGATCACCTCAAGAAAATCAATTAGATGCATGTTAACAGATAACAGGAAAACTATTCTTTTATCCTTTTTTGTTGAAATAGACACAAGAAAAATTAGTGTTTGAGCTTCAGTTTCTCAGCAGTCTTGAACAGCTAAAGGGGAAAGATGGTGTGAAAATATCCTTACAATGTGTAGAATTAATGAGGAAATTAAACTGTAACCATGGATTCCATCTCCTGTGTTTTCATATATTCCATAGGGCCCCAGAGAGCCTAGTGACAGAGAATTTGTAGCCCGTCAACCCTCAGATCAATTAAATTGGTCAACAAATATCCTGTAAATGATCCTACTTCCTGATTTCCCAACCATAGTTCATGAAGAAAAGAATAAAAAACAATTACTTGTTTGAAAATCCAGTACAATGGATATCTTCAAGCTTGGGTGTAAATATTGAAATCCATTTCACCTGGACAATCACTATAGCTTTAACTCGTACTAGTTTACTAGGCAAGAAGCACTCTGATAAATAGAGAAGATATGCATGAAAATGGACTTTCAAAAGAAGTTGTCTTGCCACTTACTGATTTAACAATAAGAAAGGTTATGACCAGAATTTTGTAACATACCGCCAATTTGTCATTTGAACAAAGCGTTGCAATCCCAATCCAGTTACATGCCAAGTTCTCGAACTACTCTCATGAGAGATCTCAAAATCATCGATCCGTGCTCTTCGCTGCTTCTGTACCATATCAGCTACATGATTCAAGTTTGCTGAATTTGTGCAACCTAATTAATGTAATTATCTGATAAGGATCGCCATTTAAAGAGTGCAAAAAGACAATTCAAGTATCCAGAAAAATTGCCACACAGAAGCTAAAGAACCAACTGAAGTAAACATATGACCTTCAAATTCCTTGTCGGCTTCTTTACTTTTTCTTAAAAGCTCGTATGCAGCTCTTATCACCTTATTAATTCCTTCTCTCTTTATAGCACTCATACAGAAGGGTTCAACCCCTCGAGCTTGTAGCTTTTCCTTAAATGACAACCAACTTTCATATGCATCAGGAAGGTCTATTTTATTGTAGGCAACTATATATGGCTTCTCAGCAAGTTCAGGACTGAACAACTCCAGCTCAAGGCGAACAGCATCAAACTCAAGTTCTGGTTGCGGTGAAGAGCCATCAACAACATGTACCTAGGAATTCAAAAGGATGGAGATTCTTATTTCAAAGAACCATGTGAAATGCAAAGGATGAACTCTAATGAAGCATCCATCTTGAAAG
Organism: Erythroxylum roigii; assembly: GCA_027576455.1. Taxonomy (NCBI): domain Eukaryota; kingdom Viridiplantae; phylum Streptophyta; class Magnoliopsida; order Malpighiales; family Erythroxylaceae; genus Erythroxylum; species Erythroxylum roigii. The sequence continues at coordinate 17,982,382 of JANZXV010000211.1, read as the reverse complement.
CATAAGAATCAGGTAAAGCCATGAAAAACAACAAAAAGAGAGTAAAGGACAAAGAGCAAGTCCTTGTAAATCATGCTGTTAGCATCATTGCCAAAATCCCATATTAACTCTGAAAATTCTATAATCGCTTGAACAATGTCATTAGAAGTTGCATGATAGGACAATTTAATCATGTAGAGTCTGCAAGTAAAAATTTCTGTGAACCTAAGAATTTATTGCAGCTGTGATCTTATCATCTAGTTTCAATATTTTTTATAAGAGCAAGACAAGTAACAATAACGTGGCAGCTAGAAAATATGCTAGAAAAGAAAAGATAACTAAGAAGAAAGGACTTTTGATTCTGGCCATAAAGTAAGATACTTAAATACCACAACAAGAACAATTTGTAACTAGTTTCATTAAAATGATCAAAATCAATACCAGGGCAGAACACCTTTCTGTATGCCGCAGAAATTCATGGCCTAAACCAAAACCCCTGTGAGCTCCTTCAAGTAATCCAGGCAGGTCTGCTACTACCATTGTGGAATCATAGTCAAAAGAAACTACACCAAGGTTAGGAAGTAATGTAGTAAATGGGTAATTGGCTATTTGAGGCTGTGCAGCACTGATTACGCTCAAAAGTGTGCTTTTCCCAGCATTAGGAGCACCGACTATCCCAACATCTGCAACAAGCTTCAGCTCCAGCTCCAACCACCTGACCATGACAACCATTATTTCCAATATACGAACATCAAAAGAAATGCTCCTCAAAAACCAGCACCTCCGCCTGTGCTCCACTTAACATGAAACAGTACATGTTCTTAATTCTTTAATTCAGAAAGAAAAACACACCACAAACTTAAAGACAAGAGAATAGTAAGTCAAATTTTTTTAATAAGATGTGCTACCTCGTTATAGTTCTCATCATAACCCAAGTAAACAACTCTATTTAGAAACACCAAGAAAACCACGCCAAAGTAAATATGCCATAGTTCAGATAGAATAATCAATCTTTCAGATGTAAGGAAAACAAAGAGATCAATTCCAACACTCCTCATAAAAAACATGAAAAGGGGGATATCATACCCGCTCCTACCATTACAATCATGCTCCAGAACAATCACTAACCACCAACATGAGCACATTCTAAACGATTAAGCACTCACATTTCAGGACCCTCTTCGCCATTTTCAGCAATCCTAGGCACCTTGTTGCTCCCACTCTTAAACGCCGCATTCCCTCTACCACCCCTCCCACCAGGCAACAGCAAAGCCCGCTGACCCGGATACAACAACTCCAGCAACACCTCCTCCCGCCCCGCCTCCCTGACCACCGTGCCTGGTGCAACCTTCACCACCACATCCTCACCCTTTGCCCCATTCTGCATCATCCCCTGCCCATGCGCCCCTCTCCCTGCCCGAAAATGCACCCCATTTCTAAACGGCAGAAGCGAATTCATCGAACCTTCCACTTCCAAATACACATTTCCTCCTCTCCCTCCGTCGCCGCCCGATGGTCCCCCCATCGGCACAAACTTCTCCCGTCGAAACGCCATCACTCCGTTCCCGCCGTCGCCGGCTTTCACGTAGATTTTCGCGGTGTCGAAGCATCTCATTACCGCAGGAACTCCTTTCTCCTTCACTCCTTCAATCTCTCCTCCTTCTTCTTCACCAAAGCCATTTCCTTCGTAAATATTTACAGTTCCGCCATTCACAGTTTCATAATCAGCCTCTTCTTCCTCTTCATCAAAATCGGAACCAACTTCAAATACCTGAAAACGCCCATAATCTTCATGTAAATTAAATTCCAAGCTATTCTCCGACTCTTCTCCTTTTTCGATACTAGAACGATATTCTTCAGTCTCGTCTTCCACCTTCGCGACGCCGGAATCGGAAAGCTTAACCTCTGTGGACGACGACTGAGGAGAGTAACCGAGGAGAGGCACCGTGAAGTCTTCTTTCGGAGGTAAGCGAGTGTAGGTGGTGGCTTCGCCGCCTGTTAGTGTGACTAAAGATGGTGCAGACTTGTGCTTAGCCCTTTGAGGCTTCAATTTAGTATTGCGGTTAGATTTAGAATTTTTGGAGTTATGGTTAGGGTTTCGCGTATTGGAGCGAGCAAGAGCATGTGGAGGGAAGGAGCTGGCTATGGATATGGAAGCCATCTTCGCCGGTAACGTTACAGTAAAAAAGAAACCTTTGAAAAATCCTTTTTAAGTTCTCAGATTGATTATTTTAATCATTTTCTGAAAATCTAAATTCAACCCGCTCACTCAAATCAAGTCAACTTAAAAGTTCTTCCTTTAAATAACGGATGGCTCCTATTGGATTATCATTTACCACTCAGCTCTGACTTTGACATGCTATGTTAAAAGTGGGTGTCAAAAGCAAGCTTATTGCACGAGGGTTTAGATTGAAATAGAGATATTATCGTTTCTTCGGTGAAGAAGTGAAAGCCGGTTAGTTGCAAGGTTAATGTACACATACATGTTCCTTTTTTCTTCTTTTTACATGCTTATACTCTAAATAAGCTAATAATTTTTTTTTGGGTGTTTTTGATGGCCAAGAGGACAATCTAGTAAATAAGTTAGCTGAAAATGTTATTTGCTTATGTAGTTTGATTTTACATATTTCAATGGATCCTACAACCTTCCTTCCTATGTTATTGTTAGTTTATGCTTTAGAACCAATCGGTTGGTTATAGTTTAATAACAAAATAATTTAAAGACATTTTTTTTATCTTATACATATTTAGATATATATGATAAAGTCTATGTGATAATTATATATTGTAAATGAAATTATAACGAGATTGTAATTATGAGATTCATATTACATTTATGTATTATTCCTAAATTGTCTATAGTAATTATTGTATTAAGATTGGACATTAATAGAATGCAAAAGAACCAGCACCCAGTATATTTTTCCTTATGAAGAAGTTGATTTCATAGGCTAAAGTATAGAGATACCTAAACAAATGTGTGAGTGCCGGTTAGAGATTAAGTTCACTAAACTAACCTCACATAAGAAATTCATTTGAAATATTACTTGTATGTTTATGGAAATTCTCATTATGATGGTTGTATAAGTGAGTTGGTTTTTGAGGCGTTGGATTCCTAAGACTTTCCTCTACCTGTTCATGGAGAATTATGAATTTTTGAGATTAAATTGAGAATGATTGATTTAATCAAAGTGAGTTGGAAATTTTTTTAAACATGGTTCAGTATTTTGAGAAATTCTTGATCTGTGGAGATCCGATTGAATTGATTTTTGAGGCAAAATAAAATAGAGACTTGGGGCTACAAGTCATATGAAGGAATTGAATTTCAATTTAGCCCCTAAGATGTTCAATTTCTGAACTTAAGTTTGGTGTAATGTTCCGTCTTAGATTAGAAAGAGCTGAAAATATTTTGGCCATAACTTCTTCATTTATGATCCGAATTGAGCGTTTTTGGTGTCGTTAGAATCGTAATACAATGAGGAACATTTCGTTAGAAGGAAGTTTGAGCAAATTCCTTCATTTTGAAAATGTGAAAAATGTCCTAAGCAAATCGTGGTTTAATAAATTTTGAGACTTTGATGTTAATTTATGATTTTGAGGACTTAATTAGCATGTTAATATGAGAAATTAACATGTTAATTTATGTAAGATCATATGGCATAAGTTTATTGGATTTTAGTAAATTAAAGTGTTAGAAGACATAAGGGCAAATTTGGAAGTTTACTTAAGTTAGAAAGTTAGTAGGCTTTAAAGGAAGGGCATGTAGGTCTTTTTGATTTCATTAATGAAAAGTGAAGTTGGGCTGTCGTTTAAGAGGAAGCAAATGGACGAAAATGAGGAAAAGAAAGAAAGAAAGGAAAAGAAAGAATAAGAGAAGAGAGAAGTGACGTCGGTGGGAGAAGAAGAGAGAAGAAAGAAAGGGAGCTTAGGGTTTCGGTTTTGATGGGTTTTCTAGCAAGATTTTCGTTGATTTCAAGGGGAAATAGATGAAAGAAGATGAAAGCTCCAAGATGAGCTAGGAAATTTCGAAAATGAAGAAGATGAAGGTTAGTGATGATTTTTAAGTTTTGAATTTTTAGTGAGATTTTGGTTTATTTGGCTTAAGATTGATATGGAATTGAGATTTCTAAGGTTAATTTTAGTGATTATGTTAAGATGAGGCTTAATTTTGGATGATTGATTAATTAGGGTTTATGTTATTGAATTAGGGATTTTTCGATTTAATTGAGGATTGAAGAAATTGAGGCTTAAATCAAGTTCCTAGCATGGAAATGAGGTGGGTACCATATTTATTTTTTAGAATTATAAGATTTGTGTGTGTTCTTGAGATATTAAGAAAGTGAAAAGGTTTTTAATTTATTGTTTCGAATAGTTAAAATTACTGTTTTGAATATTTTTAATGAAATTGAACGATCGTTTGTTTGATTTTGAGAAATCTAGAAGAGAAATGTTTTGAAAGTTTATTGTTTATATTTTTGGAAAATAAAAAAAAGAAAGTATTTTCGAATTTTATTGTTTCCGAATAATTTCAAATTCATTATCTTAATTGATTTGATAAATTGATAAAATTTCTGAAGTTCTTTATTTATGAATGAATTGATAAATTATAAAAAGTGTTACATTATTTGATTTTGATATTTGAGAAATTCTTTGTGTTTGAGTGATTAAATTTATATCTTTGGAAATTGTTTATGGAAATGTTTGAAAAATTATGATTTCCGAATACTTTGAAAATTGTATATAAAATATTGTTTATGAAAATGTTTGAAAAGTTATGATTTCCGAATGCCTTTGGAATTGGTTATAAAATATTGTTTATATAAATATTTGAAAATTATGATTTTCGTATGATTATTTTCTTGCTTTTGGAATAATGTTAGAAATTTAGTATATGTTCAATGATTTAAGAAATTGCAATTTTTAATTTCGAATGTTTTTAAGAATTGTTACAAGTTTGAAATGTTTGATAAACTATGAGAATTTCTAAAATTATGGAAATTGTTTCAAAGGTTAGATTTATCTGGCTGAAACTTTGATTGGAAAATTGACCTAGTTAGAGGTTGAATTTGTAATTATCCGTTCGTTTCGCTTCGAAATCGATAAGAAATCCGTTACTTCGATTTCTCTTATGTTTTTGCTTCCGCTAAATGATTTCCGATCGATTCGTTTGCTTCCGTTTTCCGTATTGGTTTGATTCGATATCTTTGCTTTATTTTCGCTTCGGATTCTTTCATTTACCTTTGATTCCGCTTTTTCGGTTGGGATCCGGTTTCGAGATCGGGTTCCAACATTTATGATATCAGAGCCCAGTAATAGGATCTTACTTGGGCTATATGTTTATTAAGATTGAATTTGTGAGAATGTGATGCATAGGGAAATGGATTTTCATGAAGTATTTGAAGAACCAAAAGGATTGTTCGATAATAAGAATTTTGATTGATTTTAGGCATGTGTATGAGTTTGAGATTAGAATTTCAAGATGAAATTGGATAAATTGACCTAGTTAGAGGTTGAATTTGTAATTAAGTTCTTCAAGAAAGTTTTAGATGATGTTTTTATCTTTATATTGATGTAAAGTATGGAATTTTTGGACTATGGAATAGGAACTTGTGATTTTTAGAAGTTTCTGTTACTGTTTGGTATCATCATTAGTGGACAGAAACTTTGAGTGGATTTTTGACTCCCTTAGAGGCCAAATTGATTTTTTTGTCCTTCATAAAAATTGTAGGATTCATCTTGATCTTTACATTGATATAAAATATGACCTGTTTGGACCTTGGAGTTGAAAGATATGATTTTTGGAAGTTATGTGATTGTTTAGGAAGACATTATATAGGGCAGTGTCTTTGAATGGAAATTTGACCACTTTAGAGGCAGATTTGATTTTTGAGGTCTTCTTGAAAATTGTAGAGCTTCCTTTAAGCTTTCTCTTGATACCAAAATTTTCAAATTTGGAGTTCGGGATCAAGAGTTATGAATTTTTGAAGTTTCTATGTTTAAAAAAAAATTATATCGGTTTTCGGATTTGGTTTAGTCTTAGGGTTTCCAACGCGACGTGGTTGTTTTCTAAGATTCGCGCTTGCGGATGTCGGCATTTTGTTTCCGTTCATTTCGAAACATTTGTTTCGATTTGCTTCCGTTCGTTCCGCTTCGAAATCGATAAGAAATCCGTTCCTTCGATTTTCGCTTATGTTTTTGCTTCCGCTAAATGATTTCCGATCGATTCGTTCGCTTTCGTTTTCCGCATTGGTTTGATTCGATATCTTCGCTTTATTTCCGCTTCGGATTCTTTCGTTTACCTTTGATTCCGCTTTTCCGATTGGGATCCGGTTCCGAGATCGGGTTCCAACATTTATGGTATCAGAAGAACCAAAAGGATTGTTTGATGATAAGAATTTTGATTGATTTTAGGCATGTGTATGAGTTTGAGATTAGAATTTTGAGATGAAATTGGATAAATTGATTTTGGATATACATGATGAGATAAAAGATAGAAATATGGATATGGCGATCAATAGGTTGATTTTGAATGATGATTGGTCCATATTAAGGTTCCTTAAGAATTGGACCATTGACTTGAGTCAAATATGTTAA
>JANZXV010000211.1:17929365-17966729 GCA_027576455.1 Erythroxylum roigii | reverse complement strand
TTTTGTGTATGGTTGGTTTTGGATAAACTTTTGGCTAGTGAAATTTTAGAGGAGGTGCTGCCCAATTTTTGATAAATTGAGGGTATTAAGTGTCATTTGGCAAAAGAAAAGGAATAATAAGTTTTGATAAATGAATGAATATGTTTTGAATATGAAGGATTAAATGGATTGAGGAATTGATGAATCTCAATTTGGAAATTGGAATTACTTTGAATGATGTGTAATTGAAAAAAAAAATGACGCGATATTAGTTAAGCAGCGATTCGTTCGTTTCGAGTTGGGCTCCGGAAACGGGTCCCAACACTTAGTGTTCATCTAACCTAAATATTAACAAGATGTTTAGTTACATATTATCGAACACAAAATCAAATATACATTGAAAGAAAAATGAATTGAAAACAATGGGTTTATAATTCAAAATCTCTCTAATTGTCATCTGTCAATTATTCTTGCGATGTAGAGGTTTGATCTTGCATTTTGATGGATCTTTTGATGAATTCCTCATGTTTTCCCTTTCTTTGGACCAAAATCGCCCCTTGAGAATAATCTCCACGTTTAGAATCGCCTCTTAGAGTCTCCTCCTTGACTTCGTCCTCTAATTGCCTTCAAACACGTCTTGTATGTTAAAATGTAGGGTTTTGGGAAGATGCATGATATAGAACCAAATTCTTTAGATATCACAAGACTACATGGCCTGGGAGAAGTGTAAGGGCAGATGCATGGCCGTGCATCATTTATGTGCGTCAAATCTTCGTTTTCTGCCATGTTTTCATCCGAGTTCTTCTTTAAGTTCATAAAGGCAATTATACTCTGTAAACACACTTGGAAGGCATTAAATACCAAAAATACACTAAAAGTATAATTTATCAAGCGAAAATATAACAAATATGAGGTAAAAATGTGATCAATTATTCATCTATCAAGTCTAATAACAACTAATCCTAAGGTTATCAATCGAATTACTTAGGTTAAAGTTTATAGGATTGCTTTACAGAGTTGTGAACCCCGTTATTAGGTTTGACCCTAATCTAGAGGATTGATGTCATCCTCTAGGGTTGCGATCAACTCCTTCCAATTACAGTAGATCTATTCACACATATGATTTCTCAATCTCTATGTTAAGAACTTAGATTATATAATAATACTCCAAATCTATTAGAACATATATTAAATACATAATTGAATCACAATATATCCATCCAAAAATTGCATTAATAAAAGAATCAAATCATATTGTTGTACAAACTAAGGTTCATCTAACCTAGGCACTAAAAGAATTTAGTTACACATGATAGAACACGAAATCAAAAATAAACAAAAAGAAAAATGAATTGAAAACAATGGATTCATAATTATAAATCTCCCTACTTTTCTCCTATCTATTATTCTTGTAAGGTAGAGGTTTGATCTATATTTTGATGGATCTTCTAATGATTTCTTTGTATTTTTCACTTCTCTAACTCAAAATTGCCCCTTCTAAATGATCTCAGCCTTTCTAATCGCCTCTTAATGTCTTTTCCCTCTATTTTGCCTCAAAACACGTTTTTTATAGTAAAATATGAAAGATGCAAGGGTTAATGCTAGGTCATGCATCAAACCGTGCATAACCCAAAATCTCTGGAATTTGCAAATCTGTACGGTCTAATAAAAGAAGTACAACGGCTGATGCATGTTGTGTATGCCATGTTTTCATCTAAATTCTTCTCTTTTAAGTCCATAAAGGCAACTATAACCTATAAACACATTTAGAGCAAATTAAGTATCAAATATGCAATAAATGTATAAAATATTAAGCAAAAATACATCAAATATGGGGTATAAATATGATCAATTATGCATTTATCAAGACCCTATTAAATTTATTTATTCTTAAAGCATAAAATAGGATGTGTATGATCCTACTATTCAAGGAAACTAATCTCTTATCTTGGGGTTCCCATTCTTCTTTTAATTTAGGTATCGTTTTATTTTCTACAACTTTCGTTGGAATAAAGGGACTATTAGAAACTATTTCCCACAAGTCTACACTTTCGATCATTAAAGATAATCTTATTCTAGTTTTTTAATGAAGATAATCATTTTCATTAAAGAAAGGTGGTATGCTATTTCTTTGTCCCTCTTAGTTGAATGATGATAATAAAGCTCCTATATATTCCATTATTGATCTTTACTAATAGACCTACTATGATACCACTTATTAGTCCTTAATGGGTGTTTACAAAATTCAACAAATTTTCTATACAATATACTCAATTAATAACATTCAATATAAACCAGGATAAGAAAATTACTTAATATAAATTAATCAAATAATTAAGCAATAACTTAAAGAGGGTAAGGAAGAGAGAGTGCAAACTAATTTATAGTAGTCTGACAAACAACCCTTCCCTTCATCCACTCTTAGGCCTCTTTTTAGAATTCAACTATAATTCTTTTTTCAAGGTGAATAATAATCTTTGTACAATCTTTTTCTTTAAAGAGGAACCCTAATTATATTATTCTTTTAAGGTAAAGAGGAATCTTAATACCACTTGGATCACCACTAAGTACAGTATTCAATACCCCCCAACAAAGTATTACAACTAAAAAATAACTCACTTATTCACTTAATAACTCTAAAATGGCTCACTTACACAAATGTAATATTAGGATGCTCAAATAATTAAAAAACTCTTTAAAATATGTGTATACAATGCCCAAAACCTTCTTAATGCTAAAACTAAAGAGAAAACACCTATTTATAGTGTTTTGAGACACAAAATAACTATTGGAGCTAAGAAATAGCCGTTATAATGACTATATATAGTGTATTGGTCGACTAACATGCATTTACAATACCAAATTTACTAACCATTGGAACACTGGTCGACTAGTACATATATTGGTTGACCAATATATTAAACAATGTTGCTACAAACTCTTGGTACATCAAATTTAATAACTTTAACCTATATTGGTTGACCATTAATCTATATAAGTCAACTAGTTACCCCAAAAATATGATTTTAACAACTTTAAATGCTCAAAACCAATTTTAAAAACCCAAATATGATTAAAACACTTCCCAAAATGTTCCCTAAAGATTATTTGAAAGAACAAGAAGCTTTTGTATTACAATCAAAAGCTTCAATGCCTCTTAATGAATGTAAAGATTCATGCAATGAAGTAATATGAAATGATTATACATAGTAAGCCTTTTGGATCATCAAATTAACAAACTGAGCTTACAAATAACAATACAATATGTAAAATGACCTTGCTAAGTCTTGATCTCCTTTTGTTCTTACTTCAAACTTCATTTTAACGATTACAAACTTCAACTTCTCTTTATCAACTTTATACACTGTCTTCTTGAGTTAAGACTTCATTTTTGTTCTAATATTGCTTTTAATCAAAATAATAAACATATTAGTAGTAATTATGTTTTGTTATCATCAAAACATCAATTGGAACCTTCCTGAGTTCAACAAAAGTCTTATTATTCTTGTAGAGGATTGCTAGTAACTAGGTGACTTGGACAAGGTTTGACTACATGTTATAAGGTTTTTGAAGTGTAGTAAGTCATTGTGATGATCAACCAACTATCAACCAACTGTTTGGGCTTCAATTATCAATTATTTCAAAGGGTTGGTTAATAGGAGTTGCACTTAAAGTTTTAACTACTTCAATCATAATAACCATGTATCTTTTCCCATTTTTCTTTTGTAATGACATGTCCTTTAGAACAAGTTCATTAATTATTATACTTAATTGTTACTAGTACATTGAATATATATTTAAAATGCAATAATTCATTATTTTCATATAACAAATTAACAAAAGGGGCAATTAGAAAAAGTATTTGCATTGGGTGAGAGCTATTACAAGTGAGGTAGCCTAATAATAACAACAATAATAAGATGTACACATATATGTCTATATGTTTATTCTTTGTTCACATAATTAACCTATTTCTTGAGCCTAAGTTTTAATTTAAGGTTAATTGAAAGTTCATTTTATGTTTTTTCTTGTAGTTTTTAAGGACCATTAGTTTCTATTTTATTTTATTTAAATTTTATTTAATTATTAATGTCAATATGTTACATTTTTTATTGATAATAATTAAATATTAAATAAAACTTATCAATTAATTAAGTAAATAATTTTATTTTAATATATTTATTAGTAAATAATTTATTTTTGAAAATTTTGGATTTAAAATATTTCAAAACATGAATATACTTATTAAATAATTATAAATTTTAAAAATATTTTATTTTAAAAATAAATTTTAAATTTTAGAATAATTATAACCTAACAGCAGCTAACAAGAGGGAGAAAATGATAATTTAACTAAATATCAAACATAATTTAAAAATGTGGAGGTTAAAAGAGTAAAATAATATAAGAGCTAAGTTTATCTAACCCATTAATAAACCTCGTAGCTAAAGTTTGATTTACAAATAATATAATAAAAGTAAATGTATGATATACAGCATTTAAGAAATGAAATATAAATAAAAAAAATTAAGGAAAAATATTATCTGATCTCTAAAGTGTTTAGTCGGGGCGGTAAACTTGGCTTCATTGAATTGGAATAAACTAACTCCCTTGCTTTCAAAGTGAACGGTCCAGATTCAACGCTCTTTATTCCAACGGCCAACATCTAGGTACCTAAATCAAAGTACTTGCCATTTAAAAATTCAAAAAGAAAGAGAAGAGAGAAACAAACTCATGTCATGTACAGACACAGTCAGGCTACTACTACAAGCCACTGCTCCCAAGTCCCAAGTCCTAAGCTCTAAATCTAAATCTAATACAAAAGCAAAAGCCCTTAAATTTTGCAATTTTTATTTTTTAAAGTTTCGCGGTTATAACCCCCAATTCCTCCTCACCCTCTTCTTCTTCGTTATCATCAAACCGGAGATACTGTATACATATGTATCTATATTTCTTCTTCTTCAACGGAGAAAAGCTTTTCCGCCGATCGATTTTGCTTCACTTCCATCCCATACTTCTTCCGATCATGACCTAAACCCAACCCAATCCGGGAGCTTGATCGGTGAGTTTCGCCTTTCGCATTTCTGTTCTTCTTCCCTTCTTTCTCTCCACCTCTTCTCTTCAATCTTAGGGCTTTTCTTTCTTCTAATCTCCAGCTGTTTTTTCGTCCACGTCGCGCCTTCCTTTGTTCCTCAGTAAAGGGAAAGCTTAAGCGAATTGTTGGATTTGGAGAAGTGAATTAGTGGGGTAATTGGTTCACCGGTCGTTAGATTTGGGAATTTGCATGTCTACACCTGCTATTGTCTTCAGCTTTGTCGAGGAGATAGGAAGACTTCTTCGTGGAGACTCAGCCATATAGCTTGGGTTTAAGGTTCCTGGTTCCTGGGCTGTTTCTATTATGAATACGTTTTGATCGGTGAATGGTTCTTTCATCTATCTCTCTTCTGATATTTTTGTTAGTTACTCCTATTTAGCTTTGAATTTGAGGAAAGAGGAATCGTGTGAGACTTTTTATTTTTTATTTTCCACTGGAATTCGGTTAGATTGAATGAGCTGTGGCTCAGCTTCTGAGTTTATTTCCTTTCTCTCTCAACTATTACTACGTCAATTTTTGTTTCTGGGAAATGAAAATAAGGGAGAATTTGAATCATGAACGCTTCTAATCCCAATTTTGGGCAATTCTGTTTCTTGCTTTGTGTTTTGCTTGTGGTGAACATGTGCCGTATTATATGCTTTGATGATGGAAAGAAATGGACCGGGCACTTCATATTTGTTGGTTTATGGATACACACCGGTTTTTGTCTCTCCTTTTTTTTTTTTTTTACATTTTTGGTTTCTATGTTTCAGATAATTGAGGAAGCTGGTCATGCCTCCATCAAGAAAATCTAGAAGTGTCAATAGACGGTACTCATATATTAATGACGTTTCCCCTAATAAAAGTGGAGACAATGCTAGTAAAAGTAGGCTACGGGTGAGTTCTGGCTTTATCTGTTGGCCTTTTCAGTTGTTTTATTGTTTCAAATTCTGTTCTTGAATGTACCCTGTGTTTTTAATGGTATATTCTAGTTCCTTACCTTCAATGACGTATTAATAGTGTAACAATGTGTTACATTTAATTAGCAAATGGTAATTCCAATTTTGGTAGCTTTATGAGATTATGATCATTGTTGCAATTTGCAGAAGAGGAAGTTGTCTGATATGTTAGGACCACAATGGACCAAGGAGGAGCTTGAACGCTTTTACAGGGCATATCGAAAACATGGAACTGATTGGGAAACGGTAGTTTTCAAATTTCTGATAATGTTTTGTACTTATTGTGGGTCTACTAATGCACCCTAAATTAAGTACTCTATTACTTGGTGCATATAAACTTAAACTTGGTAAATTTCCTGAGACAAGCTAACTTTTGATCCTTACTTTGTGTTCCTAGGTGGCTATTGTCGTGCGTAGCCGATCTGAGGAAATGGTAGAGGCACTTTATACTATGAATAGGGTAAGATGATTTCTATGACCGTTATTAATTGATTACTAACTCTGAACCATAAAGCTTTTAAGATATTTCTGTATAGAAGATCATCTTGTGACTTTCACTCTCAACACCCATAAGTTCATTAATTGTGGGCCATGGTGTTACAAATGAGTTGGTTATGGTCATACTTGGCTTTTTGTGTAGAAGTTGATGACAGAGCCTTGGTGTTTTTTCAGGCATACTTATCTCTTCCCAAAGGCTATGCTTCTGCAGCTGGACTGATAGCAATGATGACAGATCATTATGCTAATATGGTGAGTTTAAGAGAAATCTTCCTTAGATATTTATATCTGAAATTATCCTTGGTAGTACCTATTATTGGTTATTTTTCATTCTAATTTCTAAGAAATTTAAAATTTATTGCAACTCCTTCCACAAGGGTGGTGCAAGGAATGGAGGTCATCAGAACTGTTATTGTAATGGAGGATCATTTTCAATAGAAGGCCTTTTAGCTTACATTTGCACAATTGTCAGTAAAATTGTATACTAAATAGAGAGTTCAACAGGCTACACCAATCTTCTTAACCTTATTTTTTGATTTTAATCTATAGAGGTTTTTGTATCAGTCCTTTTCTTTTGGTTGTGGGGTGGGCTGTGGAAGGGATGGGGCATATGAGTGGTTCATTGAGAGAAAAAAGCCTGTGAAATACAACTTTGGGCCATCAAGTTAGACACTTATATCAATAATGCAGTCTGAGTTGGCTGGTGTCTTATTAATTGATTGTATTATTGGAAAATGTCTTATCAATAAATTGCTCATTGCGTTAAATTAGCTTCTATCTTCCCATGAGAGGAATTTAGGGAAAATGGACATGGCAACTAGGTTTTCGGTACATTTTTTTAATACTAAACTAACAGATCACATTTTCTTAGGAGGATGATAGTGAAAGTGAACAAGAAGCTGATAAGAGCATAGGTGTCTCCGAAAGGCCTCAAAAGCGTGCTAGAGGAATTAAAGGAGTAGATTGCCCACCAGTTCCAGATCTTTTGCAATCCCATTCTACTGAATCAAGTTATGGTTGCTTGTCATTGCTGAAGAAAAAGCGCTCAGGTAGAATATCATTTCTCTTTCTTGCCCTTTCCTATTTGTTTCATGTATATGTAATTGCGTGCTTCTTGGAGGCAAGTGTATTTACAATTTGCTCAAGTAGTACATGTGCTTGCATCATATTTCAAATTGTATGCTTATTTGATTTCTATGCTTGTCTTGCTACTTTTTATTTTTAGGTTTTGTCGGATTGACTTCTTTATAAGAATCATCTTAGAAGTTATTTTCCTTTCTTTTCTCCTGTTATCTTAATCTTTTCACCCAAAAATCCTTCTCCACAAAATAAAAGAATGTACACGAAAGAAATAGAAGAAAGAAGTCACCTATAGTTAAGGAGTTTACGATCCTATGTCCTTTATGAAATTTTTTGAGAGTTAGCTAAGTTCATTATCATGGAATTTCTTTCAGTTAGCAGGCCTTGGGCTGTTGGGAAAAGGACACCTCGTGTTCCTATTTCATTTGCTTGTGATAAAGACAATGGTGGGAAATATCTTTCGCCAATACGACACAATATGAAAGTGAAGGATGCACTTGATGATGATGTCACTCATAAGTTAGCTTTAGCATTGACAGAGGCTTCAAAAGGAGGTGTTTCTCCTCAAGCTTCTCTACTACATAAGTGGAAAATGGAGACACCATCTCCTATTCAAAATGGTGAACAAATGGTAAGATTTGATAGTATCTATTGCTTTTTTGTTATTTTAGAATTATGAACTAATTATTCTATTTTTCAGAATGCTGAATCAGTGATGACTAGTGCTAAACTTCGTGGTGGTTTAATGGACGATGGTGGTTGTGAATTAAGTTTGGGAAGTACGGAAGCTGATATTGGAGATTACTCGAGAGACAAGAGTTTGTTGAAGGGGAGGAAATACAATGGAAAGAAGCCAGAAATAGAAGAAAGTATAACAAATGATCTGGATGAAATAAAAGAAGCATGTAGTGGGACAGAGGAAGGTCAGAAGTTGGGTGTGGTCAAAGGAAAATTTGACATAGAAGTTGAGCGTAAAAAAATTGCTAGAACCTCAAACAAGGGACCAAGGAAGAGAAGTAAAAAGGTTCTATTTGGAGAAGGTATGCTAGCAAATTTTTTTAGGCCACGGCCTGCGTATTAAGTAATACTTGAATAATAGCATATAAGTCCAAAAGTGGGATTTGCTTCCTTTTATTTTTTATTTTGTGATGCAAATTCTTATTTGTAATTGGGTTTGTAACTTTGAATTAGTGCACCCCTAGTGTTTTCCCAGTTAATATTTCAAAAGTTAATTAATTGACTAGTATACTAATAGGAAGCTAATAGGCTAGCAAGGCACCATTACTAAGTAATCTAAGAATACTTGTACTAATATCTTGCCCTTTTGTGTAATATTTAGATGATTTAACATGGAGTTGAATAGTAGACCAACTATATTAAGTGATAGTGGTTAGCTCTATGACTAACAATTAGTTAAAGGGAGTCCGGTGGGGCTGTTGGCTTGGTCCCTATACTTCTTTGTAGCCTCGCCTCAAAACTTTTAACTTTTCATATTGATCTTCATGAAATCCAATGTCTGTTAAATGTCTCATATTAGAAATGTGTTAATAGAATAATTTATAAGGCTTATAATGATAGAAAATTGATAATTCTAGCTAGAGCTAGACTTTTATAATAAAGGTTCAGGTTTTGAATATCATGATTTGGCTAGAGCATGTTTATTTCTTTTGTAGGTGAAGATGCCGCTTTTGATGCCTTGCAAACTCTAGCAGATTTATCCTTGAGGTTACCAGAAACACCCATTGATACTGGTACGAAATTTCTGTTTTGACCAACTAGCTATCTTAATTTTATCCTTTAGGGGATAATACACAAGGTTTCAATTGGTACGGTACTGACTATTCTATGTTTATTCTTTTAAGGTGCTTATTAGAGTTATATCTATAACCTTGACAGAGAAAATAGTAGATTTGACATTGCTTACTTGTATTGATGGTGTATTGTAAACAATGATACCAAAGTTAATAAACCTATTCATTAAATGTAAAGTTACCATTTTAGTTGGAAAGATGCACAGAGTCCAATAATTTTTTTTAATTAGTTCTCTACTTGATGAATCTACATGGTCTACTAAATATAGGTCATAATTGAAGAAAATGATGATCATCTCTTACGCTGCAATAGATATTAAACGCCACTGCATTTGAATGATGATCTTTTATACTTTAGGATGCTTTTGTCATTTTTAGACTCTTATTTTAGTATCTTTTGTGATCTTCTCCTTTTTATTTACATATTTTTTTTCTTTTTATGTTTCCCATATTTTAGGTATCTTTTGTTTTTCCTTCCTGACAATATACCCATTGGTTGTAGTGGAATTATGGTTACTTTAATTATATGCATTCATTGTTTAAAGTGCGATTTGATGTGTAGATTCTTGAGCCTGCTGAAATTTTCCTTTGTATTAGGAGAAAGCTAAATATTTGGCCTTCATACCAAATTTACATAAGATTTTCTAAATTGCTTTAGATGTTTCTTTCTTATCGTAGTGTAAGAGTTTGCATCCTAATGACAATGTTAATTTCTTTTCGCTTTTGTATTTTGAATAAAAAATGACGCTTGCCTTATTTTATTTCTCCGTCTCACTATTTTTACCATGGAGATCAATTATATCGCTTACCAATATAGTGTGATAATCATTTCATTCTTTCAATATCACCAGTGGTACTAGACTAATATGCATCCAAAATTTTGCGTTGTGTGTCTATTAGAGTCCTCTGTGCATGTTGAGGAAGAAAATGTTGGAATTGTTGCCAAATCTAAGTATAAAGGACATCACTCATCTTCTGGAGCTAAGGTAACCCCAGTGAAGAAATGCAAACAGGGAAAGGCTTTACCTAGTGGTGTTGTTACTGCTCCAGAAAAAAAGGATGGAATGCATAAGATTAATGCTGTCATCCATAAAGGAAAGAAGTCTTTGCCATCTAAAGTAAGTATTGCATACTTAAATATGCCAATTAATTCTTTTTTCTTTTTCTTACTTTTCATCTTACTCTATGCATGTTGTGACCATACATGAGTTGCTTGCAAGTTGCAGATTCCAGAAAATGCCAACTCCACAAGTAATCATCTAGATGAAATTGAGAAAATCGAGGTATGTTGGTACTTTTTTGCTTCTTTTGAATTGTTCTATGTGATATTGAGTAACTTAATATTTGATATGCGTGACTAGAGCCCAATTATTAAGCAAATAAGTAAACTCAAATGCAACGTATATATTGCCTAGGTAGTTAATTTTTAAGTAATTTCCCAATTACATCTACACACTTTTGGGGTCCTAACGTGCTAGAGCAATTTGCTTTGACATCCAATCAATCACTCTTGAATATTATAGTTTCAACAATATTGGAGGAGTTGATTGTTGAAGACATCTTAAAGTTTTGTTCCATTGGTAAAAGCTTTTCCCTTTGCCTTAACAATATATTTGCTTCTCACGCTATGTCCAGGACCTTGGACCATGAAATGTTGGGAGCTATCATTGATCTTATTAGGCTTTTAACTATTTATAACTACCCTTTGTTATTATATTCCTTGGTTTTATATCTCGTTACATGACTCTGTACTTGGAAGGCCCCTAATAGCCTTGCTTCCACTTTTGAAAGATTTCCTCACTTATCTACCTATATTGTTAAATAGAAACAAATAGAGCTTGTTGAAAGAGAACTCTGGATATCAATACGTAGTTTGTTTTGAGTGAATAAAGTAAGTCTTATTACTTTCCTACATTCCCATATTAAGAATGCAAGAAACAGTCTTGAAAGAAAATTTACTAACAAACTAATAGAATCTAATCCTATCTAGATGCCAAACAAAATCAACTAACAACTAGTAGACTTTTTATAGGAACTTAAAACAATACTATTTAGACACCAATTGCAAATTCATCTGAACTTCCTTCCTACTCTTCCTATAGGTAAAACATCTCTAAACATGGTGAAAAGGCACTGCTTCATTGAATTAGGTTCAGAAATATGGACTTGATCTTGTTGCCTAGTTGTAACATTTCCCACCTCATCAAGAAGGGGCTTGCCCTTGGGCACAAATTAGGGATTGTGTCAAAGCATAATAAAGGCTAGCTCCCCTAAAACATTTGTGGGAGAGAGATCATTCCAATGGAGAAGGACTTGATGTGCCTGCATTGGTAGGACAATCCAAATTTTCCTTAAAAAGGGGTTGGACTTCACCTTTGTGGACAATTGGTAGGCGCAAGTGAGTAGAAGGGGGTTGGACTACACCTTTGTGGGACAATTGGCAGGTGCAAATTAGTAGGTTGGTGACCTAGAAAAATCTGGAAGCTGCAAATCAGGAGATTCATTAATCTTTTTCTTGATTTCTTCAAAGGCTTCAGATACTATCTTTGACCAATTAAACTATCCTTTCTTCATACAATCAGTTTTGGGTGCCATTATGGTGATGAAGTTATGAATAATCAGCTGTAGATATAGGCCATGAAAATTCCATATCTTTTGCATATCCTTTGGAATAGGCCAATCAAGGATAACCTTAATTTTTCTTCTTAGTAGGATACAATAAAACCAAAAAATCCAATACTTGGCTGCATGAAAGAACACGTCTTTAAATTGATATAAAATTTCTCTTGCCTCTAAACTCTCAAGACTTGTTAAAGATGTAGTAGGTGGTCTTCTGTGGTCTTGTTATATGTGAATATATCATCAAAATATACAACCAAAAGTCTTCCTATAACTGTTTGAGATACTTTCATCACTCTTATAAAAGTGTTAGGTGCATTTGGGAGTCGAAATGGCATCACCAATTGTTCATAAAGCTTCTCTTTAGTCTTGAAAGCCAGTTTGCATTTGTCCTGGGTTTGATTTTGATTTGATGTTACCCACCTTGTAAGTATATTTTGGTAAAGATAGTACATTCAATGAACATGTTCAGCATTTTATCAAGGTGAGGGATTGAAAACTTATACCTTACTGTGATCTTGTTTATCATCCAATAATCAATGCACATTTACCAACTTTAGTCCTTTTTAGGAGTCAATAATGTTGGAACTGTACACGGACTAAGACTATCTTGAATAACTCCTTTTTTCAGCAATTCCCCCACTTGTCTCTTCAATTCTTCATTCTTAGTATGATTTAAGTGATAAGCTGGAGATTTAGTTGAGTAGATCCATGTACTAAGTCAATAACAAGTTGAATATCTCATAAAGGAGGTAATTCATTTGATAAATCATCTAGTGTAAGGTTTGAAAAATGACCTAGCAGTTCACCCACTTTTTTTTTTTGATAATGCAAGGGTTGTTTTTGGTGCTGTTTCTATTAATTTCCTCACTACTATTGCAATTGCAATTCCCTTCTCCTTGCTGACAGCTTCAACTCTCTTTTTTAAGAATGTTAAGAGGCCTTTTTTTTGGGCATTGTAGATGCCTTGTTATTTTCTCTTTTTTGTTCTCTCTTTTCCACCTTTATAGCTTCAAAATTATCATCTTTCCATGAAACATAAATTGATAGGTGTTAGCTTTTCCAAATTGTTTCACATCACAATCATAAAACTATGTTAGACCAAGTAAAATGTGGGGTAATTTCATAGGAATGTCATCACACCAAATAGAATCTTCATATATTTCTAATTTAAAAGACACCAAGCACTTTCGAGCATTCGGTATAATGCTATCATCTACCCAAGCAACTTTGTGTGGATGTGGATGTTTTTCTGAAAGTAAATACCACATTCATGCCACTTCCTCTATCAATGATAAACTTATATACTTTGTCTTAACATCTAACTTGAGTCAAGAAAATAGCATTATGAAGCCATTCTTCTTGTTCTTCCATCTTAGTGGTTGTAAGTATGTGTCTTACTAGATTAAGATTTGTAAGACTAACTTATTCATTACTAGAGCCTCCTTCCAACTTCTCTCTAGCTTCATGTTCACACACACATTCATTAGATTCTTTCTCTTCATCCATCATGTGCAAACCTCTGTGATATATGTTGTTGTGTAGTATCTAGTCACATGACGACTCACAAAAAAAAAAAAATCTTTTCCCTTAATGGAGTTTTTGTCCCTTTCTAAGCATTACGGTTGTTGTTAGAAAATTTGTACTTGACAAGCTTCTGTCAACTATTTTTACGAAAAATTTGGTCTACTTTCCTATTCATCACAATACCCTTTAAAAATAGGCTTATGAAAATAATAGACTTTTTAAATAAGATTACTACTGCCTAAATGAGACAACATTGCAATTAATCCCTATTCAAGTTGATCTTCTTGTATATTTTCTTTCTTAAGAACGCATTTTGCATATCATTCCTCCCCTGGACAAAGCTTGTCCTCAAGCTCAAACTCGGGGTAACTCCATATATCCTGGCCTTCTTTCATCTCCATCCTTCATCCTCTTCTTTGGATATTCTACTAATGGAGATCTCCACCTCCTACTCTTGGTTAGTTGGGTAAGGGAGCTAGTACAAGCAACTAACTACTCCAAATGCTTCTAGTACTCCTCCATAGTCCCACTTTTCATTATTTTGATACTTCTCCTAGCGTGTTTCTATGAATTGTCTGTCCAAAACATAAGTTACACTTGGTTTTGTATCCTTCCCATGTCAAGTGCTGCCTGTCCTTCTCTGACTTGATGAACCATACTTGTGCATCCCTTTCTACTTGGAAATAAGCCAATCCCACCTTGTCCTCATCTGGAGTTTGCTGATGGCAGAAGAAGTGCTCATATCAACTTAGCCAAGGGGTTTACAAGTGCTGTTGTATTGAGGGAAATCCAACTTTTTGTACTTGGATATGAAATTCACTCCTTTTCTATTCTTAACCCTATGCTTTTTCCTTCCTCTTTGATTATTAGCTTCTCTATGATTTCCTTTGTTTGCTGCCTATTTCTTTTTTGGTGATGTCAGTTAGTCTAACTGTCATCTCCTCTTTTCTTTTTCCCTTTCAACTTTATCCTTGCTCGGTCCTCCTGATACATTGCCATGAAAGCCTCCATCTGTTGCTGAGTGATTCGAGAGTCCTCCATCACCAACTGCTTTGATACCAAATTGTTATGGTCCCTGGTTCTGAATTTGGTTAAAGGTATCTGTAGTTCAAACTCCCTTAGTAGCTCTGCTGGCACGAGCTTGGAAGACTTCATCCCGTGTCTACCTATCTTGTTAAGTAGAAAAGAATAGATCTTGTTGAGAGAGAACTCCAAATCTCAATAAGTAGACTGTTTTGAGTAAAATAAAGTCTATCTTATTACTTTATTGCCTTCTCTTATGAAGAATACAAAATACTATCTTCAAGCAAAATCTACTAACAAACTAACAGACTCTTTGTTATAGAAACGAAAAAATAATCCTTTCTAGATGCCAAAGAAAATCTGCCAATAAACTAATAGACTCTTTACTATAGAATTAAGAAAATAATCTATCTAAATACCAACTGCAAATGCATTCAAACTTCTTTCCGACTCTTCTGATGAGTAGAATGTTTGTAAACACGGTGAAAATGCATTACCTTCACCGAATTTGGTACTTGATCCTGCTGCCCAGCAGTAACAATCACCTTAGTTTTTTTTTAAAAAAAACTTTAATGAGTCTAAAAAGGAAGATTTTGGCCTTGTTCGGCAGTGGTTAGTTATTGGGTGACTACTTTATTTTTAGTTTTACTTTGATTATACCTCTCTTAGGATATGTTTATCAATGTATTACAAAAGAATATTTGCTTCATTATCTTGTTTTTTTCCTTTGTTTCTTGATTGGATTGGTGTCCTCAAATTCCTTTACATTGGTTCGGTAAGCTAGAGAAACTCTGGGTCTTATTTCACCTAATATCAATCCCTGTTATCTTACATTTCCTCCGGTCGCCTGATTTTGTGGGTACTTCTATTTTCTAGATAAAAGTTTATATTATTTCTGTTGGCATAATCTATGTTTTGAATAAATTTGACAGTAAATGCTAACATTCTCATGTTTGTGCATACCTATAACAGGGGAAAGTAGTGAAACCTCCTGAATGTACTTCTTCTAGTTCTGATCATGGAAGAGAGTCAAATGATTCGGTCCCATCTGCTACAAAGGTTTTATCTTCAAGCCAATTCAATTTGCCTACCAAAGTGAGGAGTAGGCGCAAACTAAATACACCTAAATCATTTGTTGAGAAAGATGTGAAGTCCATGAAGAATATTACTGAAGGACGGTCTGCTGATGTTTTGCCTCCATTCCATAATAGAGCACTGAATCTTAAGGTTAGATATGCTAGGTATATATGGAGTTCATTTTTTACTAAATCTGGTAAGTTTTGATGTTTATATTTCAAGTTACAGGAAAAGCTTTCTAATTGCCTCTCACGGTATCAAGTACGGAGATGGTGCGTGTTCGAATGGTTTTATAGTGCAATTGATTACCCATGGTTTGCAAAAAGGGAGTTTGTGGAATACCTGGACCACGTTAGATTGGGTCATATTCCACGATTAACTCGTATTGAATGGGGTGTAATAAGGAGGTTTGTGGCTTTTGATCATTTCTCATGTGGCCAACTTATACTGCCCTCATTATTGATTCTCAGCATTTTGTCCACATAACACTTCTCTGCAATTATCTACATTTGCAGTTCCCTTGGCAGACCTCGAAGATTTTCTGAACAATTTCTGAAGGAAGAGAAAGAGAAACTTAATCAGTACCGAGAATCTGTTCGAAACCATTATGCAGAACTTCGTGCTGGTACCAACGATGGACTTCCAGCTGATTTAGCTCGACCTTTATCAGTGGGACAGCAAATAATTGCCATTCATCCAAAGACAAGAGAGATTCATGATGGAATTATATTAACTGTTGATCATAATAGGTGCCTGGTACAGTTTGACCAACCTGAGATAGGGGTTGAATTTGTCATGGTATTTCATCTTTCTTTGTTCAAAATTTACATAATTATTTTATCAATTTCTTGACTGAATATTTAATAAACATTCCATTCCTGTTGTCCAGTTACCGTTTTCTGTGTTCAATTGTCAACAATTTTTTACCACTATTTTACTGCAGGATGTTGATTGCATGCCTTTAAATCCATTGGAAAATATGCCTGCAACACTGACTCAACAAAATATTGTTCTCAATAAATTCATTGATAACTTCAAAGAGCTCAAAATGACTGGAAAATCAGTAGACGGGAAGATGGACAGTTACACAAATCTGGCCCCATGTGAGCACCTGGAGAATGCCAATGGTCCCCAGCATACTTTCCCTTCAACTTTACATAAGGTCAGCAGTTGTTGGAATTTAATTATATTTTTCTTGTCACTTGGCCAACCTTAAACACATCAGAAGTTTTAGTAATGAATCGTTCAAAAATGCATTCTTTGTTGTTGCCTAGTTGCCTAGTTGCTTAAGCTGTTGGGTTACTTAGGCCTTTGTGAGAGAAGCTGTTGGATAGTATTTTCTTCTGTAATTTTTAGTGTCTTGAGATGATAATATTGCTTGTCTTGTGGGAAGATATTAGATGTTAGTTGACTAACATCTTCAGCTTTTGAGAGGGTGTGTTTTCTTTCTGCATCAAGTATACTATTGAGTCTTGAAATTGAGAAGTATTGAATTGAACATTCTTTATCTATAAATCAGACTAATGCTACTCGGGATTGCTAACCTTCATCTCAATAATTCCATAGCCTTGTTTGCCACAACTGTAGTTTGGCATTTCAAGCAGCTTGTCTACTTTTTATCTGAGTGAGTTTTTTTTTTGGCCAGGGGGATTCTGTAATTTCTAATGCACAAATCGGACATGGCTTGGGAAAAGTTGTTGACATCCAACAGGCAGTCAAATATCAGCCTTCTATTCTTGCACAAGTCCAAGCAAAGGAAGCTGATATCCATGCACTTTCAGAATTAACTCGTGCTCTTGACAAAAAGGTCTTATTACTTGTTAATTAGTATATCCCAGGACTTTGATGTTTCCTAGTGTTCTAATAGTTTCCTGATTGCAATTGAGGTGTATATCTCTTTTTATTTTTACCCTATTTTTTCCCTTGAGAAAGTTTATGAAAAATAATGCAAAATTTGAAAACTGATATGTGCAATGTTGAATCTCAACTTTGCTGTTTATGTCATTAGCTTTGTTACGTGTTTATGTACTCTCAGCTGCCACTGGAATAGCTTCTTATTTCATGTGCTGTAATACCTATGTGTCATATGCTAATTGCTGTCATCATAGCCATTGATGAGGATTTGCATTGGCAGGAGGCTGTTGTGTCTGAATTAAGGCGTTTGAATGAGGAGGTTTTGGAAAACCATAATGATGGAGAAAACTCTCTCAAGGATTCAGAGCTTTTTAAGAAGCAGTATGCTGCGGTACTTTTACAGTTGAATGAAATCAATGAGCAGGCACGACTAATAGTACAAAATTGAGATACTTTTGATTTTTTCTGCTCGCGTTATTACAGCAACTTATGACTTGATAACTTGTGCAGGTTTCTTCTGCCCTCTTTTGCTTGAGGCAGCGCAACACATATCAAGGGATCCCATTTGTGGCATTGAAGCCTATGGAAAGTATAGTCGAGCAAGTTGGTCACTATAGCTCCTGTGATCATTCTGGAGGTGACATCAAAGAATCAGGATGTCATGTGGTTGACATTGTTGAGACTTCAAGAGTAAATGCCCGAACAATGGTTGATGTGGCTATGCAGGTAAGACAAGCTGTTCTCTTCTTATCTTGGTGTCCACCAGGCAGAAATTTGGTTTATACGATGCATTTTAGGAACTAGTCTTCTATACCTAACTAGTTTGGGGTTTAATGTGTTCACCTTCAAATATAAGCACGTTTATCTTGTAGGAAGTATATTTTCGAAAATAATTATTTTAACAAGCAATGATAGAACAGTTGGATCTGCCTTAGTTTAGGTCTTTTCATTAGATAATTCTTCATAGTTCGGGAATGTTGCATCTTGGTGAAAATTCCAGCACTGCAAAAGCGGTCAATTATGATCTGTTGGCTAGGGGGAAATTGAGTTGTAAGAAAATATCTAAAGCTTTAATTCTTGGGAGAATCTATGAGTTATGTACAGAATATCTAGAAAGATTGATTCCAGATGGTTGATTTGGATAGGGTATAAACAAGCAGCTGGCATATTACTTCATCAGTTCTAATCTGTCTTAATTATTCAGGCAGTATCAGTTTTCAAAAAGGAAGAAAGTGGGTTGGAGAATGTTGAAGAGGTTATAGACTATGTGAATAATCAGCTTTCAGCACGTGACTTGAGCATGCCAGCCATGACATCTTCAACTCCTGCAAGGTCAGTTCGAAGTACTTGGGCATCTGAAGATCAGTTGAGTTCTTCCACAATCAATCACAATGCTCATGACCAAAATAAAGCAAAGATCCCTTCAGATCTGATTGCCCAATGTGTAGCTACCTTACTCGTGATTCAGGTAAGTAGTTGTTTCGTGGGATACCAATGGATCTGTATCTGTAAAGAAAAAAATGATGACTTTGTTGATTGCAGAAATGTACGGAACGGCAGTTTCCACCGAGTGATGTAGCCAGGGTACTAGATTCCGCTGTTACAAGTTTGAAGCCTTGTTCTTCACAAAACCTTCCAATTTATGCCGAGATTCAGAAATGCATGGGAATAATCAGGAATCAGATATTAGCACTCATACCTACTTAGCTTTTTTTATTATTTTTTATCTTAAGGTCTTTTCTTTTTTCTACCATTGGGAAATTAAGTGTACACTACACGCTTCATCATATAATCACAAATGTAACTTTCCGAATACATCGTAATAAATCCGGCACGTACCACTATCCTACTTAACAGGTGTCAAAATGACCTCATTGAGTCTCACATCGTTTACCCAGTACTCTTGGATATACCCTGTCACCAAATTTACAACTGCTTTCTACTTTGTCAGCAACCTGTATCATATCAATCAAAACTTGCAACCCCATCAAACATATAGGAGAAGAGTACATAGGCAAAGCTTTTCTTTCTCCTGTTTCCTCCGCGTAGAAATCTCCAGCTTATCTTCCTCAGAAGAGCCCTGCAGATTATGCTTATGGCCAAACAGAGAGTGCTCAATGAAAGCGTATCAAAGACTAAAGGTACGTTGAACCCATCCATTTTCGTTAAAGGAATCTACGTGATGAACAACACTTCCAGAATTTGAAATGTCAAAATCGGGAAAATCACTCCCAAGTTCCACATAATGGCTTCTTATCACAACCAATGTAACCACCTTCTTGCATCTCAAAAGCACGCCATAAAAGCATGCAAACCTAAACAATGTAGCTTATTCCCGGTATGCTGACCAACCAAATCAGTATTTTTCACTAACATGCAAGGCATTGAGGATTTGAGGTCACTGACAAGGAAAAAGTCATGAATTGACTGTTATTCCGAGGAGTCTGTATTCGGGAGATGATCCTATAGAACCCAAGGAATTTCTTTTAAAACAACGTCTAGAGAGATATTGAATCACATCACACAACCACCAAATTACAGTCCATCATAGACAATGGGATGGAATTACTTTAAACGCGGTGAGAATTTAGACCATCTTGTGAAAAGACAGCGCTGCAGAACTTGCCAAAATGCAATGCTCCAACACAAATTTAACATGTTTAGATCATAACAGGCTTGCTAAAAGAAAATGCGGATGAAATGTAAACAGGAGTTACAAAGGTATTGCATATGTTTTCTTTGATGGATGCAATGGAGCAATCTTTATGAGAATTCCTCAAATTAATATGTCTGACACCTGCAGCATAATGAATATTATAAACAAATTTTCAGAAACGACATGAATATGGCATAGAAGATTCAGCATGAATCGTGGAGATTGATCATTCAACCACAAAGCACTTCAAATGATATTCAAATCCTACGACTCCAACCACCTTTGCCGACTGGAGTTTTGCTGAAAGAGATTAATCACACTTTCCTATGCTTGATTCCGAAAAGAACGACTCCAATCACCTTTGCCGACTATCGACCAATCTCGTGTACTAATTTTCTTTACAAAATTATCTCTAAGCTCCTTGCTACCAGATTGAAGGAAGCTCTGACTTCATTAATCAGTGCTAACCAAAGTGCTTTCTTGTCGGATCGTTATATTGGTGACAACTTTCTTATTGTTCAAGAGCTTCTGAAAGGTTATTCTACTTCTTCGAGCCCACCTAATTGCACCTTGAAGATTGATTTTCATAAGGCCTTTGATAGTATTGATTGGGGCTTCCTGCATGCCATGTTGGAGGCCTTTGGCTTTCCAGCTCAATTTACCCGGTGGATCATGGAATGTATCACCTCGGCATCTTTCTCGGTCTTGATTAATGGTGCTCCTACTCGATCCTTTAAAGCTGCTAAGGGCATTCGCCAGGGGGATCCCCTTTTTCCTTATATTTTTCTTCTCTTCATGGAAACCCTTAATGCTTTTATCCGGAATGCAACTCTTTCTAATCCAAGATTCAGGTATCATTCCAAGTGTAAAACTCTCGGTCTGACTAACTTATGTTTTGCAGATGACCTCCTCTTATTTTGCAAGGCGGATTTGGAGTCTATTCAGACTTTTCTGCATGCCCTCAGTCTCTTCAAACATCACTCTGGCCTGCAGATCAATTTGCTTAAAAGTCATTATATTTTGTCAAAGGCTGCGGCATCCATGGCCCCCTCGATTTCTGCTGCCACGGGTATGATGTTGAAAGATCCCCCTCTTCTTTACCTTGGGCTTCCTGTTTCCACTAAAAGGCTCTCCTATGCTAATTGTCGTCCACTCCTTGAGAAGATTCAGCGGAGGATTAAATCTTGGGTTAACAAATCTCTGTCTTATGCTGGTAAACTACAGCTTATTAAATCCGTCCTTAATTCCTTGCATGTTTACTGGAGTTCCCATATTTTTTTATCGCAAGGCATCATCAAAGAAATTGAACGGCTTCTTCGTACCTTCTTATGGAGTCATCCTAATGGCAATAGAGGAGCCTCCAAAGTGAAATGGTCTGATATTTGCTCTCCTAAGGCGGAAGGAGGATTGAATCTTATTTCCATTAAAATTGCTAATCGCTCCTTGATTCTCAAGCGCCTTTGGTGGATCTTAAAGGATAAGAAAACCTTGTGGATCTAATGGCTGCACACTTATTTCCTGAAAGGGCATTCTATTTGGGCGCTTCAACCGAAAGTCAGTTTCTCTTTTTTTTCTCAACCAACTCTTGAAGCTAAGAGATGATATCTGCCATGAGACTTCTTGTATTATCAAGGATGAACGTCGGGTTTCTCCTTGGTATGATAATTGGGATAATCAAGGTCCCCTAATCTCTCAGGTAACTCCTTCTCGAACCTCTCCACTGTTTCCTCTCAAAACTCGCATGATTTCATTTATTAATGGGAGCTCCTGGAAATTCCCAAGAATTTTGCGCCATCTCCAACCTAGCTATTCTCCAACTCCTTAAGAATCCGACACTATCTTTTGGAAGGGGACTCCACTGCATAAGTTGACTAATCGCTTCATTTGCGACAATTTGCGTCATCGTCGACCCCCAATTCCCTGGGCACCCACGGTTTGGAGCAACCTTCTAACGCCCCGAATTTCCTTCATCTTCTGGTTAGCTATTCAGAATAAGCTTTTGACTGCTGATCGTCTTCCTTATGTGCACATAGATCCTTCTTGCCCGATGTGTACCCTGCAAATGGAATCTTGTTCTCATCTTTTTTTCGAGTGCCCTTTTACCTATTCTATTTGGAGAGCTGTTTGTGGCTTATGTTGTTGGAAGGATCCAGGGTTCAACCTTATACCTATTACTAGTTATTTGTCTTCTACTGCAGGTTCCAACAAACCTGTCCAGCTTATTGTTTTAGGGGTCTGTTTATATTCTTTTTGGCGTGAGCGCAACTCTCGTCGCTTCTAGAGTACCTCTTCTATGAAGGAGAGTTTGATCTGCTTAATTATGTCTGATGTTCGAGCGTTAGTTTTAACTAAGAAGATTCCTTGTAACCCTAATGTTTGTCATGCCTTACGGTTATAGCTGCTAGTGGGGGGTTCTATTTAGGTTCCTGTTGTTGTAGTTGCTGATTTCTTTATTGCTGGTTCTCCTTTTGTGTTGTATATAATGGGTGTTTCCCTTTGATGACCTTGTAATTTTTTCTCTTTTTATACTAATTTCTTTTTAAAAAAAAGTGTTGAAGCACACCTGAATATTCCTCTTTGAAATACAACAAAGATACATGTCCATAAACCTTATGGACAAGGTTTTGTAATATGGGCCAAAGAAGAAGATTATTCCATTCTAAATAATGACATCCTAATTAAATAATATCAGTTTCAATACCACTTCTCCTAAGTGGTTACTTATCATTCGTTGAGTCCCAAATATTTGTTGGAAATGTGTTATTTGGTTACAACCAATTTAGGTATGCAAGATTATCAACTCAGTTTTTATCTCTCTCTCTGCTGGAATTCTCTCTTCTTCTTCTTACTTTTATTGTCATATCAAATAAATCTATCAATAAGTGTTACTGATTCAACGAAAAAGAGTTGATCGTGGCTAAGTATCTTTTCTTGAATCTTAACCCTCCCAAAGATTTAATGCTAAAGGTAAACAATAACTTATTTGCTAGAGTTTATTCATGAATTTAAAGTGGTAAGAAAATAATTTATTAAATGTTGATATAATATTTTAAAGAAGAATTAAATAATAATTAATTTTGATCAATAATTTTAAGAAACTAAAATCCTAATAAAAATTTTTAGGTGGATCTATCTAAATTGAATTTAAGGAAAATATTTATTGAGTATTGAAAAGAAATCATATAAATTACATGTAAAAACTGTAAATAATAAGAATATCTTTTTGTAAAATATTTTTTACGATTTTATTATATAAGTTTAAATGTGTAAAGACACCACATAGGTTAATAAGGATATCATTTTTAATTAAAATTTCAAGATTTTAAATTATAGTTCTATTTAAAAGAGACGAGATTTTTTAGCAAATTTTGATTAAATTAAAGTGAAACTCATACATGTGCAAGACAACTTCAATCAAAACTAATTATAAAATGCCAAATCGAAATGATAAGACAATTAAATTTTGAATTACAATGAATTTAATCTAGTAAATTATATTTAACATAATAATTAGAATATAATAATAAAATATACAACAACAGCAACACCAATTCTGCGGGGTCTAGTGAACGAGTAGGTTTATACTTTAATATACAATTTTAAAAGCAGCTACACATCAGTTCCCTGCCATATGCAGTCAAATGCCTCAACTTCCATATGATCACCAGCGAATCAAGTTGATTCCAAACTCGGAACATAAATACTAATCTCACAAATGCTTGTTAAATGTGGTATCTAAAAATAAAGAGTGCCAAGGCTGCATCAGGAATTGACCACAAATTTGATATCTTCAAAGCTTTCGCCCCCACTATGTTCTTTATTATCCCCAGTTAGGAATGTTTGCTGTCGCTTCATTCACCATTTTCACCAAAGTGACCTGCGAGATTTTTTTTTCTTTTAAAGCTTGCACAAGAAATAATGTTCGGGAAGGGAGGAACACTTCATGCTTCCAAATGAAGACCAGAAGCTCATAAATGTGATGATACGGAAATCACAGTTTTAACTTAATATTTCTGTCTCAATTTTCTATATTATTTACTAGTAGTAAATCTAATTTGCCAATGTGCATTCAACTAAGGGGGTTTCTTTTGAAATTGCTGTCTTATGCAGAAGTTCTGCCTAGTCCACAACAAGCTAGCCACGCCTAACCTGACACCTCCATTAAGCTGCTAGCTGATTGTACACTGTTCTGAACAAAATCTCTAGACATGGCACATCACATCTACCAATGAGGCAAAACTAACAAATAAACTTCTATGTTTACCCTGAAGATTTGGATTTAATAAAGCAAAGGGAAGTGGGTGAAGTAGGAAACCAGATTCAGGGTAAACTTGTCAATAATGGCTCAAGCTGAATGCCAAACAAGCCAATCATCAATCAAACTAAACACTACAGAATACTCGCATTAAACTTGTATCAACATCCTACCCTATATAAATTATAATAAAACGTACCACACTTTTTGGAACACCTGGTGGAGGCAGAGGAAGGTTTTTTGGTGGTGTAATTTTGGTATAAGATCTTTTGTCAAACCGCCACTCTCCAATCTTTCCATAGGTTAACTTACCCTAACAATAGTAGGACAGGCCAAGAGGGATGCAACAGAGTCAATGGAAGAAAGATATCTATTGATAAACCATATGAAAGAAGTCAAACTATCTTCCCATTTGCTGCTCTACAAAAAGTTATTACCTTCATATCATAATCACATCCATATGTATAATGGATTATGAACTTTTTTCCAATTTCTGTATCCCAAGGAGGCTGAGAAAAACAAAGCAGGCAATCAGTAGTAAAGACATGCATAAGGACAATAATAGCAACAAATTCAAATTGAGAGACAAAAACAAAAAACAAAAAAAAAATAATTAACAAAAACTATGGGCTTCTCATACTGATATAGAAAAGCAGGTAAATTTGTTAATCTGTTGAAACCTGAATCATGAAGTCCTTGTACAAAATGTTACCAACGCCATGTAATGCAGACGCAACAGCATAAGCGTACCTACAAACGAAGACAGAGTAAATAACCAGTTGTGAGACACATAGT
Organism: Erythroxylum roigii; assembly: GCA_027576455.1. Classification (NCBI taxonomy): domain Eukaryota; kingdom Viridiplantae; phylum Streptophyta; class Magnoliopsida; order Malpighiales; family Erythroxylaceae; genus Erythroxylum; species Erythroxylum roigii. The sequence continues at coordinate 17,941,522 of JANZXV010000211.1, read as the reverse complement.
TGTGTAGTTGAAAACAGAATTCTCACATTTCAAGCACCCAGCCAAAAGCTTTGTCTGTTTCTGGGTCCTTCTTCATTGCCAAGGAAACATTCATCCACGTAGGAGCAATTTTCTTAAGTGACTCCTGAGAACATTTGACAGGTGTTTAGGAAGAGGGAATAAATCAAATGATAAAAGCATTGTCAAGAAAAGGATATTAAGATCCAAACCGTTCCAATTATCACAGGAGAATTCCCTATGGGATCTATATTGGTTACTGGTCCCTTGTCCTCAGGGAAATACTTCCGCAGTATTGGCTCATACTTCTTAGGCTCGATATAAAAGAAAGGAAACGCTGCTCCAAGCCCATCTTTTGATAGGTTTGGAATGGGCTTCACAATAATATGATCTGGCTCTGCCATCAGTATGAAACTGGGGACACGATAAGAATAGTATAGATAATGTCAATAATATAAAATGCAGATCAATTCATTAAAGAAGCTAGGAAGTTTTAGTTCCTCCTACTCTTCTTTTATGTCTGCTTTCTGAAGCCATTGCACAAATGCCCAAGGTCTATTGAGGACAATATAACCCTGTCACAAGAAGATTTTGATAAGAAATTAACTGAGGGCATTCCTTCATTTACTAGTTGCAATCAACACGAGAACAGGATGCAAAAGGTACACTTGCAGAGTTACATAAAGGTGACTGCAGTTTCCCATCTGGGAAATTAGAGAACATCATATAAGATCTTATCTTTCCAGACATGACAAGAATTGATAAACTCAAAACCCAAAAAAAGATGGTTCTACTTCAACCACGGATTCTTTCATGTCCTTAACCAATCAGAAGCTCTTACTTGCAACATTTAGCAAACAACTAGGGTACCTACTTCAGGACTTACCTCTCATATTTCATTACCTCAAAACTTCAAACGATAACCTTACCAAGATTCATGATATACCAAGGGGGGTAAAAAAAAGTCAACTGGTCCTCATAAGTCCAAGGCAGAAACATTAAGAAGGAAAAACCTGATCCAACCCAGAAGGCAAAGGCTGAGCAATGAAAGTTGGGATCTCATCCATGAGATTGTCGGGCTTCCCAGAGTGCAAGATCCTAGTAAACCCACCCATCTCTGAATTGGGTCCTTCCTTGAACTTCTTGAACCAATAGTACATGACTCTACACTGCCAAGTGTTGTAGACCGAGTCAGAAGCAGTGACAGCAGTGTGGAACAGCCTCTTGGTGGCAGCAGAACCATAACGCCTGGATCTCTCAAGAGGCATTTTGATGACCGGGTCAACAGCAGATAAGTAAGAATAGGTTGAAGCGGCAGTGGTGGATGGACCCGGTAGGTCTTGCCTGAGAGGAGCATTGGCTGAGAGGATGATGTTGTATGTGATTAGAGCTACTGAGAAAGTGATTACCACAGTGAAGAACAAATTCCCACAACCCATTATCGGTATCCTCTCTCGTAACACTTTCGGTGTGTTTTGATCTCAATACAAATCAGATAAGAGGAGTCCGAGCAGAGAGAAGGAGGCCGTTGACTTGGAGTGGTTGGAGAAGAAGGTGTTTGTGCCTGTTATCGCAACCATAATCGTTATTTACTTGTTTTGAAGGTTAATATTTTCTTCGTATATACAATTAAATTCCATTTAGAAACCCTAATTTTCGTTACTATGTTAGTCAACAAAAATATAAGCTTCCAACATTTTAATTTAAATATAGACGTATTTATTCATAAATTAAATTTGTGTACAGATATATAAATAATCATTGAATAAAAGGGACTCATCCATCCTTAATCAAAGGTCAGGGGTTCGATCCTCGACTTTGGGTATGGAGCAGCCTTAAATTCTTGGGCCAGCTGTCCCACCCTGTGAGGTACCTACAAGTCAGTGAGAGAATTAATCACTGGTCCGCTATAGATACCTTAGTCTAAGATAAAAAAAAAAAAGTTTTTAAATCCAAATTCAACATGAGCATAACATGTGCTGGCATATAAAATTCTTCTTCTTATTACAATTGCTCTTAAAGTCAACGTTCCTTGAAATATAACATGCTAACATAATTTACAAAACAAAAATATTTAGTTAACATATTTAGTAATTATTATTTGTTTGGGTGAGCCCGCACCGCTTAGGTTTTGTCCCCTTTGGTTCAGCGAGTTGAACTACAACTGTGAACCCTGTGGGTGTCTGGGGCTCGAACTCGAGACCTCAGGATTTTGTTGGGTGCATGACCCACGCCTCACACCACTTAACCAAGTGGTGAGAGGCGTGGTCCATAAGACCAACAAAACCCTTTAGTCAGGGGTTCGAGTCGCAACTCTACCCTGGCAGACTAAAGCGGACAATACCTAACAGGCCACGGCTCGGGGCAGATCCATATGCGGGGGCCACTCCCCTGTGGATTTCGGAACCCACCAAACAATTTGGGCAGATCCATAAGCGGGGGCCACTCCTCTGTGGGCTTCGGAACTCACCCAAACCAATTATAATTAAGGATACTTTTTATAAAATTTAATAAAATAATTATTAATAGAAAGCCAGGAGAACTTCCATTTCCAAGAAAAACATGAATCAAATGACATGATCAAACAAAATACTTCGTGACAAGCAACTTGTCGGCTAAGCCAATTCCTTTCTATTGTCTTTGGAACAACCAACCGACAGAACTAAAGATCAAGCACGGCCGATTCACAAATTGTTATGATGGAAACTGAACCATCAAATTTCAACAAATAATGTAACAAGGAAAGCAAAAAACCACTATATAGAGTTTCTTAAAAGCTTTCCCTGATCAAGCCTTCGGCAATACATCTTCATGTGTCTTCAATCACGTCATCAATTCCCTAGTTGACAACACAAGGCCAAACCCCTAGTGGTTACACTTGTTACTAAGAAAGGTTATTTCAGATCATCAACTTTGGCACCAGTTTCATTCTCCCCCAGGTAAAGACAGATTTTACTTGGATGATTTCATTCCCATATAATTCAAATTTAAGTTGATTATTCAATTCATACGGCAAAATATTTAGTATCTAAAATGACAATAAATCATGAAACAAGGAAACGAAGCAATTAAGATACAATCAAGTGCTAACTTATTGTTACCTATGTTGAAGAAGTTCCTCTGTCAACATTATCAGTGTTTGCAACTGTAACATTTGATGTTGTTGCTGTGCTTTGGGGAATAAGGGACATAATTCGACGAAGCACATTGGATAAGAATGCTCCATTTGCAATCACTCTTTCTGTTGGCTCTTTTGTGTTGCAACTATATAATGTGTTCTATAATTTGTGCTTGTCCGATGGTCGTTGAAATCAATACCGATATCTTTAGATTCATTAGAGTTATGTTTACCAGATTATTGATGTTCTAAGTTGATGTTTCAATTTCCATAATTTACAGGAACTCTTGCATACATAGGATAGCATGAACCTATTGAACTATGAGATCAGGTTGAAGGTATTTGTCCAATAGGAGCATAAACATTTGTTACCACAGTCCTCCTAACAGGCACCAACTGCATTTGAGACATAGTAGCAGAGGATGGATGGAGGGCTTGAGGCTACAATAAAGGTGGCAGCAGCTTGATGAATAAAACTTGGACAACCGGAAGCCCCTGTGTTCATTTCTCTGGTAGATTGTTGGGGACCGTCAATTCTTGAAGGCATTAATTAACCTATACAACTAGATTTTAGAATAAAATATCTGGGAAGAAGGAAGAACGCATGAACACAACAGAGGAGTGTCAGGTTACTCACTACTATAGTAAACCAAAACAAACATAGGTTATAGATGAATAGATGTATCTGCATAAAAGAAAATACCCTAACCAAAAAGGTGAAAGTTTTAAGCATTCACTTAATGCAAGGGAAGATTGGCACACAAAATAACGAAGTTGCTGATGTTGTTTCTCTTTGTTACTAATGCTTCAATATTAGCAGGAAGTGGCTGCCAGACATGGACAGCAAGTACCTTCCGTTTGCATTCATATTAACTTGAAATATAGAAATAGGGTTTCAAACTCATCCAAAAGAATGAATAAGCTAAAGTCAAAGGAGGCAGTGGGAGAAGAACACACAAATAGAAGGATAGAAGCAAACAAGAATTCCTGTTACACTATCCAATTACTATACTAAATGGAATGGCCATGTCTAACTGAGATAAACCACTCCCATTGAATTTTTTAGATCAATTCTAAGTTCAAGTAAACCACCTGTTTTTACTCTTTAACCAACATTCCTAATGATTTGAGCAGTGCAAACAGAACGTGTCCCTATATTTGTTCCAACATGACGGGGAATTGGTTGCATGTAACAACATACAAATGAAACAAGTGCATGATAAGAAAATGAGGAAAATAAAGAAAACATGATTTTATATTTACATGAACTATCATAGGATTTGAGCCAGAGGAGGATACATAAACAGGAGACAGGATCCTCTGTTCAAAATTATGGTATCTTATTATGTCCTATGAATCTCAGTCATTCATTTATGCGGCTTCACGTTCATTTATGTGGGACCCACGTAAGACTCACATAAATGAATGGTTGAGATTCATGGGACAAAATAAGACACTATAAAATTGGACAGAGGATCCGGATTCCATAAACAGGAGGTCAAGTGTTAACCTCAGTACTACCTTAACAAACAAAGAAGTTAAACCTGTAATATTAGACATCTGTCTTCCAAGTACCACAAATAAAAGAAACAAGCACATGACATCATAAAAAAGGACCTGATGCATACAATAGTGAGGGTAAAAACTAAGATATTTACACACATATCTCTCACCATATCGTTGTTGGAATTATGTAAATATAGTGCCCAAGAAGGCAAATGTATTTACTTATAACTTAATTTTCTTCCAATAACGTTTTGTAATGAAAATATTTATTATTAATAAAACAAAAGAGTTTGGTTTTATATATATGAGCATAATAAAACTAGTCATAAGGTACCGAGATTATTTTGTAAGTAATATACATATACACAGAGATATATGAGAAACATGTACATTACTATAATCTAAAATAATTGATTCACAGTTGAATAATCAAGTTGGTCGCTTGGTTATGGTTTGGACTGTAATGTTGTGATTTATCTCCTTGTAAGTAAAAGAGTTTACTTCAAGGGAATGATGAGTTTTATATCATTATAGTAGTTGACTATCGATAATAGCACTATTAAATGAATCTGGAATTAAGTATGTTTTTATATCATTATAGTAGTTGACTATCGATAATAGCACTATTAAATGAATCTGGAATCAAGTATGTTTTTAAAGAATAAAGTGGGTCATTACTTTAATCTTAAAACTTATACCTTAGCATTCTTTTATTACGAACCACAATCTTGATGAGTGGTGAACTCACATGTGTTTCATTATAATTCTTGATATGATTAGAATGAATTTTTACAGAGTATCAATCCAATTTCTGCATGATGGAATTATCAATTGAAACATGTATCAGGAAACATTCACTTAAATAAAGAGTTTATAGTGATATCATCATTTGTAGATGTTTTTACAGAGTTTGGTGATTAAACTGACGCCATTAATTTGATGGACTAGCTACCCATCAAGTTTTAACACCAAGATGAGATCTTGTATATAAATCACTAGGTAAAGTAAAACGAGAGATCTAGAAGGAAAAACCAACATAAGGGCAAAACGATAATTTTACCCTTTATTGTGTGGATGGCTATAATATGGTTCATAATAAAGTTTGCAATTGGACGTCTTATTTGAAACATGTATTCTCATAATATTTAGTAATTCAAAAGTTCAATCAATTTTATTTAGTAGAATGACATTTGGTTAATAAGCTGGAATTAATTCTAATGAGATTAAATTAATTTCGGGTTTATTGGAGCTTGAATTATATAAGTCCAATTAGATTCCCCATTTGGCTTCTAGGAAGGTTATCAAGCAAAGTAAGAAATATAAATAAAGGTTTTAAAGGCCATGATTGAATGTTGGGCTTACTTTAATTAGAAGCCCAAATAAACGTTTAATATTGGGCTTGACTTTGTTTTGATTTGATTAATTAGATTAATTAAATTGAAACAAAGTTATTAAAGAAAGAAGGAGGCCATATTTCGGTTTTTATACCTAAATGTGTAGATGCACATTTGGCATTGAATTTCTAAATTAAAGATGGTTTTTATCATGCTTTATCATCATTAGATGGAGTAATGATCTTATTATTAAATGATTTAATGGTTGTCTTTTAATGATGGCATGTAATGTAACCTTTTAACATTCATTTGATTAAAGAAAGGAAGAGGTGCATTTGATGTACTTTCTCTTCCTTCTTTCATCCATAACTGAAATTGAGAAGGTCTCATTTAGGTTATTGGTCTTTTCATATATCCATCTTAAACAAATGAGAAGAGTCTCATTTATTAGTTTCTTTATGATTGATTAAAGAATGAAGTGATGCACTGGATGCACTTCACTTATTTCTTTCATGATAATCGAAATTGGCAAGGAGAGTAAGAGGTGTTCTTACATTTTTGACTTACTCTCTCCTCTCATGCAAGGATAGCTGAAACTTGAATGAGAAGAGTCTCATTTATTGCTTCTTTCTTCTAAGAAAAATCTCCTTAAAATATTTCTTTTCCTTTCCCACTAAAGGATCTTGTTAACTAAGTTGTCCAAGAAGAACAAGTGGTAAATCGGATTGGTCGAGAATACAACAACAAGGAGAGGATACACTGACAAAAGAAAGGGTACAAAAGAGTCAAAGCTATAGTAAGCATTTGGAGAGGATACAAAAGCGAGAAGTCAAAGCTGTAGCAAGGATTTCTTATGTAAATTATTTTCCTTATACTGTATCATGTATGGCAGAAACATGTTGATTTGGTTATGTTATTTCCGCTACGTTTTGATTTCGAAAATGTTTTGAAATATACCGTTTTAGCCAAATCTTGGATGCTTTTGTTTTCGATCCAGCAATCGTAACATCATAGTAGCATAACCAAGCTCAAGCAACAAAGCAACTAAATTCTGAAGATCATTCTTGATCTAAGAGCATTTCTCTGGAAAGTCATCCTACTTGATGGATTTGTAGCCTTTTCTTGATAATCCACTTGCTAAGCAAAGATGTCGTGGATAGATATAGTTATGTTATCATAAGCTTGGAACCGTTTAATTATTCCAGTTTGAACAAGTCAAAGCTTGTTAAGCTAAACTGAAAACATGCATGCTAGCAAGCTAAACTATTTCTTTATCACCTAAACCGGAAAGCATTAGTCCATTCACATCTGACCATAGTATAGAGATAAAAAAATGTACCCCACTCATAGAATCGAAAAGTTATCATTATCAAGAGAAGTTTGAAAGTATTAGCACATACAGATAAAATATCAGCAGTTTCTTTAGTTAAAATTTGTCTTGCTAAAAACATTAGTTCTACCAAAGATGCAGATGAGCTGGAAGTGCTTTGTCCAGTAGCTAAATGAGATATGGTTTTAGTATTGTTCTCATAAGTTCCAGAAAAGCTTGGATTGTCCCTAATATGAAGTTGGTTTTCAATACAAAGGTACAATCGAAATAAAGCTGCAAGAAAATAGGTAAAAAAAATTGAAGCTGATAGACCATTACCACCAAACTCCTCCTTAAACGACTAAGGTACCGAGTCAAAGTTTTCAAGCAATCAACAACTACCTACAGGACCAATAAAAGAATTAACTTCTATTTCTTGAATCATGCCAAAGAAGCACTTCTTTAGTAGTTTACTAAGACTTCGGAGAAATATGTAACTACATAACAAAAGAGAGTTGCAACTTACAGGTGAGTAAAACAAGGTTGTAGTTGACTGAGCCCCTTGCTGACTACTAGGACCTCTTGACCTGCTAAGAGTAGATATTCGCGAGAGTCGAATGGAGTTTCCCACATAACAACTAGCTATAAGAGTGAATACAAAAACTTGGTCACAATCAGAACAAATAGGGCAGAAAATTGAAGGGATACATTTATGTTTAATTACATAATTAGATGTACACATAATCAACTTACATCCTTAAACAAATAACTAAACTCGTAAAACAAGGTTTTAGTTGACTGAGCCCCTTGCTGACTACTAGGACCTCTTGACCTGCTAAGAGTAGATATTTGCGAGAGTCGAATGGAGTTTCCCACATAACAACTAGCTATAAGAGTGAATACAAAAACTTGATCACAATCAGAACAAATAGGGCAGAAAATTGAGGGGATACATTTATGTTTAATTGCATAATTAGATGTACACATAATCAACTTACATCCTTAAACAAATAACTAAACTCACTTGATTCCCAAAACAGATCTTCTAGATGCACTCTATCATTACATAAGAAAAACAATTAATTTGTAAAAGCAAGGAAAGAATTTTCAAATGATAATATCTTAATAAGGCATCCCATGTAAAGGCTTTGACTACCTAGAACATGTTTAAATAAACATTTTCCAGCCATTTTAGAATGGTTCACATATTACACAGAAAACATCCCCATCATTGCCACTTCTAACAACAATAGCAGTGACAACAGCTGATACTGCTTACAAAAGCAAATAGGCAATATGAAATATGACAAAGAAATGAATTCCTTTGATGTAATGCACATTAATCTATAAGCTAAATTTAATTCACCATTTAACTCCTCACTTGACTTAAGTTTGAAAAAAATATAATCTCTTTGTTGATGAACATTGAAAAACGTAGTAATTATAGTGGGAATTGCTCTCACACCTTGACTATCAAAGCTTGAAGTATAACCAATTTATGAAAATGATATTAAGTAGTCAAATCGTCTTATTAACTAGATTATTGAGAAGGAAAAACAAGAAAGGATAAAACAAAAGAATGTCTTAAAGAAGGAAGAACCATTAATAGATGGACAATTGCTTCATAAGAAAAGGGATAAATGAAAGCAGTAGATTACCATTTTCATTCCTGTTAGTTTAGATTATCTCCACATGTTAAGGATTATAATATGTTGATAATGACTCTCTAGCACACCAAAAGTCATTTAAATAAGTTCATTCTTAATGTCCAAGCACCACTAAAAAAATTATGCAATGTGAAACGTCTATACGGTACCCCTTTTGTATATTATCTTTAGTCAGAGTAGTTCATATTCACTTAACCATAACTTCATATCAAGGTCAAGATCAAATTGAAAATAAGAAAGATTTTCTAATCATATTTTTAATGGAAAATTGTTTCACTTGAATTCAATTTACATGAATATAAAGGGCTTAAAATATTGAACACCTATATGGTATTTCTTTTGCAAACATATCTGGTCGAATTAGTTCATATTTGCTTAATCATAATTTCATATCAAGGTGAAGATGAAACTGAAATAACAAAGCTATTCTACTTATACTTTTTACGGAAAGATGTTTTCAGTTGAACTCAGTTCATATGAATAGAAAGAACTCTAAATATTCAACAAAGGCATATAGAATAAATCTTGTATACTTCACAAATCTCCTAAGATAGACAAAATGATACATGCATCAACATACCAAAGAAAACTAGAAGAAGACAATAAACTAGAGAAATCATGAATTTTCATATGCATTACCTACTTGCACTTTCCTTTTTTATATTTTCTATTTTTTTACTTCACACTATTGTTTGACCATATTAATTACAATATTTAGAAATTCTTGGAAACAATTATCAAGAGCTAATGTGAGAGAAATTGACAATTTTCATATGTTGTCATGATTCATAAACAAGGTGATTGAAGAGTTAAAATACATAAAAGTTGTTTCTTAGTCATTCATTACTAACAAACAAAATTAAAGAGGGTTATTAGCAAATTGAGTGGTCAATCTTTCCTAGTACTTAGTCTACTCTCTGCCGAAATAAATTCTGAATCGTCATTTCTCAAATAACAACAAAAGGTATGGAGACTTTTAAAATGAATTCTTGATTATTAATAAAGAGTGCAGGCCTCGTAGTGAATTCAACAGACATGAGAATTTCCAGGAAGGTAGGATATGAGGAGAGGCTTTCTCAACTCGACTTCGGTCATTAACATTTGGTCTCTCAGTTGCAATTTCACTAGCATTATGTGAATGTGGGATTTGTAGTTGCTATATTATTGAATGGAATTATGATATAAGAGAGTCACAATTAGTTGTTTAATACCTAGTAACATTTTCCTATATTCACAATCTAATCTTTGAACATACATGTCACTTGGTCTCTGTTAAAGCTTCTGAGCGACTGTGCCCATGAAATCAAACCAAATATTGCATCCAAGTTATGAGTAGTTGAACATCATTTTAGCAATTGTTCACGCAAGGTATGAAGATGACAATTGTTAACACTGGGTTGATGATGTTGGATCCTATACTGATTGCTTTCTTTATTGTTTCAATGCCATCTGATTCTAGATATCCTAATGTTGAGATAAGATCAAATGAAATCCTGATATGTTTGGTTATTACAACCTCTTTTTTTGATAAGTTTGAATGGTGCCAGATAATGAGAAATAACGATCAAGGCTCGACTACATTGCAGAATAAAAGGTGATTTACATTCATTAGAAGACATTTTCTAAAAGTTCCTATTTCTTGTAATGATACCCATGCAAATATCTAAATCTAACCTGGAAATATTTGGCGTTTTAGTGGTTGGGAGGTTAGCTAGGTTACAAAAGAGTACTTCCTTGATTGGAAATGAAAATTCTTAGTTTGATTTGGTTGAAGAATTTCCAATTAGTTCCCTAGACTACCAGTAACATGATTGAGATGAAACTCATCCTCGCGGCTTCAAATCCATTAATGTTATTTAATACAAAGAGAAATATTTCTCTTTACTGCAACTTCTTTTAAGGAATAAAACAAGATGTTCCCTTTGTTTATTCTCTTATGCGTGATAAGGGTGAAAACATGCACTTGATGACATTGGGTAATGCAATATAGGAAATTTGTTACCAATATATTCCTTTTGTGTAGTTCTTCAAATTAGCTTCATGCAACTTATTTACAGTCAAATTAGCTTTATGCAACTTATTTCTTTGTTGACTTAATTGAACAACTAAGCAACCTATTTTGACGAAGTTCCATTTTCAGTCATCATCTATAAGCTCAATTCATAGTCTCAAGATTGAAAACAAAATAATCACCCCTATCTGTTGTCATCTTCCCCCTTTCCTAGCACAACTCTTGTTGCTTCCTCCGTAGATGTTTGTAGTTTCTTTCTGTGACAATCTCATTAGTCTTTAACAATATATGCACAATTTCTTGTGTAAAACCTTCCAACTGATGGGACATTTAATAACACTCATCTTAAAGTTGCTTTCATGATTCTCGTGACTTATCTTTTGTATATGATGGTTGAGGTATGAAGTTGTTGTTGTCGATATGGACAAACTTAGTTAGTCATCTCAGTTATGTTGTAATTTTGTTTGTAATCTCAGCATTTATAATTTGTAAACTGGTCTCCATAGTTATTATTTTGTCTATAAGAATTGTTAAGATTGTAGTTAAAATCTTGTATATGAAATTATTCTTTCTGTTGGTATAATTTAATAATATTTTACTTTTTATATACAATGCTTCAAATTATCAATTATTTGTGTATAATATTTTTGTATAATAAATTAACAACAAAAAATAAAACATTATATACAATAATATGGATTAAAAATGCCAAAAATAATTATAATTAACATAGTATATCAATTTGTTAAAATATATATTAAAAATTTGACTACATTTTACAAAACATAGCTAACAACATTTGGCTACATTTTTAAAAATGTAGATAAAAACATTTGGCTAGCTACGAAAACTAAGCATAGCCAAAAATATTGACGACGATTTTTCAAAATGTTGCTACTAGTTTTTTCTATGAAAATAAAGAAATCGTCGTCAATACTTTTTGGCTATGAAAATTATTGGACCCCGATTTTTCAGTGGAATTTATGAATGATATAAAATTAGTTTTTTATATATGCATTGTGTAATGGAGTTAAATTGAGAAATAAGGAGTGAAAGTGTGAAAAGTTGTTAAATTAGAAAAGTTTGACTTGAGAGTTGACTTTTTGATTTAAGCCAAATTTGAGGAAATGATCTTCTTGAAACTTGTAGCTCCTGTCAAGAGCTTTCTGTAGCCATAAAGTTTGATATTTTTCGATATCGGGAGTGAGAATTATG
>JANZXV010000211.1:17916066-17929265 GCA_027576455.1 Erythroxylum roigii | reverse complement strand
AATTCGAAAAGAATCCGTTCTTTCGATTTCTGCTTTCGATTCTGTTTGCTTCGTTTCCGTTTTTCGGTTGGGATCCGGTTCTCGAGATCGGGTCCAAAAAATCCAGAAGTTTAAGACGACATAAAATGATATCTTTTTAAGTCATCTTAAGTCAGCATCATTTTGATATCCGCCATGAGACTTATGTTATCAAGGATGGACGTTGGGTTTCTCTTTGGTATGATAATTGGGATAGTCGAGGTCCTCTAATCTCTCAAGTAACTCCTTCCCGAACTTCTCCACTATTTCCTCTCAAAACACGCATGATTTCATTTATTAATGGGAGCTCCTGGAAATTCCCAAGAATTCTTCGCCATCTCCAACCTAGCTATTTTCCAACTCCTCAAGAATCCGACACTTTCTTTTAGAAGGGGACTCCTTTGCATAAGTTGACTAATCGATTCATTTGTAACAATTTGCGTCATCGTCGACCCCCTGTTCCCTGGGCACCCACGGTTTGGAGCAACCTTCTAACGCCCCGAATCTCCGTCATATTCCGGTTAGCTATTCAGAATAAGCTTTCGACTGTTGATCGTCTTCCTTATGTGCAAATGGATCCTTCTTGCCCGATGTGTACCCTGCAACTGGAATCTTGTTCTCATCTTTTTTTTAGTGCCCTTTTACCTGTTCTATTTGGAGAACTGTTTGTGGCTTATGTGGTTAGACGGATCCTGGGTTCGAACTTATGCCTATCACTAGTTATTTGTCTTCTACTGCAGGTTCCAACAAACCTGTCCAACTTATTGTGTTGGGGGTCTGTTTATATTCTCTTTGGCGTGAGCGAAACTCTTACCGCTTCCAAAATACCTATTCTACAAAGGAGAGTTTGATCTGCTTAATTATGTCTGATGTTCGGGCGTTAGTTTTGACTAAGAAGGTTCCTTGTAGCTCTAATGTTTGTCATGCCTTACGTTTATAGCTGCTAGTGGGGGGTTCTATTTAGGTTCCTGTTGTTGTGGTAGCTGATTTCTTTATTGCTGGTTCTTCTTTTGTGTTGTATATAATGGGTTTTTCCCTTTGATGACCTTGTAATTTTTTATCTATTTATACTAATTTCTTTTTTCAAAAAAAAAAAATCCTACAGTCCATTGGCAATCCGAGTCCTATATCCTCAACTAATCAATGAAGCGACTTGACCAAGCTTCCAACAATATTGAATAAAATAACTAAAAACCACGTTTAAAAAACTTGAATTGATTATCGTGTGATAGGGAGAACTATAGAGATTGCATTATTTACATATATAGTAGAGTTACAACAGTAGGCTACCTCCTGGAATTAATTTCGAGGCCAAAACTACAATAGTAAGCTACCTCGTAGAATTAATTTCTAGGCCAAAATAATATCTATGATCTGAATGAATCCTGCCTCTCTCCCCTAGGTTCCATCTATATGTTGTACCCTACAATCCACAACACAATCTCTTTCTAGAACTAACTCCTAACAACCTGCCTATGTGGCTACGAATGTAGGTTTGGATGGGCTTAGGCTACTGAACTATAGGCTGATTACTAACAATTCCCTCCTCCTCAGTAGGCTCCTTGTCCTCAAGGTGAATAAAAGGAAACTGCCCTTTGATGAATTCTGCATCCTCCCAAGTTGCTTCTTCCGCTGGTTTGTCTTTCCATCAAACAAGCCACTGGAGAGTGCTTCTGTCCTTAGACTTAGACATGCGTGAGGGTAAGATTGCTTTTGGTTCATCCAAGTCCCTATGGTCCATCTCCAACCCTTGAAGTAGATTGCGTTCGACAGAATGGTCACCCACGACCTTCTTTAGCTGGGAACCTGTCCCACCTTTCCAATGATCTTGAAAGGTACATAATATCGTGCCGAAAGCTTAGGACATATCCTTCTTGCAACAATGGGCTGCCTATGTGGTCTTAGTTAAACAAATACTAAGTCTCCCACCTGAAAATATACCTCTCTTTTGTGAATGCCAGAAGATTTCTTCATCATAGACTGTGCTCGCCATAGGTTGTGTTTGAGTTGGCGCAGGGCTTCATCTATATCAACCAAGGCTAACGCCACTAATTCCACTTGAGTTTCCCCTTGAGAAAACTACAGCAAGGTAGGTGGAAGGAGACCATAGATGACTTTAAAGGGAGTCCTCCTAGACGAAACATGGTAGCCAGTGTTATACTAATATTCAGCCCAAGCTAATGAATAAGACTAGTTTTTAGGTTGTTCAGAAGTGAAGCAACTAAGATAGGTTTCTAGACACCTATTAATCACTTCCATTTGTCCATCCGCTTGCGGATGGTAGGAGGAACTCATCTTCAATGCTGTTCCTTGTAGTTTGAACAACTTCTTCCAAAAATTACTAGTGAAGAGTGGGTCTCTATCATTTAATAAGGAGCTAGGAATATCATGCACTCTCACTACCTCTCGAATGAATGTTTCAGCCACTGTTTTAACAGTGAATAGATGCTTGAGGAGTAAGAAATGGGCATACTTTGATAAACAATCCACTACCACCAATATAACTTCAAAATTGTGAGATTTAGGAAGTTTTGTAATAAAGTCCATGGAGAATTCATCCCAAATCAGCTGAGGTATAGGTAGGGGTTGCAAAAGTCCAGTGGGAGACATTGTCATATATTTATTCTTCTGACAGGTGACACATTCACGTACATACTTCTGAATTGAGGACTTCATTCCAAGCCAAAACACTTCGCAAGCTAACCTCTTGTAGGTCTTAAGGAAACTAGAGTTCCCCTTGAAGGTGAGGCATAGTACTCATGCAGAAACGGAGGAATTAACACTGAAGTGGCTGAAAGGACTAATCTATTTTTGTAGAATAATAGGTCGTCCCTTAAATGATAATCAGGTTTAGAATTAGGGTTTTTGTTGGAGTGCTATCATGAGTGAGTTTAGCTTGGTATCCTCCTTGACCTCTCGTTGTACTACATCCATATCACGCCAAAATGGAGCGAAAATTGCTAAAAACAATAACCTGTCATCTTCAACCCTTGATAGAGTGTCTGTTGCACCATTTTGCTTTCCGGGTTTATAGATCACTTCAAAATCCAAACCCAACAATTTAGCTTGTCAACATTGTTGATCTATAGAGGGAATCCACTTGTCCAATAAGTGCTTTAAGCTCTTATGATCGGTATCAACCTTGAAATGCCTCCCTGTTAGAAAGTGTTTCCAATGCTAAATGGCCATTATTACTGCCATCACTTGTTTCTCATAAATTGATTTAGAATACGTTGATTCAGCCAAAGCCTTGCTGAAATAGGCTAGTGGGCAACCCTCTTGAATTAGGATAACACCCAAGCCTCTTCCCGAGGCATCACATTCGAGGGAAAATTCCTTGGAGAAGTCAGTAAAGCTAGGACTAGTGATGAAGTCATCCTCTTCTTCAATTCTTCAAAAGCTTCTTGGGACTCCTTTCCACAGCTGAAACCATCTTTCTTTGTGAGTTCAGTGAGAGGTTTGGCAATTTTACCGTAATCTTTAACAAATTTTCGATAGTATCTGGTGGGTCCAACGAACCCTCTTACATTCCTAGGAATAGACCACTCCAAAATACCTTTGATTTTCGATAGGTCCATTGCTATCCCTTCACGTGAGATAACTTGGCCTAGGTACCCCATAGATTGATTTTCGAAAATGCACTTCCTATGATTAGCCAACGACTAATTATCCAGTAACAATTTTAACACACAAGCCAAATGCTCTAAATGCTGACCCCAATCTAAACTATAAACTAGAATATCATCAAAGAAAACTAAAACAAGCTTCCATAATAGAGGTTTAAAAATTGAGTTCATGGTGGATTGAAATGTAGCCAGTGCATTCATGAGACCGAAGGGCGTCACTAGATACTCATAATGCCCCTCGTGAGTTCGAAATCCTGTTTTATAGACGCCCTCCTCCTTTCCCCTGAGTCGATGAAAACTTGATCTTAAATCAACCTTGGAAAAGTATCTAGCTCCATGTAATTCCTCCATCAACTCATCCACTACTGGAATTGGGAACTTGTCGAGCACTGTGAGCTTATTTAAAGCCTCGTAGTCGACGTACATCCACCGTGACCTATCTTTCTTCTTGACAAGGATAACAGGACTTAAGAAAGGGCTGATACTAGGCCTGATAACTCCAATTTCCAATAAATTTTGAATCTGCCTCTCAATCTCATCCTTGTGATGGTGCGTGTGTCTATATAGATGAATATTCACAGGTTCTGCTCCATCATCATCATCATCATCATACCCCAAAGTCTCGCACTGAAGTAGGGTCTGGGGGGGCTGATAGTACGCAGCCTTACCCCTACATTGTAGAGAGGCTGTTTCTAGTAGGCCCACATGCATATGTGACATGATAATAGAGATATAGGGTACAAGGAATAAATATGCAAAGATTGGTAGTACATTCATATATATACCTGATGGTGACCATAATCTACTATTACCTTTTGCCTTGCCAAGTCCAGCTTTTCTCGTTACTATCTGTGCTATGAGTCTTTCCTGATCAGTGCCTTGAGAGTGCGGCAATCCTACGGTTTTATTCGTCCAGCGTAGGAATCTCCCCATACACTTGAAAAAAAAACAGGTTCTGCTCCATCCTTCAAGTTAATTACATGGTCATGAGCCCTCCTAAGTGGTATCTCCCTTGTTTCTTGAAAAACCGACTCAAACCTGAATAGGACAGGCCACAACTCCTTTTGTTGACCTGCATCCAAAGTTCCCATCTCTTCAGATAAGGACCCACCAATTCTCATATACCACAACAACCCCTTTACTTCTAATTCCTGATGTTTTAAAATCTGTTGTAGAGCATGAGGAGAAAAGGTTTGCATGTTAATTCCCTGCAAGGTGATCTCTATCCCCTTTCGATCAAATGACGTATACATCTTCTTCCAGTCAACTTGCACCACCCCTAATGTTTCTAACCACGCAACACCTAGGGTTAAATCGACCCTCTAGTGTCAAAGACATAGGCATTTACACTAAACTCTTCTCCATTCAGCTCCAATTTTATCACCTGGAAAATTCCTTATGAGAAGGACCGATGTCCATCTCCCTATCTAACTTCGAATGTTCCAGTTGGTGTAATGGTAATACCCATAGCTTTAACCAACCTGCTAGACACAAAGTTATAGCTAGCTCTACTATCAACCACAATGACAATAGGCATTTCATTAAGCTTTCCTATCAAGACCATAGACTTCATGGGTGAGGATTGATCCTTCCCTAATTCCCTTAACTCAACTGAATTGCACACTAACCCCCAATCTTCTTGCTGCTCCTCAACCACTATCGCTTCTTTATTACTCAATCCAATGTCTGTTTCGTCACCCTCCCAAACAATTAATCTTTAATCTTTATCTGGACATCGGTGAAGTGGACCGAAAGTTTGCCCACACTTAAAGCACAATCCCTTGTCCTTCTCTTCATAAGTTGTTCGTAGGACAAATTCCTTGCTTCCCTTCATTTTGAACCTCCTAGCCGATGACCTTCAATCATGGTGCCTCGGTTCTTGTTGGGTAGCTCCCTTGCCTCACTCCTGGCACTACCAGCTATATTGATTGGCTGAACTGGACGCTGGGTGTTAGAAGTTCCCAGTCGAGACCCATAACTTGGAAGAAATTTTCTGGGCTTATTTTTCCATTCTCCATGTCATATTACCCCTTCCCCAACTAATTCCCTCTCCACCTTCCGTGCGATGGAGATGAGTCGAGCTCGAGTTGGAGGATTATGGGTTCGAACCCTATTCCTTATTTCCTCATGTAATCCACCCAAGAAGCAACTCATGTACCACTTTCGGGGAAATGACCTATTTGTGACGCCACCCTCTCAAACTCATCAATATATGCATCTACTGATCCTTACTGGGAGACTGACTTCAGCTGCTCTATCGGGTCACCTTTATCCTTGCCCCATAACCATCAAACAACAAACACTTGAACTGCTCCCAAGTCATGCATGGGTCGAACTCACGTAGAGTCATAAACCAATACAGTGTAATACCCTCCATACAAATTTAAATCATTAGTGAACGAAGTTTAAAAGGAATTTTGTGAATCATAAAATATGATTAACCTTGCATTACCCATGCGAATGGGTCATCACCGTGGAACTCCGAGAGGTCAACCCGTCGTGCTGCATTTCTATACTCCTCCCATGCATGTTCTGTAGCAACTGAAGAAATGTGGTCACTTTGTCAGTGGTTCCTAGTCCCCTGCAGGCCACTTGCAGGTCTATCACTGCCTGCGGAATTTGAAGCGTGGTGCGCGGGTCTGTCGCCACCAGCAGAAGACGATGCATGGTAGGTAAACGCCGGTGGCCCTTCTCCTTCAACACCCACATTCTATTTCTGCAGGTTTTTTCCATCAAATTCTAAAACCCATCTCTTAGCTCCGATTGCAATGAATTTTGAGATTTGGCCAGCGTTTCTATGCTAGCCATCAAAGAACTGAGTTGTATTCGTAGGTCCTTCAAGGTGGTATCATATGACTTAACCATTCCCTTTTGGGCTGAGAGGGATGATTCTTGTCTCCTAAGAGACGCCTCTACTAATACCCTAGCTTTCATTCTGGTTTACATACAATCTCTACCCATTTGGTCTATCAATGAAAGCACCAATTGATAGGGAGAACTATAGAGATTGCATTATTTACGTATATAGTAGAGTTACAATAGTAGGATACCTCTTGGAAATAGTTTCCAGGCCAATCCAATGTCTATGATCTGAATGAATGAATCCTGCCTCTCTCCCCCAGGTTCCATCTATATGTTGTACCCTACAATCCACAACACAAGCTCTTTCTATAACTAACTCCTAACAACCTGCCTGTGGCAATTGTTCCCTTCCTGATCTTGCCCCTACGAATGTAAGTTTGGATGGGCTTAGGCTGTTGAACTATGGGTTGATTACTAACATCGTGTTTGTCCCAGCACTCCAAATCCAAAGACTCCACGTCTTTTTGCTCCTACTTGAACAAGTATTCAAGACATGAATCCAACAACGAAAAGGGAAACTGGGAATTGATATCACAAGAAGAAGAAATAACGTCTTTAGCGCTATGGAAGGTCAATTCAATAAGTTGGGGGTGGGGTGGGGTGTGGGGGTGTTCAATGCATGCCAAACCACTGTGGTCTTGAAGCTCTCTCTCAAAAAGTTTAGCCAAAGTTGTTGCTTTGTTGGTCTTTAATGATCCACTACAGTAAGTCAACCTTCACATGACATTTTACGCACTTACAATGACAAGTGGAGCATATACAGATGAAACCCATTGATGGTGAGCCAAAGAGATACATATATACAAGAGGGGGAAAAAAGAAAAATAGAAATAAAAAGTTTATAAAATAGAGACACAAAAGAACTAAAACTTCATTTTTGGGAATGTGAAGAAGAGGAAGGAGGCAGAGGAGCTAATTTACTCTCTCTTAAGTGTCTTCTTTCTTCTTTGTTTAGTCCCTCTATGTTTCTCTGTCTCTCCTATTAGATCAAGGAGCCCAATTTTACAGAAGATCTAAATCATGAGCCTAGCAATGAAACATATTTGTGGGTTTTGACACCATACTTTAATTGAAAACTTTAAAACATTAAGTTTACGAGTCATTTCCACTTATATTTCCTTTACTAATTCCATTTCTTTCTAATATAAAATTCCTACTCACACTTAACATCTCAACTTCTCCGACCTCCATTTGCCTTTTCTTTACTTGTTTTTGTCTCCAGAATGTCTAGTTCAAAGATTTAAACATTTGTAATCAATGTTTAGAATATCGTTTCATACTGGGGAAAAATGGTATTCCAAAAGCTATTATTGAACTGAAAATGAATACTAATCTATAATAACTATTTCATTTGGTAGTGGCCAATAAACAAAATTCTAATATTTACTAGGTAATAATTACAATTTCATAAATTAGGAAGATCAAATTAAAAACAAAAAAGAACTAAGGTTAGAATAACCCTAGTTCTTCTGCTCACCAACCAGCAATTATTGTCTTCTCTCATTCCTTTCTCAATATACTACTCATTTTGTATCTCTTAGTTCTTACTTTTTTGACCTCGCTAATCATGAACTCCTCCTCTGTCGCCACCACTATTACTAAAACTCTCTATCTCTAACTCGTCATTGTCAGTTACTCTCTAGCTTGTCATTAGTAGTTCTCTACCTCGTCATCACCAAGCGCTCACTGATAACTCTCCACAGTCCTCCAGCTTGTCCCCACCACTCTTTATCGCTTGTGCATTGAAAACGTAGTAAATAATTAATGGTTAGTTGAGTGTAACATGAAACCCATATCAATAGAGAGAGCAAGATGGGTTCTAAATATGTTGTTTGAGAACTGAGATAGTTGTTGCATTTTTTATTAAAAATTCTTCTCTCCACTGATTTAGGCTGCAACTACATTGTTTGAGAATTAGATAGTTGTTGCATTTTTAGTAACATAGAAAATTGCTTATACTAATATGTGAATCTTGAATTATGCATTTTTTATTAAATTAGGAATTTACTTCTTCAAATAAGTGATAATTTTCAACAATATCATAGATTAGGTCCAAAGAATATTCAATAACGCTCCTTAGTTCTCTTTTAATAGCCTTGTCACTTAAATTTGCATATCATCTTATTTATTATATCAATAACAATAATTTAGAGCTTATGACATATGATTAGTTAGGAGTTTCACCTCTAAGCTCATAGAAAAATTTAAACTCATCTATGTTTTTACTTTTGGGCCACTGTCACTAACTAGGAAGTGACATGCTATAATCATATCTACCTTTATTTGTGGAGTAGTTATATAGGCAACTGCTATTTGTTTGTGTAAATGATCTCATAAGATTATAGTTACTTATTTAGGTTCTTATATAAACTTATTTTATTCAAGGTTAAACATATGATGATAGGAATGTTATTTAAGGAAAAATGCTAACTTAGTAGAAAGAGTCTAGAGTTTGTACATTTTAAATAAACTTTTATATATTCAGTTCCAACTTAGTGATCATTTTATATTTACAAGCAATAATCAATGTACTTGGATTGCACATATTTCAATTTCTAATGAAACTAAGTTAGAAGAACACTTTATTTTTATATAAGGTTATTAATTTAATTTTAATATATGTCTTTATTTACTTTTGCAGATAAATGAAAAGAAGATCAAGTACTCTAGATAATTCAAATCTCTTTAGTAAGATTCGATGATCCAGTTTAGGTTCATGTTATATTGATTCTTGATATGAAAAACAATACCATTTGTTTGTATTCTAATAAACATTCGAAAGATGAAGGAATCAAAAAAATAAAAAAATATTTAACTAGTATCAAAGGTGATATGGAACCTTGTAAGAAAGTTAGTCATGATGTGAAATGGTAGATGAAAACTATACTTAAAGAGTATTCATGTTACAATGATTATGAATAAATGTATAGGTATAACTTAATTCTTGGAAACTTGATTGTAGGGATTGAAAATAAATCCCTACAATATTTAGGCACACAAGATGTATATAAATAGTGTTGTATAGTGAATAAAAATATCAAATGTTAATAATTCGTAACATGGTATCAAAGCCATACTTGGCTATCTGAAATGTTAAAGTTTCTTCCCAATTGTAGAACTTTAGTATATTTTGTATTTTTTCTATTTATCGTAGTTGCAAGTGTTTGGGTCACCAGTTTAAGGTGATGATTTAGTCTCTATATTGGCATAGTTGGAGTCGCCTGATATCAATAGATCTCTAGTCGAAAGTTTAAGGTGCCAGAGTAGTACCAACCTATCATTTCTCTTGATGTCACCTCTCCCCCCTGACTTACCTGGTCTCTGATCCATCATCACCATCGACTGCCTAAGAAGGTTTTTACGCTCGTTACCATTACCCTGCTTCACCGTTAGGATTTGTGTATTGCCCTGCGTCAAGTGTTTTCTTTTCACAAGTTTGGTGATATTCTCACCCTAGGTAACCTATTTTTTGTCTTTGAAAACTATTGCAACCTTGGTATATGTTGGCTAAACAGGTGGTTTTATATGTTGTGGTATATTGAACTCCTCAGATTGATTTACTAAATAAAGTTGAAACAACTATATGGATATATATTACTTCATTTTCTATGGCTGATGAATATAGATCAGTTATGGTTATAGATGTGATTCCATTTATGTCTAAAATCACTGAAAATAAGTTGATAGGTCCTAATTATTTAGATTAGAACAAACAATTAGAATTTATTTGCACATTATTTCCAAGGATGACCATCTTACAGATGATCCGCCTTCTAATAATACAAGAAGGGAATGGTTAAAAGATGATTCCAGATTATTCTTACAATTTTGAAATTTGATAGATATTTAAGTGGTCAGTATGATTAATTAACGTAAGTATGTTAAGGAAATAATAGGGTTCATAGGATTTTTATATTTGGAAAAGGAGAACATTTCTTATATTTATGAGGTCTGTAAGACTTTTTACAGGGCTAAACAAAATGTTCACTCTCTTTAATTCTAGTTTATGAATTTCAAAAAGGTTTACGAGGAGCTCAATGTTTTGTTACCTTTTAGTTCTGATATTAAGGCACAACAAACTCGATAAGATAAAATAACAATTATGAACTTTTTGGCAAGTCACAATTCTCAATTTGATACAGTAAAGTCACAAATCCTCTCTAGCGTGAAAGTTTCCTCCTTACACGAGGTATTCTCCAGAGTTCTACATATAGACAATATTATTGTTGCTCCACTTGTTCAGGCTTCAAGTACCCTTATCAGTTTGAATAAAAACTGCTCCTTTAATCAAAGTCAAAATAAAGGAAACAATACAGTTGGAAGGGAAAATAGGAATCTTGATACAAGAAGTGTTGAATGTAACTACTATCATGAACTGGGCTATATCAAATGCACATGTCTAAAATTGTAAAAATAAAAAATAAAATCTCACTCAGCTCGTGTTGCAGCTATTTCTACCACACCCAACATGTCTTTAAAGTAAACAATCTTAGTTTTTGCAGATGAATTTGCTAAATTTTGTTATTACTAAGAAGCCACACATAACTCATCTAACTTTATCACTACCATTGCTGACACAGGTAATCCTGATAAGTGCCTCCTTTCTTCCTCCATCACCCAATGGGTCATTAATTCTAGTACTAATAATCATATGATAGGTAATCCTAATCTTCTTATTAACTCTACACCCTTTAAGTCTCCTTCGAAAGTCACTTTAGTAGGTAGTTCTACCTCATCTGCTCTTGGTTCTGCAACTGCTCAACCTACTCTTTTACTCTCCCTATCATATATGTTAGGCTTACCATGATTTTCTTTCAACTTAATATCTATTAGCAAAATAACTTGAGCTTTTAGGATCTTATGACTAAGAAGATTATTGGTAAAGGACATATATCAGGATGTCTCTATGTTAAATATTTATGAACAAGTGCCTAAACCCATTACTTACTCCGTGATCTTAACCCCTTTGAAGCACACCATCGGTAAGGCCGTCTATCCCTACTTGTGTTGAAGAAACTACATCCAAAATTCAAAACTGTGTCGTCTTTAGGTTGTGAATCGTGTCAATTTTCCAAACATCATCATTTGCCTAATGTTTCTTAAGTTAATAAAAAAGCTAGTTTTGTGTTTGAGTTAGTTCATTAAGATGTTTGGGGTTTATATCATAGTGTATCTAAAACTGGGTTTCAGTATTTTGTCACTTTTATCAATGATTTTTCTCGAATGACTTAGCTTTATTTAGTGAAAAATTGTTCTAAGCTATTTTCTCATTTTACTACTTTTTATGCTGAAATCAAAAGACATTTTAATGTTTCTTTGTATACTTTATGAAGTGATAATGCCAAATACCTTTTTGATCCCTTCCAAACTTACATGCTTAAAAATGGCATAATTAACCAAACTTTTTTGTGTAGATACACCATCATAAAACAGTGTAGCTGAAAGAAAAAAACAAACATATCCTTGAAATAGCCAGAGCACTTCTATTCCATACAGATGTACCCAAGTGTTTTTAGGTTGATGTAGTCTTTAAAACCTGCTTTTGATTAATCGTATGCTATCTTTCATCCTTCATGTTGAGATTCCTTATCAAAGTCTCTTTCCTACTAAAACCTTGTTCCCCACTGAGCCTCATATATTTGGAAGCACATGTTTTGTTCATGTCATTTGTCTTTAAGTCACCAAATTAGATCCCAAATCTATAAAATGTGTCTTTTTAGGAAATTTGCCTTAAAAAAGGTATCATTACCCTAGTTTTAATAAATACCTTGTATCAATTGATGTCACATTTATGAAACATCTTCCTTAATTTCCTGTTTCTTCTACCACTTCTAATAGTTAGGGGGAGAATGAAGATTTGTTAGTTACTAAATTACTCAATAATCACCAAGTAGTGCTTTTGCATATACTATTCAGACAATAATGTTGCCGCTGCCACCACCTCCACCTCCACCTCCACCTATTCATCATGTTAACTCTTGATGATGAAATGTTCCTAATACACGTTCAATACCAATTCCTCCTATTGCCTGAGATCTCGCGAATACCGATTATGACATTCCAATTGCTCTCTAAAAAGGTAAATGTCAATACACTAATCCAATGCCATCTTTTGTTTCATATGATAATTTATCATCCTCTTTATGTTCTTTTATTGCCTCTCTTGATTTTGTGTCAATTCCTAAAATTGTTTATAAGGCATTATCTCATCCTGGTTGGTGAGCGATAATGATAGAAGAGATAAATGCTTTATATACTAATGATATTTAGAATTTAGTGAATTTATATGCAGGAAAAAGGCTATTGGATGTAAATGAGTATTTATTGTTAAAGTCATTCATGATGGCTCAATAGCTTGAATTAAAGCTTGCCTTATTGCCAAAGGCTATGCTCAAACTTATGGTGTAAACTACTTTGATACCTTCTCTCTTGTGGCCAAGTTGACACCTTTTCGTTTGTTTGTTTCTGACGCAGCTACTAATGCTTGGCCATTGCATCAAGAAAGCATTTCTACATGGAGATTTATAGGAGGAAGTTTACATAAAGTAACCACCTAAGTTTGTTACTCAGGGGTAGTATGAAAAACTGTGTCATCTTCAAAGATCTCTATATGGTTTGAAACAGTGTCCTAGTGCTTTGTTTGGAAAATTTGTCTAAACCATTGAACAATTTAGATTGAACAAAAACAAATCT
>JANZXV010000211.1:17896863-17908759 GCA_027576455.1 Erythroxylum roigii | reverse complement strand
CAATGACCTTCTTGATCTGCACCTGAGGAGTGGGAAAAATTGGGTTGAGCTTCACAGCTCAGTGGCTAAAGTATTTACAGCCATTGGCGTTGAGCCACACAAACAACTATACGCATATATATATACAACATGCATGTAGACATATACATCCCAATGAGAATTCACAATTACATTTCATATCGTATTGCATAATTCATAACATCATCACATATTTGACAATCAACATTATCAATTCAATTCACATTTCAAAATTCATAACATTATCATGTACGGCACATTGGATGCAATTTCATTTCAAAGCATGTCTTAGCACATTAAAATGCAAATACATATGCAATTGGCTCAAGGGTTCCGTGGAACGTAACGGAGAAACTGAAGTTTACACCGTGAACAGAACGAGTCCATTTTCGGACCTCGTGGACCACAAGCGGGCAGCTGGGAGAAGGCTTTTATGTCGACGTGAACGTGACTACGGAACGGTTCCTCTCTCGCCCAACAAAGCATATAATCACATGTTCATATTCTCATGATTTTTCTTCTTTTCATTTAATCAAAATGCCATAAGACAAGGCATAGCATCATCATGCTCAATTCAATCATTCATATACAAAATGCCATGATACAATTCAATGGCATAACAATCATATCAAAATGTCAAGCATTCCTCAATGCATAACGTGGCATGAACACAATTCAATCATCTATCATAGTGAAATATCAACAATTTAAACAAGTCATTTAGCACATATTCCACACAAAATGCATTTTGCTCATATTACACAACAACTATAAATAATTTACCCACCTTGTACCCTTGGAAAATCCAAATTCAATAGCCTCCTTCCACTTGCTCTTGAATAGACTCTTGATTTCCTAAACACAACCAAAATTTCATAAATTTCAAGTCAATTGGAAAAACCCCAATTTTCCATAATCACCATAAACCCTAACCCAACTCCAATCTAACCTAGCCATGATTCAAATAGGTTAGAAACTCTATCATTAACTTAGAAACCTCAAACCCCTTTGAATCCTACCATCTTCTTCTTCTTCCAACCACTTTCTCTCTCTAAGGTTTCTTCATTACAAAAACTACAACCCAAATCTTTACCAAAGCATGGAGAAGATGAAGAACATACCTTATGGACCTTGATTCTTCTTCTTTCCACGAATTTCCTTCCTTTTTCCCTTGGAGTTTCGATTTTCTTCTCTTCTTTCTCTTCTCCCTCACGACTTCTCTTCTTCTTCTCTTCTCTCCTTGTTTTTCTCTTTTAATTTCGTGTCTTTTCTTTGCCTCCCACGACAGCCCCTTCTTCTTGCTTTAATTGAAAGCAAAATGACCACTAAGCCCCTCCAATTTAGCCTTCTAACATAAGAACTTAAGTGAACTTCCAAATCTGCCCTTCATTAGCCTTTAAAAAAAACTGACATCTTGCCTCCATAATTTGATCAGGTAAATGAAATAATTTGGTAACACTTCCTTCTAGAGAAATGTTCCTTTATGTCTCATCTTTAAAAATGACACCAAAAACACTCAATTTGGTTTGGTAATTTGAGAGTTATGTCCCAAACATCTCCGAACTATCCTTATACTAAAACAATATTTCGTGATCAATTTCCATTCAAAAATTGAAACTCTTAAGGACTGAATTAGAACTTAAGTTCATCAGATAATTTGTAGCCCTATTTCTCTAGTTTAATTCAAATAAAAAATCATCTCATTTCGATAACCAGAGAAAGAGTTATGGCTAAAACACCGAAGCATGTTCAATATAACATTTTCCAACTTTTAACTTCCAACATTTCACATATAATAGTTCTAACTTTCAAGAACAATTTGGGATCCAACAATGAATTTGGAAAAGGAAGGTCTCGAAGTTTTACTTCCTTACCTGTAGCTTCGCGTTCGCTTGACTTCCCATTCTTAGGTTTATCCTTGAAACTGCTTGGGGTAGCTCCTTTCTCCCTTATTGTTGACTTCTTCTCTTTCAATAAGCTTTCTTCCTTGACACTCTCTGATCTCTTTATCGTCTCCTTAAGTTGAGGTGCTTCTTCAACCTCAATTTCTTTACTACATGCTTCTTCTTCCAGAGTGTCAAATCTCACTTGCTTGCCGCTTCTCAAAGCAATTGCATTCAGGCTCTTTGGATTCATCACAGTGTTTGAAGGAATCGTTCCGCTACTCCTTGCTTGGTTCTCACTCATGTTGTTGGACAACTGAGTGACATATGTATTGATGTTCTCCGCTTTGGTTTTCCATTTTTCCATTCTCTTCTCCAAAGCATTGAACCAGGCAGCAGTCTTAGAGGAATCCTGTTGAATCAGGTTTGCGATTGCATTAAACTGGTTGGCATTGGAATTCCTCTCTTCTTTCATCAGAGTCATCATGCTATGCAGCAATTGGTTTGTATCCTCTTTTACAGGCACTGTCAGAGCTTGTTGATCGGAAAACTGGTTGTTAGAGGGTCCAGATCCACTCCCTTGTTAGAATTGGTTTGGTGTTCTGCTCTCATCATTCCTCTAACTAAACCTCGGGTGTGCTTTCCATCCTTCATTGTATGTGTTGGAGTACGGATCCCACTTTGGAATTTGCCTACCTGGATACACTGCCGACACTTCCTCATATCTTCCAGGGCACATGCTTGAGATGTGCATCACCGACCCACAAGTTTCACAACTGGGTGCGGTGAGATCCATTGAAGAGGAGGGGCGATGCACATTCAAGTTCTTGAGCTCGGCAGTGATGAAAGATAACTGCGAGGTTATTCTGTTCTCCAAGGAATCCACCTTTGATTCTAGACTTTCCATTCTTTTTGCTTGAGTTATTAAAGCTCCCACTTCATGCACTCCTCTAGAATCTCTAACACTGTATTGTTGGTGGTTTAGGGCCATCTTCTTGATTAAGTCCCAAGCTTTCGACGCCGTGAGGTCAATTAGGGATCCTCCTGATGCTGCATCCAACGTTCCTTTCTCTTGGCTCTTCAGCCCATCATAAAAATACTGCACCAACTGTTCATCCAAAATTTGGTGATGGGGGCATCTCGAGAGCAGGTCTTGAAAACGGTTCCATTAGTCATACAAGGACTCATCATAATCTTGTTTTGGTGAATAAATTTCCTTCCTCATCGATGATGTCCTGGAGGTAGGGAAATATTTCTCTAGGAAAGCCTTCCGCAAGTTGGCCCAGTTATGATATGCGTTTGCTACATGCCTCGGGAGGCTCATATACCACTCCCATGCCTTTCCTTCCAGAGATAGATGAAATACCTTCCAGAGAACTTGATCCAAGGTTGCTCCTACTGGCTTCATGCCTTGACAAATCATTGTCAATGATTGTAGGTGCATATAAGGATCTTCTCCTAACAAACCATTAAATTTGGGAAGGGAGTTAATCAGCAAACCTTTAACTTCGAAATTCACATCAAAATTAGGGAAAGCAGTAGTAAATGGGTCATAATTAACGTCTGAAGTTGTTGCTTCCCTAATAGTCCTATGTCTCTGGTTTCCGTTGTTCTCTCCTACTCTCTCTTGCTCACCATTTAATCTATGATCTCCATTCCTAGGTTGGTTAGCAGGAAAGTTAGGGTTTGGCAAAAAGTTAGGGTTTTTAGCCATATTTTCTTCTTCTTGCTCAGCTATCTTCAGTCTCTTTTGTTCTTTCCTCTCTTTCCTAAGTTTCCTAAAATGTCTTTCGATTTCTAGTTGAAAATGAACCAGCCTAAGTTTTCTGGGCATGCTGATCGCGGCTCGTCGTTTGATCTAGGATCGATCCTTGGAAACCGGTCAAAAACAATTAATTCAAAGATTGCAGTATAAGCTGAACCTCAGGTCGTCTCACTTTTTGGAACCGACGAAAAATGGTTTAAAAGCTAGCCTAAAGTCAAAAACATGCAATTAAAGCAGATAAAAAGGGGGTTCTGGTTTGTTGATCTAAAATTAAGGAAGGTAATTGAAATTAAGGAAAAAAGTAAGAAAGAATATTTTTGGATTTTGGGGATTTTTGAAATCAACTAAAACTTAAAGATTAATGAAATGATAGGTAATCCTCTTGAAAACGTGCTCAGGCTATCACGGTTCAAAATGAATTTTCAGGGATAAATCCATTAAGTTTCCGAAAAATAAACCTTAAGGGACCCCTTAAGTCCAAGTAATTAATCAAACGACCATTTAATTAAAGCCTTGTTAAAAACCTTAGTGTACAAATTGAATATGTTTATGCAATTGGTCAACGGATCAAACACAATCATTCATATCAAACACAACCATGCAGATAATTATGATTCATGCAATCACCGAAAACATATATGAGACCTCATATATTCAAGCTCAAGATTCAACATAAACAGATCCAAATCACAAAATATTGTTCAACACATGATTAAACCCTAATCATGCTAATCTAATCATACTACTATAATCTGTAACCACATTTTTACAATAATAAAATTAAACTTCCAGACAATAAATGACTACTCCCCTTTTGAAGCCCACGATGAACTCAAGCCATCGCTACATCTCCAAAAGGATCGGGGCACCTAGCCAAGCATGTCGGTCACAGTCCTCAACGCTGTTGATACTCCGACGGCATCCATGATAGAGACTATCCTGCGGTGAAGATGATGATGATGCTGAAGCGCAGTAGACGACGAATGATGGTTGATGATGGACTGGTAGCAACGTGCGATAGTGATCGTCTCTGTCTAGGTCTCCAGAATGAATGCTGAATGTGTGTGTGTATGGTGGCCGACTGTGTGTATGTAGAGTATGCGGTAAGGTGTCTGGTGTCTGCCGTCTCCCAAATGACCTAATTTGGCAATTATTTAAAGAACTAAGATGGGCTGGGTCAGAAAAGTGAGGGAAATTTCTATTTAGAACCTGGGTGCCCGCATGCTCGTCGCGACATATGAATTAATTCTCATTGCGACGTGTCAATTTGTTGACGTCGTGACGTATGGTTATCTGTTGAGGCGTCGCGACGTGCGGCTCTATTCTGCTGGACCTCGTCGCGACGTGCGGGAAGACTCACGACTTGTTGACTTTTTGGCGTGGTTGACTCCTTTGTGTTCCTACAATTAAATCACAATTTGCAGCATCAATTGTCCTTGGAAAATTATAATGCAATTAATATCAATTTGTAACAACTTTAGTAACAAATTGCGAATAGTATGTGCTCACTATAGGGAACCAATTTAAGCATAAAAAATCATTAATTAGGAGTCAAAAAGTACTTCAACAGTTATTAAAATGCAGCTAATTAATGATGTAAACTTGGGCTCAATTAGCGTGTGATGCGTGAAAAGTTTTTAAGGGTTATGATTGACTGATTGTCCTAATACACCACCCTTGTAGAGTGTATTCTCGAATACCGTTGGTTTGTTTAGGAATATGCCCTATAGGAGTGGGGTGCTACACAGTATGTATGTCCATGCTGAAATGACCAAATTACCCATTTACTCATTTCTTTTACATTAAGTACCATTATGTCTCTTACTATTCTTAGATGCTCATAATTCATTATGTTTACTACTTAATATACCCTAAACATGCTATAATACTTCTAGGGTATATGTTGAGGCCTTACATTTAGTTTTTTCATAGAAATTGAGTTGAAAAATGTAGAAGAACACATTTCTTACTTGATGCTTCAAATAATAGGGCAGTGGATCGACAGAGCAAGCTTTGACAATAACGAAAATACCATGAAGAGATTTAAGATGTCGAAAAAGAACAGAAATAGTAGTAATCCGACCAATAGAAGTTGTGATCTATCCATTTAGAGAGAGAGAGGGGGAGGGAGGGAGAAGATAATAACATTTTTTAGTTTTTAAAACGACATCAGATCCTCAGTATTACTTATTCTATTTCAACCCTATTTTCACCCCAAAATGACATCATTTTGGTTTATTTACACAAAACGACGT
Organism: Erythroxylum roigii; assembly: GCA_027576455.1. Taxonomy (NCBI): domain Eukaryota; kingdom Viridiplantae; phylum Streptophyta; class Magnoliopsida; order Malpighiales; family Erythroxylaceae; genus Erythroxylum; species Erythroxylum roigii. Next base: position 17,902,838 of record JANZXV010000211.1, on the reverse strand, counting down.
CATTTTGAGGCAAAGGGTTGGAACAAGTTAAGTAGTACGAAGGATCTAAACCCTTTTAAAACTAGTTGTAGCAATGCCTAAAAACCAAATTTTGTTTTTTCTAATTCTGTTGTGTTTTTAAAAAAATTTGGAAACAAAAAACCACAACAAGAGCTAAATAAACTTGTCTTAGGTTTTTGTTTCTTTTATTTTAAAAACCATAACAGGAAACGTGAAAAAAGGAGAAACAAACAAACCTTAAATTAAATACAAGAAATGACAAAGTAACCATCTTCTATCTTTTGTCTTTTAATATAGCGAACATTGTAGAATAATACGTCATTAATTGCTAATTCTAATTCAAAATAGCCTAGACTTTAATGATGCTAATTTTAGTTTTTTTTTACTATTGTATAGTAACAGAGAAATTAACACAAATTTAGAAGATTTAATGACAAAAAATGAAATTTTTTTAATAAGAAAACATATTCAATTCTACACATTGATTAATAACTCTTTCGCTACACAGATAAGTATCAAGTTAGATGGCATTACCAACTATGCATTGTGGTCCCAAGTTATTAAGATGTATCTTACACAAAAATAAATGGAGACCTTCCATATTTTTAACCATTGACTTAACAAATAAAAAAGGAGAAATGATAATGCAATTTTGAAAAGGTGGTTGATCATTTTTATAGGTTAGGCATTGATCAATAACTTTATTTACTTTCTAACAAAAAACTTGATATAAAACTGTTACAAGCATTTAAAGCTATTGGAATACTACAAATGGAGTGTTAATTGAATTGTTTTAATGAAAGTATGTAGTTTTAAGTATTTGAATAAATAATTGGGATATATGGCTTCTAATTGGGCATTATTTGTTACTATAAAATAGCAGCCACTATATATACACACTCATATGTATGTATGTATGTATTTTGTTTCAGCAGATTATCTTGAACCATAACAAACTTCTCTAATTTCTTCCTTTCTTTTGAATCATATTTCACTTTTTGAATTCAAACATTGAAATAACATAACATTTGATATTGAGCAACATATTGTTTCTTGAAACCAAGGTTGTTCCTAATGTTTTATAGGCCCTGGACAAAGTCAAAAAAAGGCCCCCTGTGTTGACCTCTTTTTGTTCTTTATGAATATCAAGAGTGGGCCCTCATAAAAAATAAAATGAGGCAAAATAAGAACAGGTCAAGAGAGGGCCCTGAGCAAGTGCTCTTCCTGCCCTTGCCCAAGGTCGAGCCAACTTGAAACTAAGCTTTGTTGTTGCCCATCAAACTTTTATTGATGATAAAAATGATGGATGATACCTAAGATGAAGATTTTAGGAGAATGGAGGAATCTTTGTGCAACCAAATGGACAAAATGTTATAATCAATGATCAAAATCTCTAAGAGATATAGATGAAGCAATGGCATGAGATGTTTGACATTAGGGAAATGTTCTAATAGTACATACACAATCCACAATCACGATCTCAATTACCAAATGTAGCTAGTATGAATGGCAACAAGTTGAGTTTAACTTGATTTTTTGTTTTGTTTTTTTACCTAAGCTTAACCTAATCAAACTTTAGTTTAAAATGATATTATTTTAGACCCCTAATTTGGGCCGATTAGCTAGGACCATTCATTTCAAACTAATTAGATCTCTAATACTTGAGCTTGACTCAAAACCTAGTCAACTTGAGCTTTACCCATTAATTTTAGGTCATATTGGGCCGAGTCCAAGCTAAAATGTTATCCTTAATTGCTAGTAAGAAGTTGGGTAGAAATCTTATGGGACCTACTGTCACTAACTATGATCTCACTATTGTGTAACATCTATACGTTTTAATAAGGTGGAATTTCCATCTTTCAATGGTTTCAATATCAACAATTGGATATATATATAGTTGAGACCATTTTTTATAGTTGATAAAACACCACCCAAGATGAAAGTAAGGATTGTTTTTTGTTCATATAAAAGCGAGGCTAGCACCACTTATTTTTGAGACATATATTATCTATGAAGAAATATATTTAGAGTGAGAATATTATGGCACTAACTCAGAGAATTAGCAAAGAACCCTTTAATGATCCAGTTAGTGGCCTTAAATAACTACAATAAATAGGGAATATAAGGGAGTATTATGCTCTATTTCAAATCATTCAAACAAGTTTTAAATTCGTAAATCTTACTTAGCCATTTCTTTTAAAAGGATTAAAACCTGAGTTGAAATTGTTTATGACAATTTTAGACCCCAATCCTTCAAAATAGGTTTATGTTTTGCTATAAAAAATGAGATAATTACCTCATTGTATTATGCTTATAACAAATCAATAGTTGTAAAATAGACCACTCATCCAAACATAGTCTTCATTTTACCCTTAAAGTAAACAACCACCAGAATTACAGTCCATACAAGATTACTTCTTTCACTAGTAGTACCTTAAAAGAACCTTACTAAAAAGCCTTTATCAAAACATTTTTATGACAAAAATGGAAAAAGATTATTTTTTATGACAAAAATAATGTTCCAAGTCACAAATGTAAAAGGAAGCAATGAAATTTGTTTATAGATGAGGATGAGAAAGATTAAAATTATGTACCAAGTCATAAATAGGTATGTGGGTTAGAAAAGAGTGTTACAGATCACATTGATAATTTTAATTTGAACATTTTGGATATATAAGATGTTGGAATTAAAATTGACAATGAGGATCAAGCAATAATTTTATTGTTTTTCTTGCTAAAACACATAAGAAGTTCATTGATCCTAATATTGTATGAAAGAGAAAATATTTTTGTTAATCATATAAAGGATGTTCTACAATCCAAAATATTGAAAAAAAATGTTTCTAACATATATAAAGATGGATCATAATTAGTTTTGATTGTCAACAAAGGTAAGAGCAAGGAAAAGGATATTAGAAAAAGGATTAAGTCAAGATCCAAATTGTTGGACCAATGGTGGTTGACAAATTAAATCCTACTTATGTTTTGATAATAATAAAATGCATAGAATTGGTTAAGAAATTATTTCAGGACAAGACAACATTAATACTTGATGAGCAAAGATATAAATCATTGTGAAATCCACAAGGAATTAATCTTTATGGGAAGACCTAATGAAATTCACAAGGAAATAATCTCCAACATGCAAAAGATGAATATCGTGAAGATTATGGATAGTGATCTGGAATATATTCGTTGAAGTACACACAAGTCGACTTATTGGAGAGTAGAGATGAAGTTTTTATGAAAAATGTTGACACAAGTCGACTTATTAGGGAGCGGAGATGAAGTTTCTATGAAAGGCATTGTCACAAGTCGACTTATCGGAGAGCGGAGATGAAGTTTTTATGAAAGACGTTGTCATAAGTCGACTTACAATACACAAGCCGACTTATCAAAGAGCGGAGGTGAAGTTTTTATGAAATACGTTGCTACAAGTCGACTTACAAGTACAGCACAATGACTCTGACGAAGTCAATCAACCACAAATGGAAAGGAAATAATTTAGCAACGTCTATGAGGAAATCAAGCAACGGTTAGGAGATCTACAACAGCTATATTCATCTCAAGTTTGCAAATAAATTCAAGAAGATCAAATGATCAATAAGTGAGGTCTAAAAAGCAAAAGCATACAACTATTGTTACTAATTTGCTCTCAATTCCTCTTAGCTAGTTCCAGATTTGTATTGAACATTATTCAATTATCTTTATCTTGTTGTTGTTGTGAGTTGAGTGATTAGAGGAAAATCACTGGTGTGGTTAGATTATGTCGGAAATCAAATCGGGTTGTGTGGTAGGATTTGTGCCGAAAAACAAATCAGTTGTTAGGCGTAGCTTGAGCTGGAAGTCAAGTTGGATTGTACGAGTTCTCACTAAACTAAAAAGTGAGAAATAAAGTGATTTGCCAAATCCTAAGTGGGAGCTTAGGTAGAGGACGTAGGTCTTAGCACCGAACCTCTATAAAAATAGTGTTTGCTCTTCTTCCCTATTCTTTACGTTTAAATTTGTTTAACTTATTTTTGTGTGAATTAACTTCTAATTTTTTTGTAGAACTTTACGAAGATTTTTAAAGATCTATTCAACCCCCCTTCTAGATCGTTTACATTTCTCTCTCCTGAAAGCTTGATTTTAGAATAATGTAGCAATAGTCATATAGAAAGACAAGTATGGCCTACATTTGCCTCTTTATGAAGATCCTGTGTATCACAAAGTCTTAGGCTATAGATCCTATTTGAGGTTTAAGTTATACAGGAAAAGATTGGTTAGTTTAGATTTCTAAAGACAGGCTTTGAGGATTGTCGCCCAAAAAAGAAAAGAAGGATTTTGTGTCTCGATTAGCATATCTGAAATTTAAGCTACAGTCAATCTTTGTTTATCTTTATCCTCTAATGGGAATCTAAACAACTTGACCGGTATAAAAGTTAGAAACCTATGATACAACTCCTTTAAGGCTTATCGGTGAAATATTCCATGAGCCTAGGAGCTATAGCAAGAGGGCCTTTCTCGATTCATGTGGTTTAGCAATACCACGTACCTTGAGTTTTAGTTATCCCCGTATGCCCTCTGACCAAAGGTTGCCTAGATCATATTATTTTCTTTAAAAGGTTACTTTTTTGTCTTATAGTTGCTTGGTGAGATTAATTCGAAAGTGATGTTCTATAATTGCAAAGCTTTACAATTCAAATTTTGAGTCAATATGTGAGTGCGATTAAGTATGAAAGGAATTGAAGTACATTTAAATTCATCCATTCCAAAAAATAAATATATTGGAACATAAAAGATTGAATGATTTGTTCCTTGTTTGATATAACTTAAAACTTCAAAAAAAATGTTATTATCATTAATATATTAATTATAATTTCTCAAAATAATTTAATTTTATGTGTCTATTAGGACTCTTAATAAAAGAAGTATTTCTATAGATTTAATTTGCCTTGACCATATTGATCTTTTAGTAGATTTAGTTTATGAGGAGCGAAGTTTTATAGAAGAGAGTGACTTAAAAGATAATCTTAGTGATAAGTAGTCATTTTGAGCAATGAGTTTAAATGATGGTGATGATGAAAATACTCTTAGTGATGAAAATTTTAACCAAATAATAATAATGGTCAGTACGATTTGAGTGGATATGTCATTGAATGAAGTTCTAGGTTTTTCATTTTTTTACTTTTACTTGTATTTAATGTATATGTTAAAATTTATATGTGCGATGTATAAAACTTTTAACTGTAAGTGCTTTTTTTTTCAAGTTTCGCTTATACTTCCAAGTGTTTTTTAGCACGAACTTTTGTTATAATACTTATATACCTATATTATTTTTACTATATAGAAATTTGACGTAACTATTCTTTATCATACGATGTAAATTGTGACATTTTAAGTATTTTGTATTATTTTTTATTTTATATCTGCATGAGAATTACAAGATTTTTTATATTAATTGTGATTATTATTTATATAAGAAATATATAAAAAGCAACATTGGTAGAAATAAAGAGGCAGTTGTTATATAATTTTATAAAATTCAGGTACTATTATGTAATTTAAAAAAATTATCGGAAATGACTCTTTATATTAATCAATACTAATATTATACCATACTAGACCAAATCTAGTATTTAGTAAGGTATGACATCCAAAACATTATGTTTGGTGAATATCTTATAAAAATATCATATTTTAATAGACTTGTCCTACTTTAAAATTTTAAAGTATACTAGAAAATATAAATTAAAGCTAAATAAGTGATAGCTGAATTTTGTAAAAGAATAGACGATAGATAATTTATTTAAAACCAAATGTTGGGACCCGTTTCCGGAACCCAACTTATAACGAACGAATCATAGGTTAACTAATATCGCTTCATTTTTTTTATTAACACATTATTCAAAGTAGTTCCAATTTCCAATTTGAAATTCATCAATTCCTCAATCCATTTAATCCTTCATATTCGATCATATCGCATTCGTATTCGA
>JANZXV010000211.1:17865462-17877107 GCA_027576455.1 Erythroxylum roigii | reverse complement strand
GGATTTTTCGGTTTAGCTTAATCTAAGGTTTACAACGCGGATTCGGGTTCCAGTTTGGATTTTCGGATTAGAGGTTGGATATCCGATATGGGTTCCAACACTCCACTTGAGATATGATTCCATTATTCACTTTTGATTTATTACATATTCGTTTCCAATTTGTTTCTTCATTAATCACTCTTAAATTGAATCTTCTGCTCAACTCAACCCAATTCAGGGAAATTCTTCTTTGAATCATAAACTCTTACATTCTTATACTAAATCATATTCCACAGATACATTCTCATACTGAATCATAAACTCTTATATCGATAATCACACAACCATTCTAAGTCCAAGTTCAACCTTTCAAAGTCAGATCAACTTGGCTTATACACTTCAATCTCATCATTTCTACTCATATCCTTAATTTTCCTCAAACAAACCATGACAGTATATTCACATTTATATCACCTTCGAGGATATATCACAAGAACGCAATAAAATAATACATCCACCGATACAGATACACTGAATCTTTATCTGTTATTTCCATCCATATACTACATCATTTCCCATATATATATATATATATATATATCCTCAACTAATCAAAAATTTTTGATGCAAAATCATTATGAATTTCTGAGCTCAATTTTCCCTAACATCTCTTTATACTGAATTACAAACTCTTATCACAATACTCACATAACCATTTCGGTTCCAAATTCATCCTTTTTATAATCATAACAATTTTATGATTTCATTTCATTCTGCCTGTACACTTTAGTCTCCTCATTTCTACTCATATTCTCATTTTCTTTAATCAATCCATGACACCTATATGACCTTCAAGGGTACATACCCCTTTGGGTAAACCTTTATCTATCATATAAAACCAGATACTATTTCTCATTTCCGACATATCCATAAACCTTTATTTTCTCACATTCTGTCAGATCATCAATTTTCTCAATACTTCTAACCACGTAGACTCTTAAGGAAATGCTCATGCATGTGACTCATACTGAGGATCAGTTGTTGCTATCTGCTATGACATGACTCGTATGCATGTAACTTGACACACATTTCAGAATGCCCATATAAGATAGTACTTCTGGGCTCTGATACCACATAAATGTAGCACCCCACTCCCGCAATGACCCGAACTCGACATCGATGGTGATATCTGAGTTCGTGCCCCGCGAGGGTGACGTGCTAAAGCACTCAATCAGTTAGAAATTGGTATAATGTTTTTTTTGAAACCACAAACATAATATGCAGAAATCGATACTCCAGTTGGGCCCACATTCATTCATAAACATTTTCAATTAACACGATTTTCAATAGACATTCGGACCCTTTCACAAATACAAAACACTTAAGTCATTTCGCAATGCAAATTTATAGAAAAAGTTACGGAATATACAATTCAATAAAAATTAGAGAATTGCAATGCAGACGCGAACTGATCCCGACCTCTATCCTTCACTTGAATGCGGTAGGTATACTCCCGTTGGCCTAACGGGGTATTCTTCTGATCCTAAAAAAATATTTGCAAATTTTGGGTGAGTTTTGTGAACTCAATGAGTGACCATCATCGATGGCTCACCCATTCACATAACACATAAATCATATTTTACATTATTTCACATTTCACATTCAATTTCACACTTCACATTCAATACACTTAATCATTCATATTATGCATATGCAGTGCACATGAAACTCTCTTTCTATTTGTTACTTTGTTGTGACCGAGTGCCTAAACTGTCCCATATAGGGTTCATTGATAACTGCCCTTTATCCGCTTTGGGGATACATGGCTTATTAAACGTTGAGCCTGGGCCTCTGGTTCACTTTTAAGCTCGAAGCTTATTTTCACTCGTTGAGCTTTAAGCTCTGATCGGTGGCTACTCTGGTCACAACAACCATTAAGTTTCATGCATTCATGAGATGGAATGCATCAATCACGTTTGCATGGTCCCATTCAATCATATTCACCTATCATCGGACCGTAGTCCGACATTCAACATTTAGTTGAGAATTCTCACTTTCATTCATATGCAAATGCACATTTGAACACATTTAACAATTACCTTAAGCACACATAGTTCATCCAATTCACATTCACATAGCACTTCAATATTCAAATCAAACATCATAATCATCAGACCTTCTGTCCGGAAACCAACATAATCAATCACAGTTACATAATCATTTAGTAGTCAATTAATACAAAAATTCAAATAACAAACAATGAAGTGAGACCATCTCGGTCTACTCACAGTATGCTCCAGATTAGCATTTGCTTCCAAATTCTGGGAACGCCTGAATGCGGACACTTGACCTGCACAACCCATTTATGCAAGACACACATTGCACACGTATAAGCATTTATTTATACACAATTGTATAAATGGACTATGTACAATGCATGCTTAATGGCAATCCCGGATATATGTTCTAGAACACATATTATGCTCATTCCCATTTCATAATTCATATGTGTCTAGTTGAACTTAGATTTATACTTCAAAATTCTCCTTTCAATTTTTACCCTTTGCATGTGTCTAGCTGATTCATAAGCTTACACCTCAAGAACACTTGGTTACTTTATATCATAACTCAATTTCTCGTCATCTCTTTTCTAACCTCATATGATCTCATAAATTCCAAATTCTCATCCAATCGGAATCCAATTGAAAATCCCACAATGCAAAATTACTAAAATTGATTCTAGAATAACCTAAGCATTTTCTAAACTTCATGGACTAGAATTCTTCCAAAAATCCAAAAGATTCAAAATGATCTTACCTTGATTCTTCACCAAATGAAGAGATCTTTAGCTCAAATAGAAGCTCTTTTCTTCCTCTTCCATTTTCTCTTCTTGAATAACTTCAAAATCTTTCTTGAAGACTAAGAAGAATTAAACCCTAGCTCAACTCTCTTCTTTTCTCTTAAACCACCAAACTCTCTTTCTCTTTCTTTCTTTCTCATTCTCGTTATTCTCTTCTTTTATCCCTCAATTCACGCTTTTCTTCTTCATTTATAAGCAAGACAACACTTCTTCTTCGAATTATGCCCTTCCATTTATGCCATATGTCTTTTGTGCTTAAGTGTCTTGCCAAAAATATCCTTGAACATTCTTACACAACACTTTCTTCTAGAAAAATGATCTCCATTGTCTTAAGTTTCTAATGACACCAAAATCATTCAATTTGGTTCAGAAATCTGAAAGTATTACCACAAACACTTTTAGACTATTATTAGACTGAAGCAGTATACTATTCCCAACTTCCATCTAGAATTTGAAAGTTTTAGGGACTGAATTATAATTCACTTCCTTTAGACAATTTGTAGCTCTATATCTCTAATTTATTTAGAAATAAGAATCATCTCATTTGGAGTTCTATAGATCGAGATATCATCAAAATACCCGAGCATGTTCAGCAACATATCAAATTCATACCCTTCCAACCCATACCCTTACATTGATTCAATCAATCCTTTTCAAAATAGCATAAAAAGTTATAACTTCCATGGAGATGTAGAAAATTGTAATAGGAATCTATTGGTATAAGATTCACCTCATTTGGAGGTCGGTTGACAAAGCTATGGTCGAAAGAATCAAACATGGTTTTGGTCCTCAATCATACAGAACTTGTCTCGGGATAAAAGAAATAACTCTCTCTATAGATGTCGGATTAAAATCATCTTAGGAAAGTTTCAAAGAGAACTTTGAGATCTACAACTTTTGTGAAGACCTCGAAGACAACTTCTATCGTCTGAAGGGTCCAAATGGACCAGACGATAGCATCAGACGAATAGTGTACAGAATAAGAAGTTTCAGTCACATAAGCAAAAGCCATATGAAGCAAAAAGCAGACGATAACAAGAAGCAGACGAAGCAAAGAGGTAGACGAATCAAAAGGTAGATGAATCAGAAAGCAGACGAAGCAGAAAGCAGATGAAGCAAAAAGTAGACAATAGCAAGAAGCAGACGAAGCAAAGAGGTAGACGAATTAAAAGGCAGACGAATCAGAAAGCAGACAAAGCAAAGAGACAGACGAATCAGAAAGCAGACAAAGCAGAAAGAAGACTAAGCAAAGAGGCAAACGAATCAAAAGGCAAACGAATCAGAAAGCAGATGAAGCAGAAAGCAGACGATAGCAAGAAGCAGATGAAGTAAAGAGGCAGACGAATTAGAAAGCAGACCAAACATAAAGAAGACGAAGCAAAAAACAGATGATAGCAAGAAGCAGACGAAGCAAAGAGGAAGACGAAGCATAAGACAGATGAGTCAGAAAGTAGATGAAGCAGAAAGTAGACGAAGCAAAAAGCAGACGATAGCAAGAAGCAGACGAAGCAAAGAGGCAGACGAATAAAAAGGTAGACGAATCAGAAAGCAGACGAAGTAGAAAACAGACGAAACAAAAAGCAGAAGATAGCAATAAGCAGACGAACCAAAGAGGCAGACGAATCAAAAAGCAGACGAAGCAAAGAGCAGACGAAGCAAAGAAAGCAGATGAAGCAAAGAAAGCAGACGAAGCAAAGAAAGTAGACGAAGCAAAGAGCAGACGAAACAAAGTCAACTTGAGACGAAGCAAAGTCAACTTAAGACGATGCAAATCTTAAGATGAAACAGATTCAACTTAAGATGAAGCAAAGTCAACTTAAGACGATGCAACTCTTAAGACGATATGACATCATCACAGACGATACGTCTCTATAGACAATATGACGTCATCACAGACGATATGTCTCTATAGACGATATGACATCATCACAGACGATATGACATCATCACAGACGATACGTCTTTACAGAAAACACATCTTTACAGACGATACATCCTTACAAAAACAGACGATGCATCTATGCTCCTAAGCATCTTCTATTATAAGGACCATAACTTTCGACTACAATGCCCAAAATTCTCATTCTATATACTGTTGGAAAGATAAAAGAATGGCCTACAACTTTCTAGAAGACAACTTTGCCTAATTCTATCTAAATCAATCCATAATTTCCCCTGAAGTCAGAATATGAACTTTACATTCCTCCACCAATGTACTACACTCATTTCTTAACTTCATGACAAATTTTGAGATTCTTAGGGACATAATTTAAATTTGATGTCTTCATAAGAAATGTAGCCATATGTTTCTATTTTAATCCAAATCAAGAATCATCTTGTTTGGATAACTACAGAAAATGTTGTGGGTAAAAGTATGAAGCATACTTAGTGAACATTTTCCAGATCAACTACCAATTTTGTTTCAAACTCTTTCTTTAACACAACTCATACCAAGATCAACTTTTCTACTTTATTTACTCCTTATTCTCAACTCCATTTCAAATCAATATCATCTATAAAGAAATTATAATCCATGATTAATCATGAACACCAACAACATAACATACACATATATACATATCCTTCATCAACTTACCACACATATTCAGCTCCATTTTTACTTTCATTTTACTTCTAACTTTCATCTTAATTATTCCCATTTCAAAATCTCTTGTCCACCAAAAACACCAAAGCAAAACATGAATCTATCCACATTTTTCATTCACTACTTTACTCTTGTCTATCATTTCTAATTCAAAAATTGTCATTCATTTGTTCTAACTTCTAAGAAACATTCGGGGTCCAACACATGAAGCGATATAGTCACTTAAACGGTTGTGTATATGATCTTGTAAGGTGTAAAAAACCAATTTCATGATATAAAAGAGAAAAATACGTAGGTTTTGCGTGAGAGTGCAGCTATAACATCCAAAAGTAAGGAAAAATATAAATAAGGCTATTCTCATCCTTTTTTAATTGTTTTTTAGATTGGTTTAGAGTTTGTTGATTACTATATCAACTTTGGATTCAATCCTGAAAATTTATAAGACAACTTGTTATTGTGAGATGGGAGATCAAACTTTGTAAATTGAGTTTAGTAGATTTGCTTGTCAGTTTGGCTCATGATTTTTCCATCTGCACTTGAGGGTTTTCCACATAAGTCTTGGTGTTTATTTCATTATTAAGTTTCTTATTCTTATACTGATTTGTTGGTTGAAGTCGAAGTGTATTTTTTTTGTTGATATTTGGTTGATCTTTTAAAGAGTTATGTTATTATCTCCTAGCAAGTGGTATCAGAGCCATTATGATTGACGGTGAAAACAACTATATGGTTAAGTTAACAAAAAAAACTACTCTATTTGGAGGCCCATGATGGAGGACCTTTTATATTACAAGGATCTCTTTGATCATACTGATGTGGACAAAGGTGTGAAGGATGATATTCCTTCAAAACTTGAAAAGATGTCAGATAGAGAATGGGAAAAGATAAAGCAGAAAACTTTGAGCATGATTAGACAATGGATTGATATCAACAATATTTAACCATATGTATTAAGAAACAAAACCTTTTTTGAGCTGTGAAAAAAGATAAAAGGACTCTATGAAAGAAAGACTGCCCATAACAAGGCCTCTATGATTAAAAGGCTTGTGAACTTGAAGCTGAAAGCTAGGAAATCTTTGATGGAGCATCTGAGTGACTTATAGAATATAATCAACAAACTTACTTCAATAAAGATTATTCTTGATGACAAACTTCAAGCGTTGATCCTGTTGAGCTTGCTATTTGATAGCTGGGAAACAATGATAGTAACGATTAGCAATTTGGCTCTTGAAGATGTGCTCTCTTTGGATGTAATCAAAGAGAGTATGTTCAGTGAATAAAACAAAAGAAAAGAGATGGAGGTTGACCACGTGTAGGCTTTTGTGGTAGAAAGCAGGGGAAAGAACAAGAGCACAAATCCCAGAGGGTGTGACAAGTTTAAGAACTGATCAAAGTTCAAAGATGATAAAGATGTGAAGACATGCTACTATTGCAACAAGTCATGACACATTAAGAGGTTCTCCTATAACTAGAAGAGGGATTAGAAAAAGAAAGATCATCATAATGATTGAGATGATAAGAATACAACTTCAATGGCTTCAAGGTGCTTTGGCAACATCATAGTGTTGAAGAGGCAACTTGAGAACCCGAATCGATGATGATAACTCAGTACTAGCAACTACTCAACACAGGTATGAAATTTGAGGGCAAAATTTTTTTTAAGGGGGAGAGAAATGTAAGGCCTCAACATATACCCTGCATGTCTAGGGTGTATTAAGAAGTGAACGTAAAGAATTAAGTGCATCTAAGCATAGTAAGAGACATAATAGTACTTAATGTAAAAGACATGGGTAAATTGGTAATTTGTTCATTTTGGCATGGACATACATACTTAGACGTGAAATATGGATGATAATGAAATTAATTGATGACATTATATGCCAATGTAGGAATTAAAGGAAAAAGAAGGACCAAATGTGCAATTTTCCTAAAGTCAACGCATGAACCAATAGGATTAAATCATATGTGACCAACAGGATTAAATCATGTGTGTCCAATAGGATTGAAGCATGTGTATCATGAAATGGGCATAAGAGAGGAGAGAGGGATGCTTATTTAGGATTTTGAATGCCAAATTTTCCTTTTCTCATTTTCTCTCCATTTTATCTTCTTCATCACACCATTTTGCATGTAAGGAATCAAGCTAAACCTAGGTGGAAATAAAGGTAAAAGTTAGTGATTTTAGAGCAACTTGTGATGTTTGTTGCATATGTCATGCTTTAAAAGTCCAAATGGCCTAATTTTTGATGATATGGAAACTAGAGACATAAGGGAACAAATGTTTAGAAGATTTCCAAACCTAATTTGAACGTTTGCTATATGAAACTTTTGGAATAATTAAAGGTATGAATTCTTGGCAGAGGACACGACGAGAAGGAAAGTTACATGTATATAGATGATTGATATACATATTTATTGCTTATATGTGTATAGTATGATTATACAAGTATGATTTTGATACCCTTCTAATTGTGGTAAGTTATGACTTGCATGTATGAACTCAAATACATATTTTATGATTTCAAATGAATATCACATGATTTGTCAATATATTAATTATGAAATTAGCAAATGGTTAAAGAAAAAAGTTACAGTGCCTGCTTTATTGTCTTGGTGTTGGATAGATAGTCATGCCTATAGGTTTATAGTGTAGCTGCTACAGCTTGACACCAATGGTGTATTCATTTCGAGACTATAGTTTCTCTACAGTTTGATGCCTTCAGGTATCTATAGTTCAATACTTTTGGATATCTACAATTTGATATCTTCAGATATTGATAGTTCTTGTTATCCACACCCACCGGAACATGAGAACATGAATAATTGGTAAGAAATACAACATAACAACATAAATAATTGGTATTGATGAGCATTTGTATTGATAATTTATAATGAAGAGCGGTTGTATGAATAATTTGTATTAATGAGCATTGAATATCAACGTTTAGCTTATATATGTGAATTTACAGTATATGAATAATACATTAAAGCATATTTGTATTATGTACCTTGCTTCTTTATTCTATCACTATTTATACATTTTGTGATATTTATGAATGTGTGTGCTTGGCGTATGACTGCTATGAGTGGTCATCCAAAATAAGTTCTTCACCACTAAGCTCAAGCTTAGCATGAGCGTTAATCCATATGTCCAAGTAATAGGAGTGATGTACAGGGTTATCTGTAAGGACCAAAGCCAACTGTTCGTAGTAAATGTACTTTTGGATTATTTCTTTTAGGTTAAAGATGATTGTATATGTAACAGTTTATAATTAAGAATTTAAGTTATATGCAATATTTCTTTTAGATTATCATTTAAATGAAAAGATGTAATACTCCTTTTAAATGATAAAAGTGATATGAAATTTTGTAATATATGTATGTACAACATTGAATAGGAAAATGTGTGATGACAGTGCCTATAAATGAATAGAAATGTATGTCATGACTAATACAAGAATTTGGTTGCCATGTATGTGCGTGGTTGTAGGTTTAGTATAGGGGTTGTTATATTTTATGGTATCAGAGCTAGGTTTAGGCGATTCTGGCCAATAAGAGTTTAGTGATATGTGATATGGTTTGGTTTTTGTGTTGGCTGAATACAGATGTCCCTATTTTCTTATAGATAATAGATATGGAAGGACCTCATGAAGCTGAGGAGGAGCCAGCTAATAGTGTGGTGGGGAGAGATCAATCAAATTCGGATCCTCCTGAGCCTCCAAGTGGTGAAATACCGGTATTGTCAGTACCTGGGGAGATGTTTCTAAAGCTCTCCCATGATATGATGCAATTGATGGATATAATGACCATGCCTAAAGCTGCTATAAAAGCTTTAAGAAAGTATGGGGTGGAAGAATTTGTGGGCGTGATGTTGGAAGAATCTGATAATGCAGAATATTGGTTAGAGCAGACATAGAGGGTTCAAAAGGAGATCAAGTCTCCACTTGAAGAAATGGTTACATATGTTGTCTCTCTCCTGCAAGAGGCAACCTATCATTGGTAGAAACTAGTACTACTGCACTCTCATATGCCTAATCCTTTGACTTAGTCTTTACCCAAGAGTTCAAGAAGATGTATGTCAAAGAAGCTTATAAAGTAGCTCAGTAGAAGTAGTTTCTGAATTTGAGACAAAGAAGCCTATTTGTGGTTGAATATGAACAGGAGTTTAGCCGGCTCAGCAGGTATGCTCCAAAGCCTATTCTGATAAAGACATCTCGATGCTAACAATTTGAGGATGGATTGAATGATTCCATCAAAGAGTATTTAGTGGTAGTAACTTCTCTATAACAGGTGAGCTACTATCAGCTAGTTGAAGCATTTACCAAAGTAGAGAAACAAGAGACAACAAGAGAGAAAGGGCACAAAGGAGGAGTTTTCCTAAAGGTGGTTCATCTTTGGGCAAAAGGATTTGAGACTCGCAGGGTGCGTCCCTAGCATAGTCAGTCTATAGCTCGTCAGAAAAATGATGCCCCATAAGTTCTAGTTGGTGTTTTCTCTTTCTTTGATCTTGATATACATGTATATCTTCTCGGTTCCACTCATTCATACATTTTCACTAGGGGAGTGTGTGATAGAATGTTATCAGTAGATCGATTAGCCTATGATATACATGTGACTAGTCCATTAGGCCAAAAGGTATATGTGAATAGAGTATATAGAGATTGCCCTATTATGATTCATAGAAAACAGTTTGCTACTGATCTGATAGAGCTACCCTTCCATGAATTTGAATTGACCTTGGGCATGGATTGGTTGTCCAAATACTAAGCTATAGTTGATTGTGGGTTAAAAATAGTTGTGCTCAAAGATTCTGATAGCTTAGAAATAGTAGTGCATGGTATTCGGTCTAGTCCTTTGACTAATGTAATATTAGCCATGCAAGCAAGACAATTGTTTAGAAAAGTTTGTGAGGCATATTTGACTTTAGTACTTGATTTAAAAAGGGAGAAGGTGAACTTATAAGAAATGTCGATAGTAAATGAGTTTCCTAGAAATAGTTACCGAGTTTGCCACCCGAAAGGGAGGTAGAATTATCTATTAGAATTGTACCTATTACTGCTACTATTTTAAGAGCACCTTATAGAATGGCTCCTATAGAGATAAAAAAGTTAAAGATTCAGTTACATAAGCTTTTGAGCAATGGTTTTATCCGGCTCAGTCACCATGGGAAGTGCCAGCCCTTTTTATCAAAAAGAAGGATGGCACCTTACGAATGTATATAGACTATAGATAGTTGAACAAGGTGACTGTAAAGAATAAGTATCCATTGCCCAAAATAGAAGATTTATTTGATCAGTTGAAAGGTGCAGGGGTGCTCTCCAAGATTGATTTACGGTCGGGTTATTACTAGCTTCAGGTAAAAGATATAGATGTTATAATGACTGCTTTCAAAAATTGATATGGCTACTATAGGTTCTTAATGATGCCTTTTGGCTAACTAATGCATCGATTCATGGATTTGATGAATAGGGTGTTTCAACCTTACTTAGACCAATTTGTTGTGATATTTATAAATAATATATTGGTCTATTTAAGGAATGAACAGGAATATGCTTAGCATTTGAGAATTGTGCTACAGACTTTGAGAGAGAAGCATGCCAAATTAAGCAAATGTGAATTTTGGCTAAAGGAATTTCTTTTCTCAGGAATATCATCTTTTCAGAAGGTATCAGGGTGGATCTTAGTAAAATTGAGGCGATTGTCAATTGAAAGTTACCTCAGAATGTAACAGAAGTAAGAAGTTTTCTTAGCTTAACAAAATTCAGCACTTTGTTAAAGGATTCCCAGTAGTTGCTTCTCCAATCACAAAGCTACTTTGGAAAGGCAAAAAGTTTGAATGGAATGATAGATGCCAAGATAGTCTTGAGCAGTTAAAGAAGATGCTCACTGAAGCTCCAATGTTGACATAGCCAACTCTAGGAAAAGAAGATGCCATATACAATGATAAGTCTAAGAATGGTCTAGGTTGTGTATAGATGCAAGATGGGGAAGTAGTAGCTTATGCCTTGACATAACTACCCTATACATGATTCAGAATGGTAGCGATGATATTTGCCCTGAAAATCTAGCGACACTACTTACATGGAAAGATCTAGTATAGACAAGGACAACAAGAGTCTCAAGTACCTGTGTTGGAACCCATTACCGGATATCCAACCTCTTACGAAAAACCAAACTGGAACCCGAATCCGCGTTGGAAACCTT
>JANZXV010000211.1:17799858-17813793 GCA_027576455.1 Erythroxylum roigii | reverse complement strand
GCGCTGAGGGAGAGTTTATTAGAGCTTTTTCTGGTCATTATGTTGGTGGTGCGGATCCCTTGATTGCGGAAGCACTAACATTTCGACAATCCTTGCAAATTCTAAGACTGCAGCACATTGAAGGCGGTGGCACTATTTTTATGGATTCTTAAATTTTATTTTTTGCACTTAGCTCATCGGACTTTGATCTTTCTGAATTGGGTACTGTTATTTATGATTGTAAGACTTTGTTATTATCGCTGCCGAATATTTCCTATAGGTGGATTCGTAGGCAAGCCAATAGACGTGCTCATTCTTTAGCTTGAGCATCTATTCGCTTTGCGCATCTACAGATTTAGGTTTCTACTACTCAGTTTTTGAGTGAGTTTTATCATCAAGAATGAGAATTTGAGTATTTTGCTCTTAAAAAAAATAAAAAAGATAACTGTGAAAAATAAAATCTTTTTCGAGATTTCACATTTTGTAGCCTACGTCCAAAGTCTAAACGCTCGAAGAGAAAACAAGAAAATCATTTTGAGACTAAATCCCCCAAAATAATAATAGCAGTAGAAAACACGAGAAAGGGAAGAGAATGAATAAATAATAGAGGATCCAACGCCCGAAGCAAAAGCCATGCCTTTGCTCTTCTTCAACAACTTCTCCCCGTCAGTCGTTGTCTCCTAGGTTTCCTCCTCCCTGGAGCAGGTGAGCCTCTCTCATTCCGCGCCGCACTATCGGTTTATCTGGATTTTTGCAGTCTTTTCTTTATGTGTATGTGAACTTTCTAATTCGGAGTTATATCTCTCGATCTTTCTGTTGATCGTTTATGTTGTGCGGATTGATGGTTTTTTAATCTGTATTTGATAAACTCTGTTAAAATGTATTTTGTGCGAGCTTCGATTCCTGTTATTGACCCAAAAATCGATTACAATTAGGGCGAAAAAGGACATTTAGATTCTTGAGTCAGAGTCTCCGAATCGTTATGCGACAATCGGGTTTCCTGAGATCTCAATTGTATTAAGTGGCTTTGATGCGATACAATGGTGGGTTAGCTCTTAGGACTTGCGAGTTTGTTCTAGGTTAGGGAATTATAGGGGATATTCCAGTAGTTTGTTGACGGTGATTCTTTGGGTTAGTGTTTTTGTTATGTTGAGTGTAATTTGGTGCTTCGACGCTTTGATAGCGGAATTTGTCCTGTTATGCTTTGGGAATTTTAGGACTGCAAATTTCATTTTGTTTTAAGTGCAATTATCGGTCATTTAAGTTCGATGAAATGAAGTTTTTACTGTTTTCTGCATGGTTTGAAGTGAGTTTATGATGCATAATCATCTTAATATCTTTTCTTCCTATTATCAATAGGCTTCTTGTAGGACTTATTTTTCCTATGATGGATTGAACTTCTTATAAGACTTGTATAAATAGTTGTTTTTCTGGAGAAATACTGCGGCTTTTGTGCCAAATTTTTTTAAAATAAGGTTTTTGTTAAAATTCCTTATGTTTCCAGCCTAATCTACCCATTTCTAGCCCTACTTTGCTGAAAATTAGCTTCTGTAGCTCCTGTCCCTGAATCAATTAATTCATTTATAGGCTTTGTATATCTGCAGATATTGGTACGCTGAGGTTTTGTTGTCAACA
Source organism: Erythroxylum roigii (assembly GCA_027576455.1). Classification (NCBI taxonomy): domain Eukaryota; kingdom Viridiplantae; phylum Streptophyta; class Magnoliopsida; order Malpighiales; family Erythroxylaceae; genus Erythroxylum; species Erythroxylum roigii. Next base: position 17,812,179 of record JANZXV010000211.1, on the reverse strand, counting down.
TGACAATGAACGAACGAAAAACGATTGACTTAGAACAAGGATGGGAATTTATGCAAAAGGGGATCACAAAGTTGAAGAACATCCTAGAAGGGTTACCTGAGTCACAGTTCAGCTCTGAGGACTACATGATGCTCTACACGTATTCATTCTTTTGACAAATCATGCTTTTGTATTGACAAATTCCTAAGTTTTCCCTTGTTAGTTGATGAGGGTTTTAAATGTTTTTTCTTTAATTTTGTTTACAGGACCATCTATAACATGTGTACACAGAAGCCTCCACATGATTACTCACAACAGCTGTATGACAAATACAGAGAGTCATTTGAAGAATATATCACATCAACGGTGAGAATAAACTGATCCAGTTTCTTCAATGTATGTCATGGTCCATGCATGTGGTACTGTCTCTGCATTAAAGTTCTTTCTCCTGTGGAATAAACCTGCAAGGAGATGCATGCATTATGTTGGATACTTCATAATGTTGGGATTGCCTCCTTTCTATGATTTTATGGGAATTAATGGATTATGATGATCTTGTAAACCTGTCCATGGACCAAGGATTGTTGCATTCGGGAAAGCAATTACTTTCAAGTTTTTCTTTGGTACTAAAATTTGACACAGTCCTTGGCGCTGGTTGTTTCTTGTTGAATGATCGTGGGCTTCATTTACTACCAAATGCATCTGACAATTATTTGTTTCTTACTGAAATTATGTGAACTTTTATGATCTTGAAACTGGAAACTTGGAATTGTTCTAAACCAAACATGATCTAATATTGAATTTGCCTATCCTGGAGACTGGAAGAGTTGTGCCTTTTCTAAATATATATAGGCATCACAATGATTTGGTAAGGAAGCTTCATACACACTTCTCTCTTCTGCCCCTTTTTTTTCCTCGAATTCCAGTTCAATTGCTCTTCACAAAAAGCTGAAGTTTCTTCTTAAACTTAGAACTACAAAGATTTTGTCATGCATGTTGTTTTCTGTTACAAGTTTACTACTCTTAACTTGCAGATTTTGTCTAATATCTGAAATTGTTATATGGCAAATCTTTAGTTCTGCTTCTTTGTTGTTAAAGATGTTCTCTTGTTTACAACTATGCTTGTAGAGAATTAATCGATTCTATTATTTGTGACAATGAGTACCATGTCTAATTCCTCATTCAGGTATTGCCGTCATTGAGAGAGAAGCATGATGAGTTCATGTTGAGAGAGCTTGTCAAAAGGTGGGCAAACCATAAAGTTATGGTGAGGTGGCTGTCTCGCTTCTTCCATTACCTTGATCGCTACTTTATTGCTCGGAGGTCGCTTCCACCTCTCAATGAAGTTGGATTAACTTGTTTTCGTGATCAGGTGGGTCAATGTTGAACCTTTGAATCTTGGTTTGTCAGATTGAAGTAGCACTAGAAAGAAGACTTATCCTCTGCAAATATAACTAACTCTGACAAATTAGATGAATGTTAGATTGATGTAGTACTAGAATGAAGACTGAATAACTTATTTGAAACATCATATACTCTGTCTGCTTTATGAATTTTTTTCCCAAACTTTTCATTTCAGGTTTATCAGGAGTTGAATGGAAAAGTGAGGGATGCTGTAATATCTCTTGTAAGCTTGTGAATTTACTTTCTAAGTTCTTGGTGTAAAGTAGGTGGTAGTAAATTTCTTGGACAGTCTTGAATAACCACTTCATCTTAAATCAGATTGATCAAGATCGGGAGGGTGAACAGATTGATCGAGCTCTATTGAAGAATGTTTTAGATATATTTGTTGAAATTGGTATGGGCCAGATGGATCACTATGAAAATGACTTTGAGGCAGCCATGCTTACGGATACAGCTGCCTATTATTCGAGGAAGGCATCAAACTGGATTCTGGAAGATTCTTGTCCAGATTATATGTTGAAAGTGAGCCTATGATTTTTTTTTCTCTACACTGGAGATCAGTCTGTCTAAGAGGTTGTCTAATTCTTTTTTTCTTATCATTCTAGGCTGAGGAGTGTCTGAAACGGGAGAAAGATAGGGTTTCTCACTACTTACATTCCAGTAGCGAGCCAAAATTGCTAGAGGTTTGTAGTTTCTTTTGTTCTGAGTTCAAATTTTTGGGGTTATCAGTGAAATTGCTATCTCAAGGCTGGAAGCTGTTATTTGAAATGGGCAATTACTGCTCAAGCAGTTCTATTTCTACTGAACTCCCCAGTTATAATAGTGTCTCAAGGTTCTATTCGTTCTGATGTTTTTGTTTTCCATTACTGGTTTTCTCTACCTTTTGTAGAAAGTTCAAAATGAGTTGTTGTCTGTGTATGCAAATCAACTACTTGAGAAAGAGCACTCTGGATGCCATGCATTGCTCAGAGATGACAAGGTGCTTAGTGTTTCCATTTAATCCTTTCTATTCTTTTGCTGGTTTGAACTGTGGGAAGGAAAGTGATGATTACTGTTCTCTGCTCTTTATAACACTTGTTTAGGTGGAAGATCTATCACGAATGTTCAGGCTATTCTCTAAAATACCACGGGGCTTGGATCCTGTTTCCAGTATCTTTAAACAGGTTGGCAAACAAACTTTCTTTTCTTTATCTCTCTTTAGTCACAACCAAGTGCAGAAGTTTTTTTATTATCCCTTGTCTTCCCCTTTATTTTGATTTCTCTATCCTGTAATGTAGCATGTAACTGCTGAAGGCACAGCCTTGGTTAAACAGGCAGAAGACGTGGCCAGCAACAAGAAGGTTTGTGTTATTATTATACTCACTTTATTCAGTATTGTTCCTAAAAGATTTTAGTTCCTTTTCTGCTGCTAATAATTTTCTTGACAAATTGATATGTTGGGCTATTTCTTTCCCTCGAAATAGAACCATCTTTTAAGTGTACAAATCAACATCCTCCTATATAGGATTAACAAATGAACAATACCATCTGGAATGAAGTTTCTCAAATAGTTTTGTCAATGTTCCTTATGTTGAAATGAATGCCACTAATTGTGGAATAAGCTATTCAACGTGAAGCCATCATGGTTAGTGACATTTAACAGCTTAAATTGTTTCCTTGCATCACTTCATTCTGTGGTGTGGGTTATATGTCTTTAATGGCCCTTGTTAGAAGCATCTTATTAGTCATAACTAATCTAGTCTAAGAGCCTGACATATTGGTTTAAAAACCTTATAATTAATGCTTACATAGACTGATGTACCATGGGCAAAGGATATGAATATTTTAAGCATTAAGATGGCATATATTGATTGTCGGGATATATGCTATGCCCAAAGATGAGCTTCTATCATTGGTGTTCTTCTATTAACATTTTCGGTTTTGTTGAATTTTCAATTTGTATTTGTTTGCTGTGCTACTTCATATCGTTGTCGTTTAATTGTACATGCTATCATTCAAAAATCCAATCATGCGATCAATTCTAATGCTAACATTTGTTTCTGTTTTATGTTGTTTTCTTTTACAGGCAGATAAGAAGGATGTGGTTGGTTTACAGGAACAGGTAAAAGTGTTTTTGATCTTCTTCAAAAAAAACAAAAAAAGGGAAAGTGTTTTTGGTTTTCTCAACTATAGTTTGCTGGTGAACTTAAATTAGTTGAAATGGATTTTGTGTTCTTCAGGTTTTTGTCAGGAAGGTTATTGAGCTGCATGACAAATACTTGACATATGTCAATGATTGTTTCCAGAACCACACTCTTTTTCACAAGGTTTGTTAGGCATAACATTTTAGTTAGTTGATGGATCTCACTCTTAGTGATCCATTGTGTTTGAACTTTCTTTGTTCCAATCTAGGCACTCAAGGAGGCTTTTGAGGTCTTCTGCAACAAGGGTGTGGCCGGAAGTTCAAGTGCAGAATTACTAGCCACGTTTTGTGATAATATTCTTAAGAAAGGTGGAAGTGAGAAACTGAGTGATGAAGCCATTGAGGAAACATTGGAAAAGGTTTACACTTGTTATTCTCCCATTATATGGAAGCATTACATTTAGATCTGTGTTATTGAATTTGCTAGCGATATGCAGGTTGTAAAGCTGCTTGCTTATATCAGTGACAAAGATTTATTTGCAGAGTTTTACCGGTAAATAAATAAAAGTTTTCCATGAATGGGGTGCTTAACTAATTGTCAACATGAAAATTTTTAACTATGATGATCAATATTGGCTCAACAATTATTCTTAGGAAAAAGCTTGCCCGACGGCTTCTCTTTGATAAGAGTGCTAATGATGACCATGAAAGAAGCATTTTGACAAAGCTGAAGCAGCAATGTGGTGGTCAGTTCACATCAAAAATGGAGGGCATGGTGAGCTGTTATGGATGAATTCCTTTTCAATTAAATTCCTAATGTTTTTGTAACTTGGTTACAAATTGAGTTTCTTTCCCAATAATGGTTTTCTCTCCTAGGTTACGGACTTGACCTTAGCAAGGGAGAATCAAAGTAGTTTTGAGGAGTATTTAAATAATAATCCAAGTGCAAATCCAGGGATTGATTTGACAGTTACTGTTTTGACAACTGGCTTTTGGCCGAGTTACAAGTCTTTTGATTTGAATCTTCCTGTGGAGATGGTATGTTTGTTTCGGGTTAAGAGATTTAAAAATAACTTTGTGGATTTGACAAGTGTTTGCTGATCAGATCTTTTACCTGTTATCCATGAATTTAGGTCAAGTGTGTTGAGGTTTTCAGGGAATTTTATCAAACTAAGACAAAACACAGAAAACTTACATGGATATACTCATTGGGTACTTGTAATCTAATTGGGAAGTTTGAACCAAAAACTATGGAGTTGATTGTCACAACGTATCAGGTAATTTATGTAGTTAAATCTACTTATATTCATTTATCTTGATTAGAGTGTGGTGGTGTAGGTTGTCGCAGATTTGCATCAGTAATACAGGTTCTTTTTCTTGCTGATGTCACAGGCTTCCGCTCTGTTGCTTTTCAACTCATCAGATAGATTGAGTTATTCAGAGATAATGACTCAGTTAAACTTGACTGATGATGACGTGGTCAGACTCCTCCACTCTTTGTCATGTGCTAAATATAAGATCCTAAGTAAAGAGCCAAACACAAGAACGATCTCTCCCAATGATTGTTTTGAGTTTAACTCTAAGTTTACGGACAAAATGAGGAGGATCAAGGTAACTTGAACTTGGACAACCTGTTTTTTTTTTAATGATTTGATTGTAGAGGTTTTGTAGACCCAGGCCATTGTTCATCTTGTAGATCCCTCTACCTCCTGTGGATGAAAAGAAGAAAGTGATCGAAGATGTTGATAAAGATAGGCGTTATGCCATTGATGCCTCCATTGTTCGCATAATGAAAAGTCGCAAAGTTTTGGGTCACCAACAGTTAGTGATGGAATGTGTAGAGCAGTTGGGCCGCATGTTCAAGGTTTAAAATGATGCTCAGTTAATCCAGATGATATCTGTTTCCCGTTTTAGTTATAAACCAGGTTGATTGAATTGTTTATTTTTTCAGCCTGATTTCAAGGCGATTAAGAAGCGCATTGAGGATCTAATTACCAGAGACTATCTGGAGAGAGATAAGGATAATCCCAATTTGTTCAGATACTTGGCATAATTCGGTCAAAACTAGAAGTGGTGTCCATGTCTGCTGCAAATTTTCCTACGGGTCACCAATGAAGTAATTGTTACCATGCGTGCGCCTTTTGCTGATTACTTGGAGACCGGAGCTCATAATTTCTTGTACATTTTGCCTTCAGAGCCAGCCAGGTATGAACAGCTATACTATATGTGGGTTGGGGAAATCTCTAAATCAAACCGCAACGATTGAGGTCCAAATTACACTAAAACGGACCGGACCATAATGTATCACTCTCTTTTCGCCTCCAAGTCGATGGCATGACTTGATTGATACTAGTTTGTTAATCGCTTATTTGCTGGTTGCCTGGAAGGAGAAGGAGAAGAAAAAATGTAATTAATTCTCACTCGAATTTAGATGCTATTATCAGGTAATGGCTTGCCTTTCTTTGTGTGTAATACTACATTTTTGTTTTGTGATGATAATAAGCATTATCAATTAATCATGTTGATATTTAATCGTTCGTTTGGTTTGACCGTCAATCAATGGGACGGGAACACAATTATTGATGCAATGCATTGGGCATTGATGAGTTCCAAGTGTGGAGAATTAATAATTTGAAGAATTTATGGACTCCGCTTCCCCCTATAATTTTGTTTGAAGTGTAATATTTATATTTAAAGTTGGCAACATTGTAATATGCATGCGTTCAAACTCACTCCTTACACTTCAGTATTTCATATGGCTGATTAATAATTTCAGAACTTTTGTATAATTATGTTTTACAAGATCATATGTAAGATCATCGCAACAAGATTGAAACACATCTTGAAATCATTAATCAATGCATCATAAGGTACATTCATGTTATGTAGGTTGATTGGAGGAAATGTACTGCTTGTTGAAAAGCTCTTCCATGTTGATGGTAGAAAGAATTTCAATGGGGACTCTGTCATTAGAGTTGATGTCAATAAAGCTTTCGACTCTATTCATTGGTACTTCAGATAATATATACTTCAAGCTTTAGGATGTCTCTTCAATATATGATTCTTACAATGCATCACAACTACTTTCTATAGGGTGTTAGGTAATGGAGAACTCACCAATTTGTTCAAAGTGTGGAAAGGATTTCGTCAAGGTGATCCATTATCCGTTTATTATTCATATTATATATGGAAGCTTTGCCTAGGATGATAGATCACTTAATAAGGTTTAAAGGCATTCAAAGTGTGAGGAACTGGGGTCTTTGGTCCTGCATTTGTAGATTATCTTTTGTTATTCTTCAAAGTTGTGGACACTTCAGTCTTTGTCCTAATGAATGCCTTGAGTACGTTTAACCTCTTGTCAGAACTTTCCATAAATATTGACAAATGTTTCAATGATTGTGAAATTTAGAGCAGGAACTGTAACCGCGTAGCTTTTAACTATCATAGGCCTTCATCTTAAAGATCCCGCAGTCACTTACCTTGGCCTTTCCATCTTCACTAAAAAGCTTCAAATTAAAGATTGTATTCCATTATTAGAAAAAGATCCAAAAGAGAATCAATTATTGGAGCAATAGAACCTTATCATTTAGTGGAAGCGTACAACTGATCAATTCTATTCTTAACTGCCAACACGTATTCTTGTCATCACATATCTTTTTCTCCATGGGATTAACCAAAGGTTATTCACAGAATACTGAGATGCTTCCTATGGTCTGGCTAAGCTAATGGAAAATTCTTTCAAAAAGTTGATCTGTGATTTGCTCACCAAAGAAATCAAGTGGTCTGGGAATTATCTTTGCCTCACTAATAAACAAAGCATTCATGATAGACAAAACTTGTAGAATACCCATTAATAAGGAGGTTTTGTGGGTCCACTGGATCCATTACTACTTCCTCAAAGGTAAGTCAAAGATAAAAATACAGGTAATACATGGTTTATAAACTAACTTTGAAGTTGAGTGACTTAATCATAGACTGCTTTAGATTCAAAATTAGGAATGGAGAATCAACCTTCTTATGGTATAATAATTGGACCAAACAAGGGTCCCTATGCAAAATAAATTTATTCTCTACACCTATTACCTGATAACTCAAAGGTTAAATCCTTAATCAATAGAAGTGAGCGAGACACCAATCTCCTGGAGTTTAATGTTATCATCCTCGACTATAGATCAAGTCAAGATGAAAAGGGTCATAATTAATGGCTCATGAAGGAGAATAAGAAATTCTCGAACTCCTCATGTAGAAGATTCTTGGTCCCTATTATGCTAACCTTTACCTGACACAAAACAGTTTGATATTGTTAAAAACAATTATCTAAGGTGTCATTCATTATTTGGCTTGTGTGTACAGAGAAATTGCATACATTAGACAAAATTAAGTTCGTAGATATGGATTAACCATGTTGCCACTGCAGTAAAGAGCCATAATCAGCTAATCATGTCTTCTTTTTGTGTGATTATTCAATATTCATCTAGTTCGGAATCAGATCACTTCATAAAATTCCTATCTGTAGCTTTTGCTTCACTGCTCTTTGGATTTCTTGAAGACTGAGTGAGTATGGAGAAAAAGGAACAATTGCATATTCAGAGCTGAATATAAGTTAAGGGAGCAGATTTTCCAAAAGCTATTCTGCTGGATAAGAGAACAAATCATGATCCAAAATCTCAAGGACAATGCAGTTTGGTTCAGTCGGATTTTGCCGAGGCTGAACATCGTTATCCGGATCCGTGATGCTGATTGATTTCGGCTACAGGATTCCTGCAAAACAAATAAGGCACGCCGGGGGTTGATTCCCGGAAGGCCCCTCCGACGCTCAAGTTAGTGTTTTTGTGAATGTTTTGATAATCGAGAGAACGGAGATGAATAGGGTTTTTTGTCTCATACCTGTATCAAGGTGAAATAGTACCTTATATAGGAGGTTCCTGTTAGGTTTAGGTCATTGTTTGTGAATGGGCCGACCGACCCACATCGTGTTTCGGATCTGGGCCCGAGCCTAATAAGGCCGACCCAACCACATTTAATATGTACAAAATAACAAATAAGAAACCTAAAAATTCCCAGTTGATAGATACTACTAACTTATGTATAAAAAGTAACTTAAATTCCTTACAACTCTTTCGAGAGTAGAGCATTGTTCAAGTGGTGCGTCCGTATGTTTTAGGAAGCACAGGTGACGGGACTGTTGGAAGCTTTGCAAATCTGAAAAAATAAAATCTGGGCGCGAAGTAATAAATGAAGGGCATGTATTTTAAACATAAAAGTTGACAAGTAAAATTTTGCTACTCTTAAAACTCTTAACTATTAAGCAATTACAACTTTTAGCTATTTATGTTGACAAATAAAACTTTGCTATTCCTACAGCTCTTAATTATTAAGCAATCATTTAGAGCCACACACGTTGATTTCTAAATGTTTCCAAATGTTCAAAGGAGAGTTTGCATTCTAACAGGAACCACGAAGTCGTCTCGCCGTGCTGCTCGGGAGCCCTTTGCAGCTTTGATCCCCACTCATTGTCAGAGGGCAAGACGTGTGGTACTTATTGCTGATGTTTATTGATTATAAATTTCTTTTTGATAAGGCTTCTTGTTAGGACATGCATTTTGGCATTATTTATTAATCGGATATATAAGATGTTAGTTGGATAATGATTTGAATTCTAAAATCATATGGATAGTCTTCTAATTGAAAAATAATCCTATCTTAATTTGGAGTCCGTTGTCATGTTAATTTTGGAATTGTTTTACTACTGAAATTACTGCTGGATTGGTGGATTTTATGGATTTGGTTTTAAATTGAAGTCTATGAAAAAGGAAGTGATCTGGAAAAATAACGTAGGTGTGGGCACTGCTACTGGGCGTGAAAATCACGTGTGAGAAAAGAAAGGTATTATTGGTTACATATTTGATTTTATGTGGCTGTATATCAGGTCGTGTGTTGTTGGTAATTGATGAGTTGGTGAGTCATAGGAGAAAAGGCAGTGTGCGGTGACTATATGGTGTTGCGTGTGTGAAGCAATTATTTTTTGATGAATCAACACCGTGGGAAGAGTGCATGTGAGGGTGTGTGTTATTTGTTCATTGAAAAACATATTGCGTTATTCCAGTATCTCTCTGCCAATAGTTGATTATGTTGCATTAATTAAAAAGAGAACTTGATGTGAGTGTGGGTCCACTGTGAGTGTCTTGGGAATTAAAGTTGAATTTTATCCAAGGATGTTACAGCAAGAAATCTAGTGGACTGCGGCAATTCAAGTGTGGTGTGGCAACTGAAGAAGAGTCCTAGTGAAGTTGGTGCGGCAACGGAAGTTGTGTGGGTTGAGTGTCGATGATTTACGACTGCTGGCTGCGCACATGTTGTACTTAACGTGGCTACGGTGATTTGTTTTGTGAAGAAAGAATCGGTTATGGTAAAAAGTTTCAGTTGGGTTATTTTAAGAAAATAAAATCTATAAGGAAGTCTTCTTTGTCTCAAGTATTTTTGTTATTTAATTTTCAGTTGATTAAATACTTGAGTTATTTTTATTTATTATTGTTTTGAGTGAAAGTAGTTAGACAAATCCTCTGACGAGGTTAGTACAAGACGGTCTTACTATTGAGTGTGAAATTCTTTCACGGGAAGTGAGGTTGAGGGATAGTGTCAAGGGTTGAGTAGTGTCGGCTCAGTAAAGCCTTGGGTAAATCTATTGTATTCTTGTGAAAGTAATTAAGCTGGGTGAGGGCCCCACAGACGTAGGCAAGGTGTGCCGAGCTGCGTTACCAAATTTTTGGTGTTTTTATTATTTCAGTTTCACTTGTTTTTATTTTTTTTTTAGTGCCAAGAAAATTTGCGAGATAATTAACCCACTTCAGTTTTTCAGAACCTAACCTACCTGTTGGAGATGGTGAAGAACAGAAAGCAAACAACTTAAGTCATGAGGATACGCTGCCAATGACAGCTTTCAACTACATAACTGTCATTGTAAATAAAGAAAAATTAAGGTTACTTGTTATAGTTATCTGGGCTACTACGTGAAAAAACGGTTTGGCTTGACAGATTTATATCATTACTGGAATGAAAAAAATAGGATCAACAGAATTGCTGTTGAAACTATTTCCATGTGAAAAGTCCCATTTAAACACACACGATTCTCCACTTCCTATTCCATTCTAAAATTGCTCCATCTTTGTCTCCCTCTTGTTTTCTGCTAATTTAAGCGTTAATAGCCTCCCCTCCCAGGATGACTGGCAACTCCAGATTCTACACCGTCCTCCAATCTGTGCTGCGTGTTACGGTAGTCATATTCTGCATAGTTTTTCTAGGCATAGCATCTCACCTTACTCTAAAATATGGACCGCAAAGTGATCCTATCGCCATCCATTTAACCTCCTTTACCATTGAAAATGTACGCGTCGGTGAGGCCCTGAAGGGGCTCATGTCTTGGACGGCCGAGTTCACAGTATCAAACCACAAAACCGGATTAAAAGTGGTAATTACATACGTTGATAGCTATGTTTTATACAAGAACATTCCGATTTCCTGCGGTAAACTGAACGAAACAAAAGTAGTGGTCGGTCCCAAACAAGAAAATTTGTACGAAATCCAGTACAATCCTGTTGGCTGCAAACGGGATCATCCCTTGAGGCGATCTCTTATCAAGAACAATTTAACGTCAGAATCAAAACATAAAGAGCTGACAATGGAATTAGATTTTGTTATGGATGGTTACTATAAGCATGGGAGTTGGGCTTGGTACGTGGAGATTAAACCACATTGCAAAGATTTCAAGGTGAAATACGTTGATGAGCTCGGTCAGTGGAGATTCACAGGGAACAGGGCTTGTAATGTTCCACGTCCAGCTTGGTACTTGTGATCTTTGGGACTTGGTATATATTTTGTATGATAACGTAGGATTGATTAGGCGCTTGCATTGCATTCCGGTGTAATTTTCTTTTCTTGTTGTTATATATGGAAAAGGATATTATAACAGTTTGTTTCTCTCATTATTTATATCTTCCTTCATTCACTTTTTCTTTTGATTAAATTTGCTTAAAATTGGCAATCGATGATGTTTTTCTTAAACAACATAAAGAACAGCGCTCACTGTATCCGTTTTGATATTAATACGGTAATGTTTAAATATTACTTTAGATCATTTTTAAAATTATAAATATTTCATTAAATTTTAGTTTCTGATTATAAAATTTATCTTTTAAAAATTATAACTTATAGTTGGTTTAAAGATATTAACATTAACAGCAAGTTGAATACATAAATTATATTAATTCTGATTTTATTAGTAATTAATATTACATAATTAAATACTTCTTATTTAATAATAAAATTTCATTACAACAATTAAATATAATTTCATATATTATAATTAGAAACAGAAAAAAAAATTAGAATACTTAATGATTACACCTTTGTTTTATTCTATTCATTTTTTTATACCTAAATTAAATTTAAATGCCTATGTTACATATTTAATCCAGATAGATACCGACAAATAAACAAGTAAAGATTGAAAATTAAAATATAAAAATAATGTTTGAAACATGAAAATAACTAGGAAAATTTTAATATAAAAACTCACAAAATTTGTAAATACAGCTTATGCCACTTTTAGTGCTGATCATATAGTAAATCATTAGTAGCTATTCATATCTAATACCGTTTTAAAAAAATATAATAACATTTCGGATTATATTTTTAAAATATATAACAGTTTCTCAATTTTTATATAATTAAAATTTTGTTTATTATGTTAATTAAATTTAAAATTATTTTAATTTTTTTCTTAGTAATGTTATTCATTTAAATTAACATAAAATTTT
>JANZXV010000211.1:17757011-17768942 GCA_027576455.1 Erythroxylum roigii | reverse complement strand
CAAATTTGTTAAGCTTTTAACTGGCTATATATTTGGTGCCTTTTAAGTGCAAAGTTGAGGTTTAGAAATAGACCCTTTTTTTGGTTTTTCATTTTGGTTGTCCACAAGGTGTCTTAGAAGGGTCCCAATTATGGGAAGACACTTTTAAGTTATCCACACCCAAACTAATCCCCGCTCGAGCCGGGTAGGTTCCTTATGAGAGGCAAAGTTCTAGCTCCAAGTTTTAAATGGCTGCATACATGAGGGTGGTTTGAATCCGCGATTTCACTTAAGCTAGGAGAGTCCCTTACCAACTTACCGCCTTAGGGTTTAGACCTTTTTAACATTCGCAAGATGAGAAAGTAACTAGACGTAACAGAATAATGATGAATGTTGAAGAACCCTAGCTCCTACAGCTTAAATTTTAGACGGAACAAGGAGAAACTTTGAGAGATTGTGAGTAGTAGCTATTTATTTCTTGAAAAGGAAAACACTTTTATTAAACCAATTGGACAATATAGATTGAACTTGGTTCATCTAATAACTAATGTATTTTCAATTTTTGTTATTTTTACAAGATAAAATTAACCCTAATATTTTAAAAATATTTAAAAATGACCCCTAAGTTAGATGGAACTATTAGGATTCTATCAATTTTGATGACTCAGATGACTTTTTTATTGAGAAGCCATATTAATAGGCTGAAATGGATCTTTAAAATTTCATTCCTAATTAGTTTAGGAATTTAGGGTCAATAAATCCTAATTTCCTAAATTTTTAATGCGCCACTCTACCTCTACCTTTTCCTCCTTCTTCCCTAGCTTTTTCGGATTTTTTTCTTCTCGTCTTCTCTTGCTCTCACGTTTTCTCCTCCTCTCTATGGCCTCTCACGATTCTCTCTTCCCCCTTCTAATTTTAAGACACCAATTAGCCTATTCTTTCAATTATGTCCCTCACTTACTTGGACTTTCTCATTTTACCCTTGTTTTGTCTTTTATGGCTCTAACCCCTTCAATCCACTAACTCCACATTAAATCTAGCTAGGTCCCAATCTTTTCAACTAATTTTCAATCTTTATTCAAGCCTATTAAATTAATGACCCAATTCTAAAAATAAATAATTAAACAAACAACCATGCATGAATAAATCATTAAACAACTAATAAGTAAAATTTTGAAAAAAAAATGAGGATCTAACAACTCTCCTCCCCTAAAAGAATTTCGTCTTCGAAATTCTTACCTAAGTCATTGAAGAGGTGTGGATACTGCTCCTTCATTGCTTCCAAGGGCTCTCATGTCGCCCCCTCCGTCGAATGGTTCCTCCATAAGACTTTAACTAGTTTCATAACCTTGTTTTTCAAAATCTTTTCATTTGAATCTAAGATCTCCACTGGTTGCTCCTCATAAGTCAAATCTTCCCTTAATTGGACTTCTGAAGGTTGAACTTTGTGTGAAGGATATGATCGATACTTTCTCAACATCGATACATGGAAGACATTATGAATCTTAGACAATTCCGCTGGCAAAGCTAACTTGTAGGCTAGAGGCCCAATCTTCTCAATGATCTCATAGGGGCCTATGTATCTTGGACTAAGCTTGCCCTTCTTACCAAATCTCAAAACTCCTTTCCATGAAGAAGCTCTAAGAAACACCTTGTCTCCAACTTCAAATTCCATCTCCCTTCTATTTGCATCTATGTAGCTCTTCATCCTATCTTGAGCTGCTTTAAGTCTCTATTTTACCAATTTAATATTATCAACTGTAACCTGTACCAACTTAAGTCCTACAAGTCTCCTTTCACCTTCCTCATCCCAACAAATAGGAGTTTTGCACCTTTTACCATACAAAGCTTCGTAAGGTTCCATTTGAATTCCTGAGTGACAGGAATTGTTATAAGCAAACTCAATTAAAGACAAATGATCGTCCCATGAGCCTTTGAAATCCATAACACAAGCTCTTAACATCACCTCCAGAGTCCGTATTGTTCTCTCTGATTGTCCATCAGTCTGTGGATGGAAAGCTGTACTAAAATGTAATTTTGCTTCCAAAGCTTCTTGTAAACTTTCCCAGAACCTGGAGGTGAACCTAGGATCTCTATCTGAGACTATTGAACTTGGAATCCTATGAAGTCTGATTATCTCATCTATGTATTTCTTGGCCAAAACATTCAAATAATCCGTCTGCTTAATTGGAAATAAATGAGCAGACTTGGTTAGCCTATCCACAATCACCCACATTGCATCACGCTTCCTGCTGGTCCTTGGCAATCTCATCAAGAAATCCATTGTAATCTTTTACCATTCAGGAATCGACAAAGGTTTAAGCTTGCCTAAAGATGCCTGGTGTTCAGCCTTGAATTGCTGGCATACTAAGCATCTTTTAGCATATTCTGCAACTTTTTTCTTCATCCCTTTCCACCAGAAATGCTTCTTCAAATCTCTATACATTCTTGTACATCCTGGGTGCATCGCATAAGGCTTATTATGTGCCTCATCAAGGATTTCATCTTTCAACTCTTGTATATCAGGAATACATAGTCTGTTTCCTACCACCATCAATCCATCCTCTCGTACCTCTATTTCAGAAGGTTTACCATTTTTTATCTCTTCTCTGAGCCTGCTCAAGTACTCATCCTGTTCCTGCAACTCTTTAATCTTTTCATTCAATACTGGCCTTACTCTAAAGTTTGCCAATATACAATCAGTTTCAGCTTGTCTCAATGTCACTCTGAGTTTAGATAATTCCTTCAACAAAGGAAGATACACTATCTCCATATGTGCCATAGTCAATTTTCTACTCAGCGCATCCGCTACTACATTAGCTTTCCCCAGGTGATAATCAATCATTAAATCATATTCTTTTAGTAGTTCTAACCATCTTCTCTGTTTCAAATTCAATTCTTTCTGGCTCATCAAATATTTAAGACTCTTGTGGTCTGCAAACACCTTGGTAGTGACTCCATATAAATAGTATCTCCAAATTTTTGACTCAAAAATTATGGTAGCTAACTCCAAGTTATACGTGGGATAATTCATCTCAAAAGGCTTTAATTGCCTAGAAGCATATGCAATCACCTTATCTCCTTGCATCAGCACATAGCCTAATCCCTTCCTCGAGACATCACTATACACTATATATCCATTATCACCTGAAGGCAAAGTCAAAATCGGTGCACTCGTCAATCGATACTTAAGTTCCTCAAAGCTTTTCTAACATTCATCTGTCCACACAAACTTTTGGTTCTTCCTGGTCAATTTGGTAAGTGGAGTTACTATTATAGAAAAGCCCTCCACGAACCTCCGGTAATATTCAGCTAAATCCAAGAAACTCCTCACTTCGGCTATATTCTTAAGTGCTTCCCATTTCACAACCACTTCTATTTTGCACGGATCCACATGTACTCTTTGCTCCGAAGTTACATGTCCAAGAAAAGCTACTTCCCTTAGCCAAAATTCGCATTTATCAAATTTGGCATACAACTCATTCTTCCTCAAAGTCTCCAAGGCAACCCTCAAATGTTCCTCATGCTCCTTGTCACTCTTAGAATAAACCAATATATCATCAATGAAGACAATGATAAATCAGTCTAAAAAGGACTTAAAAACTCGATTCATCAAATCCATAAAAGCTGCAGGTGCATTTGTTAACCCAAAAGGCATGAACAAGAACTCAAAGTGGCCATACCGTGTTCTAAAAGCAGTCTTTAACACATCGGACTCCTTATCCTCAATTGGTGATAACCTAATCTCAAATCTATCTTAGAAAAGACTCTCGCCCCTTGCAACTGATTAAACAAATCATCGATGCGGGGGAGCGGATATCTATTCTTGATAGTGACATGGTTAAGCTTCCTATAATCCACACACATCCTCAACGATCCATCTTTCTTCTTTACAAAAAGGACCAGAGCTTCCCAAGGTGAAGAGCTCGTCCTTATGTACCCTTTCTCCAACAAATCTTCTAGCTTCTCCTTAAGCTCCTTCAATTCAGCCGGAGCCATTCTATATGGCAGAATCGAGATTGGCATTGTGCCCGGAAGAAGGTCAATGGGAAATTCAATTTCCTTAAGCGGTGGTAATCCTGGTAATTCCTCGGGAAAGAAATCCTGGAATTCCATAACCACAGGTATTTCTTCTAACTTCCCTCCATTTGCCTTTGTGTCTACCACATAGGCCAAAAAGGCTTCACACCCTTTCCTCATCATTTTTTTACTGTCAGAGCCGAAACCATTCCAACCAAACTCACTTTTCTGTCCCTCATAAATAGTGCCTTTCTACCATTGCCAATTTCGAACTCCACGATCTTCTGTTTGCAATCTAAGTTAACATTATATTTCTCCAAGGTGTCCATCCTCAAAATCACATCTAATTCTCCCATCCTCAAAGGCAATAGATCCACCACTAACTGTTCCTCTGCAATAAGTATCTCACAGTTTCTATATACTTGACTAATAATAATACATTGGCCGATTGGAGTACTCACCATCAGAGGAGTATCCAATGGGCTCAATTCTCTACCATTCATCGTTCTACTCAAAGACACAAACTAATGGGTAGAACCCAGATCAATCAAAACAACAACATTTTCATCAAAAGCCTTAACCATACCAGTTATGACTTCTGGAGCTGCCTCTGCATCCTCCCTCGTCATAGCAAATACTCTGACTGGTGCTTGCCCCCTCGGTCTCCCTAGAGGGTTCACTTTTCTGGTCGCATCAGAGCTTCTGCTGTCCACTTCTGATACTGTCCTGTGCCCCACTGTCTCGGTCTTCTTTGGAGCTTGCATTTGGCTTCCCTCCTGTCTTGGATTCTGAGGGCCCTCCCTTGCCATGTGTCCTTTCTCCCCGTAGTTGAAGCATGCTCCAGTCAGTCGGTAACATTCCCCTCTATGAAATCTGCCACAGTGATCATATTTGAGAATGGGTGGCTTATCCCCATCTCCCCTCCAACTGCCTCCAGCTGTTGAAGCTTGATACGAGACAACTTTCATCTGTCTTGGCCTGCTTGCTCCACTGCTCTTCTCCTCAGACTGTGTAGGGAAAGTTCTGGCACTCCTCTCTAACCTAGGAGCACCACCTCCCCTCTTAGACTGTTCTCTCCCTTTCCTCTTCCTACTCACTGCACTCTTGATGTTGTCTACATTTTCCACTCTCAAAACTACTTCAACCAGCTGTTGGAAGTTGCAGAAATTTTGTGCCACCACTTTCTCTCTGATGGCCAAATGCAATCCTGCTTCAAACCTTTGGCACTTAGCCGCTTCACTCATCATTAAATCAGCTGCATAGCGGGCCAATTGTGTGAATCGACGCTCATATTCACTCACCGTCATTTCCCTCTGGGTGAGGCTTAGAAACTCACTCTGTTTCTATTAGATGTACACTTCCGACAGATACTTCTTCTTATAAACTATCAGGAAATCCTTCCATGCCAATACTGGCGGCTTCAGCTGACTTCCCGGGACACTCTCCCACTAATGCAGAGCATCCCCTTGTAATAAAATCGCAGCATATTCAACCTTCTCGTCATCTTCACAGTCCATCTGATCTAATATCCGTTCCGTCTTCCTTAGCCATGTCTCAACTTCCTCTAGATCAGTGGTCCTGAAAAAGTCCACTGCTCCATACTTTCTCAGCTTGTCGAATTGCTTCCCCTTTTTAACTGGGTCCGGAGCAGAAGATTGTGACATTTGTCCTATAGCCTGGACAAACGCCTGGATGAAAGCTTGAAACAGTCTCGGATCCAAAGTAGGCGCTTACTCCTGCAGAACAGGCGACTCCTGCTTCTGAGATCGAGAGGGCTCAACACTGTGCCCTACAAAAGCCTCAGTATCTCCTGGGGCTCTAGACTCATCCGTGCCCTCCCTTCTTGATGGAGGGTCAGGTGCGACCGATCCTTGCATAAATCCTCGTGTTCTTCTACGAGGTGGCATTTCACTCCTTCAATAGAAACACTAACAATTAGCTAACATTTAATCTAAATCCTATTTCCTACATGTATGCATCATATGTATGTCATTTAATGCAATCAATCAATTTAACAATGCGAACAATTTAGCACATAGCAAAACAATTCATCCTACCATGCACACTAAGCCTAGGAAAAACCTAAGCTCTGATACCATAAGATGTTGGGCCCCATTTTCGAAGACTAACAATTGGTCCCGAAACGAAGAACATACATAAGCGGGTTTCCAAACTCTTTAACCCTTATTCTCATAACATCTCAAGCCCCAAAGGCGAGCCCACATAACAAAGATCACAAAAATTACAATTGAATTCTTCTTGATGGTAGATCTTGGTCTCTAGTTTATATAGAACCAAGAACCACCCCAATTGGAGCTCTATAACTCAAGATATGCTTAAAAATCCAAAGTATATTCATAACCTGATTAAGCTCTCCAACCCGACCACTCACTTACATTCCATCAAACTTCCTTAATACGAAACCAATGGCCATAAAATTTTGAGGGAAGGTAGGAAAATGTGTTAGAATTTCAACAGCTCAATAATCGCCTCAATCGGAGGTAGGACGAAGGAGTTATGGCCCAACAACTCCAACATGTTCACATCCTGATTCTTATTGAATATACTTTGGCGCGAATGCCATAACTTTCATTGTAGATGTCGGATTGACTTCATTTTTAGATGGTTAGAAAGTATAAATCTAGGGCTACAATTTTCATGAAGACCAAAAATTGAAGTTCCGTTGTTAAGAGGGTCAAATTGTACGGACCGTGTAAAATCACACAGTCAGGCCGTGTAACCTCCGGGTGAAATGTGTCCCTTGCGCCCAGATTTACACGGCCTGTGTAAATTCACACGGGCAGACCGTGTAACCTTCGGGTGACACAAATTTTTCACCCTCCGAGCCCCCTTCAAAGGTTCCTAAACCCCTCCTAACATTCCCTTACCTCAAATTTTTCTCCAACACCACAAAACAACTACAAATCCATTAAACAACATCAAACATCATTGAATCTCATCTCCAAAGGATTCATCACACACATTCTTCCCAATTTCAACATGTTCTTCTAACATTAACAACAATTGGCAATCTCAACCAAGGATAACCACATACATCATACTCAAAATTAAAAGAAACATAATCATACAATATAAACTTCTCAATTCTCAATCTCATTTGGAAACAAAAACAATGTTTGAACAAGCTTTACTTACATATCAACACATACATCAACTTAATACAAAATACAAAAGATGCTCATGTTTGATATGCCTATAAAGCTAGCCAAAAGTTACTAGCTTAATACAAAATACAAAAGACTCCTAGCTCTCTTGGAGTATCCAAATGCCTTGCAAGGGTCGTTACTTTTCTCGGTCTACACCTGAGGAGGAAAATCATGGGTTGAGCTACACAACTCAGTGGCTAACTTATTCATAGCCATTGGCGATGAGCCACACAATCAAACATATATAAATATCCATATAGACCAACAATGAAGCTTAGCATTCACAATTTCCATACACATCTCATAATTCAATACATCATCCCATTAAACACATTTGATGTCATTTGTCATCCAAGCATCACACACAATTCGCATCATAACTTAGCACATCAAAATGCAAATGCACACGCAATTTAGCTCGAGGGTTCCGTGAACAAAACAGAGAAACCGAAGTTTACTCCATGAACGAAACGAGTCCACTTTTTGGATCTCGTGGGCCACAAGCGGGCAGCCGGGAGAAGGCTTTATGTTGACCTGCACGTAACTACGAAACGGTTTCTCTCTCGCCCAAACACAATCAAATCGCATGCTTAATTCGATCATCCACAATCTCACATTCTTATGCTTAATTCAATCATCCTCAAATTCATATTCTCATGCTTAATTCAATCATTCTCAAATTCTTATTCTCGTGCTTTTTCTTTATACAAAATGTCATGACACAATTCAATGACATAATATGATCATACTCCCAATTTAACCATATTACAATGTCATACATCTTCAATGCATAACATAACATAAAACACATTATAGCAATTCACAATTTATCAATTCAAGCATATCCATACACATATATGCACACACAAGGCATTTTGCCCATTACACAATAACTATAAATAAATTACCCACCTTATACACTTGAAAATCCAAATTCAATGGTGCCCTTCCTCTTGCTCTTGGGTAGGTTCTTAATTTCCTAACACAACCAAATTCCCATTTAATTCCAATTCAAATGGAAACCCCCTAAATTTTCATAATAACAACAAAAAGAAATTAACCCTAATCAAGCTCAAATTTAACCTACCCATAATCCATATAGGTTTAAAAAAAACCCAAAACCTAACTTAGAAACCCTAAAAGCAAATGGGTCTCTCCATCTTCTTCTTCCTCCAAGCATTCCCAACACCAAACCCCTTTCTCTCTCTACAACTTCTTCATTCACAACACAACAACATATTTCTTTACTAAAGCAAGAAGAAAAGATGAAGAACTTACCTTTAAAAGCTTGATTCTTCTCTTTTTTCCACGATTTTTCCCTCTTCTTCCTTAGCTTTTTCGAATTTTTCTTCTCTTCTTCTATTTCTCTCATGTTTTTCCCCCCTCTCCAAGTCTTTCACGAAATTGCTCCTCTCTTCTTCAAATTTAAGACACAAAATAGCCTGTTCTTCCCATTTTGCCCTTCACTTACATGGACTTTCCCATTTTGCCCTTTTTTGTCTTTTATGTCTCTACACCTTCAATCCATTAACTCCACATTAACTCTAACTAACTCCCAATCTTTCCAACTAATTTCAATCTTTATTCATGCCTACTCAAATAATGACCCGATTATAAAAATAAATAATTAAACAAACAACCAAGCATGAATAAATCACTAAGCAAATAATAAGTAAAATTTAAAACAAATCGGGATCCAACACCATCATACAAGGAATTGGAGCCGAAGTAGGTACAACAGAAATTCAAGGAATAGTTGGATGAGGTTTGTTGGGTATTAAATGTGTAGTGAACGGATGTTCCTTTCTAATAACTTTGAGTAGTTCTTAAAGGTTCTTAGGTCTTAGTTTTGGAATTTTAAGCCCAGCGCTTGATCTGGAATCAGGATCATAATCTTCATGTCAACGATAGAATTATTGAAAAGGTTGACAACGATGAATTTCTCTGGGTTGTTGTCTTCTTTCTTTTTTCTTCCTTCGTCAAACATAGATCTCATCATCACTATATGAATCATCATAATCACCTGATTGACAGATTTCACAGTCTAACTCACATATGAATGAATCTACATCCTAGATAAAATGTCCATGATGATGAATGATGTATACAGGTTCTCCATCAGGTTTGATGTAATGGATTGGAGGTCCATATTTACCTTCTTTGTGAGAATGTTGGTTGAAGCATCAAAATAGGGCCAGATATACCTGAAGGTCTAGGTTGATCTGCATTGGGCTTAATGTAGAGGGATTTCACCGATCCATTTCTTAGTGTCCTGAGAATAGGTGGAGTAGTTGTATGAAAGGAATGTTTATGATGAGCATGAAACACTTTTTGGTAATTAGTAGTTCATTTTGTAGGCATAAACTTTTCAATCTCTATTGGAGGTAGCTGTTTAGAATTTGGATGATGGTAGTCTGGTTATAAGATCTATTTGCTACCATATCAAAGCATCAGAAGTGGAATTAGGAAATTTAAGATCTATAACATGGTTTTGAAAGTGATAGACCATTTGATGATGCAGAGTATCCATAATTGTTGTGAGATCTTATTTTGCTCTAGTAATTTGGATATGAACTTGGAGTCTTTCAGATAAAGTAGGATCATTCAGCCTGATATTAAAATCAGGGCCAATGGTAAGGATGACACTTCTATTGTTGATGGTTGTCAGCAAAATACCAATTAGTGCATTTTAGTACATAGTATAGGCAATGTCAAGTTTCCAACCTATATATCAATCAAGTGATTTATATAACAAAATCTATAAGAGATCAAAGATAAACAAAAATTGATTGTAGTTTAGATTTCAGATATGCTAGCTGAGACACAAACCCTTCTCATCTGTGTGGGCATCAATTCTCAAAGCCTGTCTTTTAGAAATCTAAACTGACCAATCTTTCCCCATTTAACTAAAACCTCAAACATGATCTATTGTTCAATACTTTATAATACACAAGATCCTCATAAAGATGCAAGTGTAGAGCATGCTTGTCTTTCTTTATGATTATGGCTACATTATTTAAAAATCAAGCTTTCAGAAGAAAAAGAACTTTAAAGAAGCTATAAGGTGCAAAACACAAATTTTATTTATTTTCTACTTAGTTACAACAAGAAAGAAACCTTGTTTTTATAGATTAAGCGAGGAGGACGAAGGAAAACAAGTTTAGGGAAAAGATTCCTATAGTACAATAATGCATACTAGAATACAAAAGCAAATAGTAAAAAGAAGAATTATTGGGAGACACTGGGTCCTAATAATATTCCTAAAAGATAAGAATATGCTAAAAAGGAGGTGTAAAGAAAAAGTGTGGTCCACCAGTGTCATCATCTGAGTATGACATGTCCTCATCAATTTTGTCCATTACTTGGATAAAACAGTCTATTTTTGAATCAATCCAAATAGGGGGTCATGAATCATAGGCAACTTGGAAATGATCAAGAAGATTGGGCTTAGTGTTAGAGTTGGGCTTCGGAATTGTAGAACTTTCCCCAAGTTCAAACTTTCTTTGGGGCTCAAAGTTAGGAATAATAATAATAATAATAATTACAGTTAATTGTTGTGGGAAGTGGGTAGGGATGACAATAAGTCAGGCCGGAGTCCTTGTTCACTAGGGTGCGAGCTTGAGCCCCAGTCTGAGCCCGAGTCCGACCTAGCCAGAGATGGTCTAAGCCTGAGCCTGAGCTTGACCTGACCAATTTTTTATAAAAGTTAAAAGTAGAAAATAACGTTGTTTTCAACAAAAAGATGTCATTTTGTTTTAAAGTGTCAAGCCTGGACAACTCGAGTCTGCCCCAAAGTTTGCCTTAAGGCCAGATAAACCTAGGCTTGGCCTAGCCGAACCTTGACCCTTTGCCATCCCTAGAAGAGGGATGTCTCACATGGCTACATGTAGATGCCTCCGGGACATGATATTATGACCCAAACCAATGGTTAAATAAATCCCTCAGGACAATATGGTCTTTTTAGAGACAACATAGGAGCATAAATGCAACCTGTTTGCTTTATGGGTCCGTCTCCATCCCACTAATCTTTTGATACATTATTTGTGATGAATTAAAAATCTAATCAGTTCGATCAGTTTAACTGTAAAAATTTTGAAACTATCTTACATTTTGGTTCGATTTTTAATTTTTCATTTCGATTTACTTTAATAACTCTTGTTTTTAAAAATCATTTAATTTAGTAATTAATCAGTCAATTTTATTAATTAATAAGTTCTTATAAATTTAGAAACAACGTCTCTATTAATTAGGGGTAAAGTTGAGTACTGTTAAACCTCTCTAGACCCTGCTTTTTAGTGATATTTCTACTGGGTGTTGTTATTGTAATAAATTCTTATAAACTAAAATAAATCAATTAACTTTCATTTAACAATCTCTTTTTTCAATTACACTTTAAATTCTTTAATGGGTAAAGACAATCTCTTTCAATTATATTTTAAATTTTTTATTTATTCAGTCTTTAGCCATTTTTATAACGGTTTAATACCAATTGAACCTTTTAAACCTTAAAAAGCTTTTATAACTTTCGATCTAGTTTTTAAAACATTGATTATTTGTCACATACATAAATTAATCAAACACTACATTACAACCTTACAAATGTTATAGTTAAGTCAGTAGTCAAATGGGTCCTATCGATAACACTCTAGACTTAAAAAAGTACAGTATCATCATACGTGGTGGCGTACTTGTAACATCCCGTTACTGGTAGCAAGGGTATTATGGTCATATTGAGTCGGACTAATAGGTTTCATTGCATTCACTG
>JANZXV010000211.1:17687435-17698290 GCA_027576455.1 Erythroxylum roigii | reverse complement strand
ATCACAAAATATTGTTCAACACATGATTAAACCCTAATCATGCTAATCTAATCATACTACTGTAATCTGCAACCACAACCTTACAATAATAAAATTAAACTTTCAAACAATAATTGAAAAACTCCCTTTTGAAGCCCTCGGTGAACTCAAGCCTCTACTACATCTCCAAGAGGAACGGGACGCCTAGCCGAGCATGTCTGTCGCGGTCCTCAACGCTGTTGAAACTCTAACGGTATCCATGGAAGAGGTGATACTGCAGTGAAAAAGATGACGGTGCTGATGCTGTTGTAGACGGCGAAAGATGGTGACGGTTAACTGGTGGCGATTCGCGGCAGTGATCGTCTCTCCTAGGCTTCCCGAATAGATGGACGGTGTGTGAATGTGTGTGGAGGCAGATTGTGTGGTGTGGTATGCAGGTGATGTATGACTGAATGGTGTTGTAAGGTGACGAAGAAGATGATGGCTACGTTCGGTGAGGAAGATGAAGAAGACGAGGGTGGCGGTGTTTTTTGGACGATTCACGGGTTTCGGCTCTGTCTATTCTTTTTTAATGACCTAATTCGGCAATTATTTAAAGGAATGAGGCTGTCCGGGTTGGAACAGTAGAGTAATTTTCCATTTTTAGTCCAGGTATCCGTCATTCGTCGCGACGAATGCTTTAGCTTGCTCGTCGCGACGAATGAATTTGTGTTCAGCGCGACGTATGGACTTAGTTGGCTCGTTGCGATGAGTGATCATCTCATGACCTGTTGACTTCTTGCATCGTTGACTCATTGTGTTCCCACAATTGAATTACAATTTTGCATCATCAATTGTCCTTCGAAAAATTATAATGGAATTAATATCAATTTGGAACAATCTAACCATCAAATTGCAAATAATGAGAGCTTGACATAAGGAACTAATTTAAGCACAAGAGTCATCAATTAAGAATCAACAAGTGCATAAAAAGATATGAAAATGCAACCAATTTATAATGTAAACTTGGCTCAATCAGCCACATTGTTTTTTTAGTTGTCCAAACGAGATGATTCTTGATTTAGATTAAACTAGAGATATATGGCTATATTTCGTATGAAGACATCGAATTTTAATTCTGTCTCAAAGAGTCTTAAAATTTCATGAAGTTGAGAACTGGGTGCAGTACATTGGGAGCCGAGTGTAAAATTCGTGTTATGACTTTGAGAGATAATATGGATTTAATATAGGTAGATTTTAATATAGGTTTATTTTATCTTTCCAACGGTATATAGTATGGAACTTTTCGACAATTTAGTCAAAAGTTATGATCTTTATATTTGGAGATGCAAAAGTAAGACGAAGCGAAGTAAGACGAAGCAAAGTAAGACGAAGCAAAGTAAGACGAAGCAAAAGTAAGATGAAGCGAAAGTAAGATGAAACAAAGTAAGACGAAGTAAAAGTAAGACGATGCAAAAGTAAGACGAAGCAAAGTAAGACGATTGAGGACAAAAACATGTTTGATACTTTTGGTCATAACTTCTTCTCTAGACAGCCAAATGATCTGATCCTTGAACCATTGGATTCATAAGACATTGCTCTACATCTCTACTAAAAAATCACAACCATCTGAAATGAAATGAGAAATGAATTGTGAATTTAATGATTTTAGTGAGGCATAAACCTAAGTATAAACTATACTTAGATGAGTTTGGATATGAGATCGATTTTGTGACGGATAGTACCTGGGATTATCATGAACATGCATTGTACATAATTCCTCCCATATATGTGCATTATCAAATACTTATGATGGGGAAAATTGTGATATCGTGCATATTATTTGTTATAGAGGGGCAACTGGAACGTTAACCTCTAGACATTGCCGGATCTTCCAGGCATTAGTTTCGGGAGCAACTTGTGAGTCAATCTAGATGTTTTCCTAGGATTGATTTGTTCTGAATAGTTTTGATTTGTTTAAACTTCCATATTATTGAAATGTTTGTGATCTGATTCTGAATTCTGGACTTGAAGTTGGAGGAGTATAATAGTTGAGCATGAATTGGAAGTGTTTTGATCAGTTGTGAAAATCTGTATGTTATGTGTATTCTCACAAAAGTTGAATGCTGGACTTAGTTTGATGAACATGAGTTTCTGATTTAACATCATATGTGATATGAAATGATCAGTATGTGATGCATTTCATAAAATGCATGCTCAGATAAAGGTGTTGTGACTTGAGTAGCCAGTTTGAAGCACTTCCACGTAGAGCTTTGCTTCGTGAACTTTGATTCTGCACGTAGAGCTTTGCTCTGAGAATTTTGATTCTGCACGTAGAGCTATGCTCCATGAACTCTGTTCTGACTGAGCCTTATAGGCCAGTATTTGTGTAAGTGATTGGCACTCAGTCACAAAAATAAGAATGAACTTGAGTCTCATGCATATAATATTATAAGACTGAAGATCATGAATGGTTTGCAAGGTGATATTGAATGAATATGTGACATGCCATGATATGTGAGTATCTGAACAATAAATGTATGCATAAAATGAGTAATTATGCAAAATGTGATATGTGTATAAGATTCGGTGAATTCATCAATGATGGTTCACTCATTAAGTTCGCAAAACTCATCAAAATTGCAACGTTGTCTTTTCAGGGCCGAGAGACGACTCTAGCTATTGAAGGGCTTTACTGCCTTGTAGATTGTGTTTTGGCAAGAGAAGTCATGGCTCAAAGGTTGGTCAGCTGGAATTTTTGGGTAGCTTAGATAGATTTGATGTATTTTCATCCTTCATGTAGCACTCTTGTAATTGATTTTGTGAATGTACATATAGAACTTTTTGAAAGACACAATGTAGACATTCGGTGTCTATGAAATGAAATAAGGAAAAAAATTTTGGTTTTTAAATATTGTAGATTTCTTATGATGCTTTACAAGTGATTATAATACCACGCCATGTGAAGTGAGTGTAGTGATCGAACGTAGCGTGCCCTTATCCTGGGGTATGTACCGGAATGACCTCCGGGTGCCTCGGTATGTATCCTTAGGTAAGGGCTGTTACATTTAGGTGGTATCAGAGCATGGTTTGGCGGTTTGGCATCTGTTGGGACATATAGGAAAGTTAAGCTTGAAGTATCATGAAAAATATGGATAACGATTGAAGTTATTATTTGTTATAGGTCATATGCTCTAGGTGATCAGATTGATCAACCAACTGAACAAAGATCTGTAGGAGCCAATAGAGAGTCCTCGGTACCTCAACTTGAGGGGTTGCCTCCTAGAGTTCCCAAGAGAAGGGAGAGGAGGTATGATAAGCTACGAAAACAGGGGGTTGTGGACTTCTATGGCAGCACAGACCTTGTTGAGGCCGAGGGATGGTTAGAGAGGACAGAGAGAGTATTCGATCAGATGGATTGCGAATCGAATGAGAGGTTTGACTATGCAGTATCATTACTGCAGGGCCCAGCTTACCAGTGGTGGAAGACTATTCTAGGATGTACCACCAGGCCTTGTCAATTGAAGTGAGAAGACTTTCTGAGGGTCTTCAGAGACAACTGCATGCCTAAGATCTACATGGACATGAAGATGCAAGAGTTCTTGGAATTGAAGCAAGGCAAGATGTCAGTGGCGGACTATGAGGTCTGATTTGATGAATTGATGGGTTATGCTACTGCTCTAATCCCTACAGAAGAAGACAAGTGCAGGAGGTTTGAGAATGGGCTTAATATGGAGATCAAAACAAGGTTGGCGAGGTCAGATATGGGCACTTTCACTTAATTGAGAGCTGCCTCAATTAGGATTGAACAGATAATGAGGGAGAAACAAGTAGAGACTAGGCAAGGGTCTAGAGGAAAGAGGCCTAGTGAGAGTCAGGACAGTTCTGGTAGGAGCTTCAGTAAGCGCCATAATAGACCATTCAGATCCTCAGGTGGATCCAGGCAGTCAGGATCTAGGCCAAGGGGCAGGATGTCACAAACTGGTAGTGAGAGAGGCTCAGCTCAGAATCAGCTTCTAGTTTGTGAGTATTGTGAGAGAAGTTATGGTGGTGAGTGTTTAAGAATGTCTAGGGCTTGTTTTAAATATGGCTCTAGGGACCACCATATTAGAGATTATCTAGCTACTTTGGGGACTCAGACTACTGTCAGTGGGCGATCTGGGAGTAATACAACAGTTCAATAGAGCAGAGGTGGTGGATCTGGACAGAGTGGCCTAGGGAGAGACAGAGGGAGAGTTGGGAGTTCTTCCATGAGGCCTGAGGGACAAGGCAGCCGACCACATTCCCAGGATAGGGTCTATACTATGACTCAGCAGGATGCCCAAGACTCACCAGATGTGGTTGTAGGTACACTTCTTGTTTAAAATTTGGAGGCAGTTGCACTGCTAGATCCAGGATCCACATTCTCCTTTATCGCACCGCATTTGGCATGTAGATTGCATTGTGATAGGGATTTACTACAGTTTGGGCTAGAGGTAAGTACACCTCTAGGTAGTACTACTATTATTGGTGAGGTATGCAAGGGGTGCTTAATCAGGATTGATCAAGCAGAGTTGGAGGTGGACTTGATAGTATTGCAGTTGAGGGAGATATATGTGATCTTAGGCATGGATTGGCTCACCACCCATAGGGCCGTCATGAACTGCTACACCAAGGAGATAGTACTGGAATCTCCTGGTCAGCCGAGGGTAGTATTCAGAGAAATTAGTCAGGCAGTGCCAGCTAGGATGATATAATTCATGAGTTCATTGAGGCTGATGGAAGGGGGAAGTGAGACTTATTTGGCCCATATTATTGACACTAGGGTTGAGCAGAGTGTACAAGACATTCCAATGGTTAGGGAATTCCTGGATGTATTTCCAGAGAAGCTAACGGAGTTCATAATTGATTTAGTTCCAGGTGTTGCTCTTATATCTATTCCTCCATATAGGATGGCACCTGTGGAACTGAAGGAGCTGAAGGCTCTGCTTCAGGAGTTGTTAGAAAGGGGTTTTATAAGACCTAGTGTTTCACCTTGGGGAGCTCCAGTGCTATTTGTGAAGAAGAAGGATGGGACTTTGAGGTTGTGCATATTATAGGCAACTGAATCGAGTGACAGTGAAGAACAAGTATTCATTGCCTAGAATTGATGATTTGCTTGATTAATTACAGGGAGCTCAGGAATTTACTAAGCTGGATCTGAGATCAGGGTACTATCAGTTGAAGATAGCAGAGGATGATATCCTTAAGAGTGCATTCAGGGGCAGGTATGGGAACTTCGAGTTTTTAGTGATGCCGTCTGGGCTGACTAATGCCCCGGCAGCCTTTATGGCCCTGATGAATAAGGTGTTTCGGCCCTACCTGGGTCGATTTATGATTGTGTTTATTGATGATATCTTAGTGTATTCAAAGAGTAGAAAGGAGAATGTTGAGCATCTGAAAGTCATTTTACAGATTATAAGAGAGAAGCAGCTGTATGTCAAATTCAATAAGTGTGAATTTTGGCTGGATCAGGTGGTGTTTCTGGGGCATATAGTGACTGGAGATGGCATACAGGTAGATCTAAGGAAGGTAGAGGCAGTGATGAATTGGGAAGCTTCGAGAAATGTGTCAGAGATCTGAAGCTTCCTAGGATTGGTTGGATATTATCGAAGGTTTGTCGAGGAGTTTTCTCTGATCTCAGCCCCTCTGACAAAACTTCTGAGGAAGAATGCAGTTTCAGCTGGAATGAGGAGTGTCAAAAGAGCTTTGAGGAGCTGAAACATCGATTGACTAATGCACCGGTGTTGACCATTCCATCAAGGATCGGAGGATATGTAGTGTGTAGTGATGCTTCGCATCAAGGATTGGGATGTGTACTGATGCAGCATGGAAAGGTGATCGCCTATGCATTAAGACAATTAAGGTCTCACGAGATCAATTATCCGGTACATGATTTAGAGCTAGCTGCAGTTGTCTTTACTCTAAAGATTTGGAGACATTATTTGTATAGAGAGACTTTCCAGATATACATTGATCATAAGTCTGAGGTATCTACTGAGTCAGAAGGAGTTAAACTTAAGGCAAAGGGATGGATTGAGCTACTAGAAGACTATGATTGCACTATTGAATACCACCCGGGGAAAGCTAATGTGGTGGCAGATGCTTTGAGCAGGAAGTCTAATATTAGTACAGCTTAGATTCAGTTATCGAGGCTACCTAATTTGATACATTTGAGAGCTCTGAATGTGGAGCTGAATCTGGAGCAAGATGAGGCATTGATTGCTACTTTAAAGCTGAGACCGATGCTATATGATAGAATCAGGAAAGTCCAGGGCAAAGATCCTAATATAGTGAAGCTTATGGAGAAAGTGAAAGTGAATCCAGATTCTGAATTTGAATTGAGGGATGAGACATTATGGTTAAGACAGAGGCTGTGTGTGCCTAATGTGGATGATTTGAGGAAGGAGATTCTTGAGGAAGCTCATATGGCCGCCTATGCTATGCATTCTGGTACTACCAAGATGTGGTACTACCAAGATGCATAACACATTGAAGCAACATTTCTGGTGATTTGGAATGAAGAAGCAAGTGGCGGAGTATGTGCCTAAGTGTATGACTTGCTAGTAAGTTAAGGCTGAGCACCAGGCTCCAGTAGGGAAGTTACATTCGTTGCCCATTTCGGAGTGGAAATGGGAACAGATCACTATGGACTTCATTATGGGATTGCATAAGACTCCGAGGCAGCTTGTTGTTATGTGGGTCGTAGTGGACCGGTTAACTAAATCGGCCCACTTCTTACCAGTGAGAGAGAATAACTCACTTGATCAGTTAGCCCAGAAGTACATGAATGAGGTGGTGAGACTACATGGGATTCCAGTGTCCATAGTATCGGATAGGTATCCCATATTTACTTCAAGGTTGTGGAGGAGCTTGCAGTCTGCTATGGGTACTAAGTTGAACTTCAGTATAGCATTTCGTCCTTAGACAGATGGACAGAGTGAGAAGACAATC
The DNA here is from genome assembly GCA_027576455.1 of Erythroxylum roigii. Classification (NCBI taxonomy): domain Eukaryota; kingdom Viridiplantae; phylum Streptophyta; class Magnoliopsida; order Malpighiales; family Erythroxylaceae; genus Erythroxylum; species Erythroxylum roigii. The sequence continues at coordinate 17,691,360 of JANZXV010000211.1, read as the reverse complement.
AAGACTATGGAGGATATGCTCAGAGCTTGTGTATTGGAGTTTAGAGGAGCTTGGGATCAATATATGGCATTAATAGAGTTTACCTATAACAATCAGTATCACAGTAGTATTGGAATGGCACCGTATGAGGCACTGTATAGTAGAAAATGTCGGTCGTCATTTTATTGGGATGAAGAGGGCTTGCGAATGGTGGAAGGCCCATAGTTGATACAGGACACAGTGGATAAGGTAAAGTTGATCCGAAGCCGAATCAAAGCGACTCAGGATAGACATAAGAGTCATAAGGATCAACATCACCGTGATATGGAGTATAATGTGGGAGACAAAGTATTCTTGAGAGTGTCACCCTAGAGGGGAGTTTAAGATTCAGTAAGAAGGGCAAGTTGAGCCCTAGGTACATTGGTCCTTATGAGATCATTGAGAGGATAGGACCTTTGGCCTATAAGTTGGATTTCCGACACATGTGATACCAGCTCAGGAAATTGAGGTTGCTAGTAACTTAAGTTATGTTGAGGAGCCGATCAAGATTGTGAGATCGTAGAACAAGCAGTTGAGGGACAGGGTCATTTCATTAGTAAAAGTCCTTTGGAGGAACCAATCAACTGAAGAAGCAACATGGGAGATAGAGGAGCATATGAGGAGATAATATCCCCACCTGTTCGAGCAAACAGGTGAGAATTTTGAGGACAAAATTTCTTTAAGGAGGGGAGAGTTGTAACATCCCATTACTTGTGGGAAGGTTAAAATATGAAATGTGAGTGATTGATGAGACTTAGAGATGCGCTTCCATGCATAATATGTCATACATATGTATATAAATAGTGAAGTTGTTGCACATGAAAAATAATTGTACATGATTCACAAATAATTTTAGGTGTAATTGGATTGAGTTGTGAGTTCTAGGAGTTTTGAGAATTTTTAATTTATTGTTAGTGGAAACTCTATTGATTGGTAAGAATATGGTATTGTTAATTTTGGTGAATTTCGGAATAAAGTTTGGGAAACTCATAGAAATTAGAATAGAGAAACTCAAAAGAAGATTTGGAGATAGTTGGATTGTAAAAATAGGAGTTAATGAGTTTAGTTCAAAAGGAACTTGGTTAGAGCTTAGACCATAGGAAAGTGACAAGTGTCAATTAGGCTTTTTGTACTTTTGCTAGAAGTAGGTTACTATTCTCTAAGAGTTGAAAGCTGATGTGATATGTCTAAGTTCCTTCTTCATCATCATCTTCTTCAAATTTTCTTCCCATACACAGAGTTTTCCATAAACACCTTCTAAGAGATTTCTATGCTTTTCCTTTCCTACACCAAACCCACTTTGCCATTTGTGTCCTCTACCCTAAGAAAAAAACCAGAAGCTGGTCATTGTACTCAGTGAAGTACGTAAATTGTGTGGAGTTTAGTGCTTGAAGATTTTGAAGTTTTCAGCAGGTAAGTAGCGAATAAATCCTTTAGAGTTGGGGATTTATTAAATAAATTTGATAAGTTACTGTCATCTGCATGGAAAATGGCATTTACTTGTTTGTTCATAAATACTGTGTTGTTGGGGATGAAAAATTTGGTTATATTGTTAATTTAATGTTCCGAAAGATTATTAGGGATTAGGTGTTGTAAAAGTGATTTTTGGAGTTGTAATAGAAGAGATAATTTAGGTAGAAGATGAGTTAGATGTAAAATATTGAAAGTTTGAAAATCTGGAAAAATGTTCACTGAGTATGCTTCAGTCTTTTAGCCACCTCGTTTTCTCTAGTTGTCCAAAAGAGATGATTCTTAATTTGGATTAAACTAGAGATATATAGCTATATTTCGTATGAAGACATCGAATTTCAATTCTATCTCAAAGAGTCTAAAAATTTCATAAAGTTGAGAACTGGTGCAGTACATTGGGAGCCGAGTGTAAAATTCATGTTCTAACTTTGAGAGAAAATCTGGATTTAATCTAGGTAGATTTTGGCAAAGTTGCCTTCTTTAGAGTTGTATATCTTTATTTTATCTTTCCAACGGCATATAGTATGGAATTGTTGGACAATTGAGTCAAAAGTTACGATCTTTATATGTGGAGATGCAAAAGTAAGACGAAACAAAGTAAGACGAAGTGAAAGTGAGACGAAGCAAAGTAAGACGAAGCAAAAGTAAGATGAAGTGAAAGTAAGATGAATCAAAGTAAGACAAAGCAAAAGTAAGACGAAGCGAAGTAAGACGAAGTAAAAGTAAGACGAAGCAAAAGTAAGAAGAAGAAAAGTGAGACGATTGAGGACAAAAACATGTTTGATACTTTTGGTCATAACTTCTTCTCTAGACACAAAAATGATCTGATTCCTGAACCATAGGGTTCATAAGACATTGCTCTACATCTCTACTAAAAAAAATCACAACCATCTGAAATGAAATGAGAAATGAATTGTGAATTTAATTGTTTTAGTGAGGCATAAACCTAAATGTAAACTATGCTTAGATCAGTTTGGATATGAGATCGATTTTATGACGGATAGTACCCAGGATTATCATGAACATGTATTGTACATAATTCATGCCATATATGTGCATTATCGAATACTTATGATGGGGAAAATTGTGATATCGTGTATATTATTTGTTATACAGGGGAAACTGGAACGTCAACCTCTAAACGCTGTCGGATCTTCCAGGCATTAGCTTCGGGAGCAACTTGTGAGTCAATCTAGATGTGTTCCCAGGATTGATTTGATCTAAATGGTTTTGACTTGTTTAAACTTCCATATTATTGAAATGTTTATGATCTGATTCTGAATTCTGGACTTAAAGTCCGAGGAGTACAATAGTTGGGCATGTATTGGAAGTGTTTTGATCCATTGTAAAATTTAGTATGTTATGTGTATTCTCACGAAGGTTGAATGCCGGACTCAGGTCCGATGAATGTGAGTTTCTGATTTAACATCATATGTGATATGACATGATCAGTATGTGATGCATTTCATAAAATGCATGCTCAGATAAAGGTGTTATGACTCGAGTAGCTAGTTTGAAGTGCTTCCACGTAGAGCTTTGCTCCGTGAACTCTGATTCTGCACGTAGAGCTTTGCCCCGTGAATTTTGATTCTACACGTAGAGCTATGCTCCGTGAACTCTCTTCTGACTGAGCCCTATGGGCCAGTATTTGTGTAAGTGATTGACACTCAGTCACAATAATAAGAATGAACACGAGTCTCATGCATATAATATTATAAGGCTGAAGATCATGAATGGTTTGCAAGGTGATATTGAATGACTATGTGACATTCCATGATATGTGAGTATCTAAACATTAAATGTATGCTTAAAATGAGTAATTATGCAAAATGTGACATGTGTATAAGATTCGGTGAATTCATCAATGATGGTTCACTCATTGAGTTCGCAAAACTCATCAAAATTGCAACGTTGTCTTTTCAGGACTGAGAGACAATCCTAGCTGCTGATGGGCTCTACTGCCTTGTAGATTGTGTTTTGGCAAGAGAAGTCATGGCTCAAAGGTCGGTCAGCTGGGATTTTTGGGTGGCTTAGATAGATTTGATGTATTTTCATCTTTCATGTAGCACTTTTGTAATTGATTTTGTGACTGTACATATGGAACTTATTGAAAGACACAATGTAGACATTCGGTGGTTATGAAATGAAATGAGAAAAAAAAGGTTTGTTTTTAAATATTGTAGATTTCTTATGATGCTTTACAAGTGATTATAATATCATGCCATGTGAAGTGAGTGTAGTGATCGAACGTAGCGTACCCTTATCCTAGGGTATGTGCCGGAATGACCTCTGGGTGCCCCGGTGCGTATCCCTAGTGATTGAGCCAAGTTTATACTATAAATTGGCCCTGCTTTCTTAATTGTTTATGCATTTGTTGACTCCTAATTAATGATTTTTGTGCGTAATTTGGTTCCTCATATCGAGCTTTTATAATTTG
>JANZXV010000211.1:17666575-17680866 GCA_027576455.1 Erythroxylum roigii | reverse complement strand
TTGAATTCAAATTGTTATATTTCTAGAAAATTTAATCAAATATGAATTTTAGGTTGAAATATGCCACCAAAAAGAAAACAGAGGTTTAGACAATGATTCGAACCTACTTACTGTTTAGGTGAAGCATCACATTCTGTAGCAGGAACTGAATCACCTCCTCCCCTTCTAGCTACTACACTTGTAGATGATGCATCACCTTTCGTACCTACTGCTACACCATCAACCACCCCTACATCATCCACTATCCTTATAGCGACAGAGATATCAAAGGTATACGATGCAAATGAAGGACGCGGCCGCCAGCCTGGAGCTAAGGAACCTGATGGAAGAACTTATATCATAATTGTCAATAATATGTAAGTGAAAATACATGAAAACTATATGTTTATAATTAAGTTATAGGTTTAAATTTAAAAAATGGTATAAAATTATTTGTTTTTATATTAGGTTGATTCCATCTGGATTGTGCTCAAGAAATATGACATCCAAATTCAAGGAGAAGATTGATCTTGAGGGTTATGTATGGAAGAATATCTCTCAGGCCACAAAGGAATTTTACTATCAAGAGTTTAAGGTACAACAAAATTATTATTTTTAATTGATTTTTATATTTAAGTAGATAAATATTATTACATTATACGTATTTATTGAATGTTTTTCCTTTTGTTTAAGAAATAATTTTGTTGGGATTCTGAATTTGACTCGGTCATTTATAAAGTATGGGAGAGACGAGCACGTACACATTATCAGGACCTTTTTGGTGCGATACACAAGGTTGGTGTTTGATCGCCTTATATTTCTGAACAAATATGGAGTCGTTGGCAGCAGTATTGGACATCACCTGAGGCAATGTCCATTTCAGAGCGTAATTCTACCAACAGATATGGAGGACCGAGGGGAGAGAGTCTTCCTGTACATATTGGAGGATCTATTACTCACCACAAGCATGCAGAGATACTTGTAAGTATTTACACCTTACATTTATATTCTGATTTTTTTACTTTGTTGTATTTCAATTTAATTTGATTTGTGAATTTTGTAATGAAAATATGTGTATTATGGAGAATGATAATGTTATAAATGTCTAATGTCATATATGACTGCGTTGTTGAGTTATTTTATTTGTTCAGCAGGGGATAAATATCATAAAAATAGAGGAAACTTTGTCGAAATTTTTATAAATTCTAGTTCACTTGTAACATTTTATTCTTATGCAAGAAAAGTCTATGGGAATGAGGCCTACACCCCGTCAGCTCTTTTAGCACACTCACACTAAAAAGCATGACGGTGTGACATTCGTTAACACCCGATGTAGAGAACTAAATGTATGTGAATTTTACGGTTTAATATTAATGTTTAATAATTATCATTTACTAATATAAACATTGCCTTTTGATCGAACCAAATACAAGAAAGCATTCACTGATTGTCTCAGCAGTCTGATGATGTTGATGAGACTCAATCTTATCTTCATGCAGTGGGTGGTAGGGATCGTCGTGGAAGGATATTCAACTTAGGTTTATTTGCGAACACATGTTATTCGCAATCCTCCATATCCAGTACAACATCATCTAGTAGGCGGTCCACAACTAATGAAGTCCATGAGCTTCGGAGAGCAGTGCAAACATTGACAACTTAGTTGCAACAGTCGATGGAGTACATAGCTCAGCTCCGTAATGAGATGGATAAGTTGAAGGAGAAGGGTAGCACCTCATCGCAACAATCAGACCATTTGTTGTTGCCAATCAATAGTGTACTTGTGGTCATTTCATTTAAATTACAAATACTTATCATGTACAATTTATTGTTTTTATTATCAATTAAGATAATTTTAACTTTATATCATCAATCAACTTTCTATTTAAACAAATTAAATGTATAAACAAATCAAAATATTATATACAGATAATTCATAACTGTTTAAATTATGCATCGACCATAAGATCATCAAATAAAATTTAATGACTGGAATTTTTTAATAAAATTTTTTGTTAATTTATCGACGCAAAAATAAAAATGCGTAGCTAAAATCAATTCTATTTACCAACGGAAAACAACAAACTGTCAGTAATATTGATATTAAGTAACAGACAGAATAACTAATTCCGTCGCCAACTTTTTCGACATGATTTGCCACAGAATAACCATCAGTATACTCACTAATGGAACAAACATAACCGTCGATAATGCTGTAATAAACTTACCGATGGAATAACCAATGTCGTCTGTAAATCTGTCGATGGAAAAATTTTAACCGTCAGAAATTTACCAACGGTCGACCGCACAAACAACCGTCAGTATATTCACTAACAGTTACATAAATTATTCGTTGGTACATTTACTAGCGGACATTCTGTTATTCATCGGAAATTATTACCTACGGCCGTTTCTACGACGCCTTGGTCTGTCAGTAAATTCTGTCGCTAACCTGACTTGCCTACAGAATGTTTAGGTTTTCCGTTGGTAATATCCGTCGCTAAACGACATCTTTCTTGTAGTGTAATCATGTTCACATTAATTTAGGCCACATTATCACATCAATAGGAGTAGTCATTGATCCAACAAATATCAGTTTAGTGATTAAATGGCCTGTACTTATGTCTTTGGAACATTTGAGAGGATTTTGGTTTTAGAAAATTATTGTTAGAAGGTTTATAAAGAGTTTGACAAAATGAGTAAATTGTTGACTAATTTACTAAAGAATGATGGTTTTCAATAGATGATTAAAGTATAATAATCATTCCTAAACTAAAACAAGCTCTAACTTCATTTTAGTATTGACACTGTCTTTTTTAGTATTGTCACTATCTGATTTTTTAAAAGATATTTGTGATAATAAATGTTGATGTGAATATAGAAGGATTGAGAGATGCACTTATGCATGATAAACACCCAATAATGTATATTAGTAAGTATTTATCACATAATATGTTGATTTATCTCTATACCACGACCATTCCTAATATTTTATAGGCCCTGGGCAAACTAAAAAAAATCCTATTTTTACCTATTTTTGGGCCCTCATATAGAATAAAAATAAACAAAATATGGGCCCTTTTTTGTTGTTCTTTATGAGGTTAAAAGTAGGCTCTATTTTATTTCATATTATTTTTATAAGGATAAAAATAGGCCCTATTTTATTATTTATAAGGATATGCCTTGGGTAGGTGCCCACCTTGCTCTTGCCCGGGGCCGGCCCTACTCTATACTAAAAGGATTTTTTGGCTTTGATTATGCATACAAAATTTGAAAATTTTGATGCAACAAGAAATTACTACACCCTTCCAATAATTTTGGTTACAAAAATTGTGAGATTTTGACTTTTGAATTGTTCATAAAAAGGAATTGAAACATTTTTTTCAGATGCACTTTCTCTCATATCAATACTTGCTTGTGGTGCATAATGTCTAGAATACAATCTTTATTATTTTAAGATGTGAAACATTATTAGCGTGAAGATACTGTGATTCGACTAATAGTTATAGCATAAGTTAAGCGATCATTCTTGAGCTATTTGCTTATATACGGAAAGTTATATTAATGGTAGGCAATGACAAAGTATTGTAGGATAAAATCTAGTCTCATTTCCATGATACTATTATGGGTATACATGCAGAAGCACTTGACATTTATAAAAGAGTTGAGGCAATTGTTTTAATCTTTACTAGTTCTTCAATACATCTGGATTGATATCACTCTTAATTTTATTAAATAATTACCTATGTCATACGACAAATCAATTGTTTTGGTGGCGGTGGATAGACTAACAAAATACCCTCATTTATAGCATTATAACATCCCTACGCTCACCGATCAGTTGACAGGAGTTTTATTGCTCATATCTTCGAATATCGCAAATGACAAAAATCCAACTTTTACAAGTTCATATTTTAAAAAGAAATACATGATGAGGAGTCGGATTGCAGTTCATATTTTAAAAAGAAATTCCTCAAATGCATTCCCAAACTTATCTGGCTTTATAACTTTCTAAAGTTAGCCAGATACCTACGTAATTTTAAAACGGCTTCAATTTAAACTCTTCTTCATTTTTGCTTACTTTTTGTGTTTGAGCTGGACATGTGGCGTATCACTGTCGAACTCAATTACGCCACAAAACACGCCAAGAGTGTCAATTTTCCCATCAAGTACGACCTTGACTATATTTACACTAATATATTTTTGAACTTAATAATTATAATCCTCTCTTTCCATCATCATTCAATTTACAGATCACAACTCCACCTTTTTCTTTCTTTTTCCTATTTACGTTTATAAAAAGTAAAACACATGAAGTTGGTTTGATACGTTATTTTCCAAAAAAAAATAATAATAATAAGTGCCCTTTCACTTTTAAAATTCATAAGTAGAGAAATCAATGACAATGAGCAGGTGTCCACTAAATAAGGAACCGATGGCTGGCATTTTAGTAATATGCCCTCAAATTAACGGCACATCCATGTTTTGCCAAGTGCCCCCACTACAATATAAATATCACAAAGACCCTTACCCTCACCTCCCGGTCCTGGCTCCTTCTGTGAACCAGAGCGAAAAGATAAGAGAACGAAAATGGTAGGAGCTTCGAAGTCTAACCGACTTATCATGGTCCTCGCAATCATGGCCGTTCACGTGGCGATTTCCTCCTCTTCCTCAGCCGTCGACTTCATGCTCTCTACGGAATCGGGCTGCAGGGGATCGATCGCGGAGTGTTTGACAGGTTGGAACGAGGAGGAGGAGTTTGGAGTGGACTCCGAAAGCAGCAGGCGCATTTTAGCGACGAGGAGGTACATAAGCTACGGGGCGCTGAGGAGGAACACCGTGCCATGCTCACGACGCGGCGCTTCCTACTATAACTGCCGCCCCGGAGCTCAGGCCAACCCTTACTCTCGCGGTTGCAGTCGCATTACTCGCTGCCGCCGCTGATTTTCTTTTTCTATTTAATTTCTCGATTGATATATATATATATAGATACTTATTGAGTTTGTTTATATGCTTTTGCGTATGTTAATGTGTGTACTTACTATCAGTACCTCAAATCGGCGATTTCATTGAATTTTATTTTAAATTTTATGTTTTATATGTTTTGATAAAATTAGTATGGAGCAGAAGTTCTTCTAAATACTAAATTAAACCTTCAAATAATATTCGAAATTATAAGTAAATAAAGTTTACTGAAATTATAAATTATATTTATTAAATATTTAAAATTTTATCCTTACTATTACGCAAAAAAGAAGAAGATTATCATGTTAACTTATGAATAACTTACGCATAAATTCACTAACAAATAAACAAAATGATTTTAAGAAGTATGTTTTTAGAAAGTTTGCTAACTTTCAACATCACATGTATTCTTTAAATTATATATTTTCTAGTTATATTTAATTTATTGTAATTCATGTGTATATTATCATACTTTATATATTAATGGTAATAAATTGAAATTATGAGTATTAAATTGATATAATTTGTAAGTGTTGTAAAATTAAACAAGATTTCAGAATTAAAATGTCATAATGAGATTGGCCAGAAAAGGATAATATACATGGTAAGTTTACTAGTTTAATGATGATTTCGTGTGTGTTAGCAACATGTGGTGAGGGACCATATCTAGGACAAAAAGATGTAGACGGATGGGAAAGGATCCAAGGAAAACGAGCCGAGCGGTGACCTTTGGGCTGTGAGCTGTAATATGGGTGGATCGTAGATGGTCTGCTCGATGCTCATGCTCATTAGGAACACCTTTAATGCTAATGCTGTTAACCTTAATTATGTTCACGTGCCACTACTAGCAACGCTATCACATTCTTTCCTTCCATGACAGATTTGGCGATTGTGATCTGACACTAAATCCCTGTCAGAATAGTAGCCACGGTTGCACAACTGGACCACCGTTAGCTCCGATTCTCTTTAAGCTATTTAATTTTCCTCAGGAAACCTGGATGGTGGTGTCCAGATGGCCTGACAAACACCAATAAAAGTACATTTTGTGGATGTACAAGAATGGAAAGGGCTGGCAATAATTGTTTCTTCATATATAAACCTTGTCCATGCTTTTCTAGAAAAAATGCAGTGCCATTTGTTACATACCCTAAAAAGAAAGATATCATATAGGAGTCGCAGAAGAAACAAAAATATCAAACTGAAAGATGCTCATTCATACATATCAACAGGCATCTTGTAACAATACAAGAGTCTACGCGGCATAATCGCTGCCTGCCGACATGGAGGAACTCGGAGAGAAGGAGACCCGTCCACCCCTATCTCAGCTTTAGGATCATCAACGCTCTGCTCCAACGCATCTATCCTGCTGCTCATCTCATCAGGCGCACGGCAACTAAAAAACAAAAGTGTTATTTCATTCTCATTTAGTACATGCTATGAGACATGTTAGTGTTTCCGTATTCTATTTTATGCAATGGGATCTCACCTGCAATCAAATAATTACAAACTTTTTTATATTATTTTTTAAATCTAATATCACTTTGAATTCAACAAAATAAATAATACATAAATCATAACAAAAAATGAATATTAATTTGCATCTTATTCCAAAGCTTGATTTTTTTTTTGTCATATACTTTAAACTGTTTTTAAAATCAGCTCATCTCAACCACCGTAGTTATACAAGTATTTATATCCATATATCAAGATTAACATTCAGCAATGCATCATGACCACTTCAATATTTAGGAATGTCAAAGTAATTTTTAATAAACCTTCCATATATAATTTTTTTTCATATAATTCAATCAGTTCATTATATAACGTTTTGATTAAATATAAAGTACGTAATTAATGTCTACTCTATTTGAATATAATCATGTCAGTTCTCTATCATTAATAATTGATTCAATTATTGCTATTTGAAAATTGTTTTTAAAATAGTTATTTCATCTTGGCTAAGGATTTTCCAAATTAATACTAACAATGGAACCTTATCCCTAATCAGTTTAGAGTGATAAAACTTGTAGTGATCACTTAACTATCTCCCATATAATTCATATTATATCCAATGACTATCGACTGAGTTATCCTTGACCGGAATAGGTCATAAGTAGTATCAAACATAGGAATTTCTATACGAGATAACTTTGGAGATCTCAACTTAAAGAATCACTTATACAATTATTACAATGAGAATTTTCATAGACTTATAAGTAATGTTCCAAATGTAATTCTCATATGGAGTCAGTTCAATAATTTAACACTACAACATAAGGGACTCTTAGCAACGATTTATGTCGTGGGTAAAATTTACAAAATTGTAGCTAATAGTCATTAGTGAAAATTTGTATTTGTCACTAAAAACGTCGCCAAATTCTCGTAACAGAAAACAATAGGTGACGTTTTTCTCTAATCGTCGCTAATATTTTTTCCTATACTTTATTTTCGTAGAGAAAAAGTATAGGTGATGTTTTGAAAAATCTTCTCCAATGCAGTTTTGCTATGCTTACTTCTCGTAGCTAAAGCAAATTATTTTTAGCTAGTCAAAGGTTTTTAGCTACGTATCTAGAAACTTAGGCATAAGTTTTTAGCTAAGTTTTCTAAAATGTAGTCAAATTTTTAATATACATTTTACCTAAATGTTATACCATGTTAGTTATAATTATTTGTGAAATTTTTTATCTATATTATTGTATATAATATTTAGATTTTTGTTGTTGTTAATTTATTATAAAAATATAATAAAAAATAATAGAAAATATGAAGCATTGTATATAAAAAATAAAATGTCATTAAATTGATCATTTACAAGATTTTAATTACAACTTCAAAAATACTTATATACAAAATAAAATTCAAAGATTAGTTTAATAACTCAAACTCACTTTCATCTTCACTGCTTACATAATCCACGCCAAGTAACTTTCTTAGGTATTTTCCATGCTTGGCCAACTTTTTTAAAACAAATTGTTTTCCTTTTCAAGATGTTGAATATGTGCTAGTCTTGATGAGGATGGGGCAATTGACTTAGGGCCAAACCTAAGCCCTTTGATATATCCAGATTGTGTACCAAGCACCTTGTTGCAAATGTCATCTACATTTGGCTTTTTTTTTTCAGATATTGATGTTCGCAACAACTCCTGTATCTTATTCTAAAATTTAAAAAATAAAATCAATTTTTAATTCAAATATTATGAGTTAATACTACATAAATAAATAAACTTAAAATTTAAACAAATTTTTATACTTATATAGTTATTGTGCTCTTCTTAAAACATCCACCCTTCACTTTTCTTATAGTGTCAGTTTGTAGAGTGTTATCCTATCACAATCTTGTCCATGTAGTTCTTTCTGACTCTGTTTTATGAAGAAAATACAAAACACAATATTATTGTGTTTTATGATATAATTATAAATTGAAAATAAAGAATTTACATATTTATTTCACAGGACAACAAATGATTTGGAGTTTTGGTTATGAGGAGTTTTCATTTTCCTCTATTCACCTTAACTTTCTCACATTTTCCTAAATAAAGAAAAGAAATAATCATTAAATAGTGTAACAAGAATAATGGAAGCAAATGTGAAGAGAAAGAAAACAAACATGAACGTTAGGAGAGGCCCAATAATCACACCAATGGCTCCAATTTTTTAGAGAAATTCGTTCAGGAACATGTTTGTTTGCCTCCTCATTCTAAGGAAATGATTTGTAATATTGATGTAGTTAATAATGATGATCTCTGGTCTATTGTTTCAATAGTTAAGTCACACAGTTTGAAAAATTAGGGTTGTCGAGATGACAATATTAATCTTCATCTGTGAACAACAAGTAAAAACGAAACTAATCTTTAAATAAGTAAAATAATATTGCATATAATTAAATAGATTGAAAATTTATCGAAACTTTATCCAAAGCATTCTTTAGCAAGTTGTTTTCCTTTGAATTTTTGACATGCTTTAGGCAAGGCAATCCAGTTTGGCAATTAACCCTAATTCACTAGGCAATTTTACTAATTTTATCTTGTCTAGAGGATAACATTGCAAGGTATCAATATATATAGAAAACTTGTTCATTGCAAAATTCATTCGTTGCAACTCATAACCTTCAGTTATACCTTTACCTCTTTTTCTGACATTAATATTAGAACCTAACAACAAATGAATAATGATAAGAAAATATGCATTAATCATGTAAACATATATTTGAGCATAAGTCTATTTGTAGGTGTTAAAGATTAAAAAACCTACAAATCCCTCTTTAGTAGTTGAGGTAGATGGGGGTTATTGCTAACTGGCTTCATTAGTGGATATAGCCAATTTTTATTATTGGCTAGGATTTGATTGATCTGGTTGTTATTGGGGAGGAACAATTTTGATACTTGCCACCTTCTTCCTTTTGTTTCTACTAGGTGCCATTATGTTGGATATCTATAACTCAAATATCAACAATGTGCATAAATCAAACATCAACAATCCACATTAACATAACTCAAATATCAACATACGCATTAACATAACTCAAACATCAACAATACACATTAACATAAATGTTACCAATATTACATTTCAAATAAGTTAAACAACATTTTTATTAACTTCAGTTATCATGATCAAGATCTCAAAAATCATCATCATTAATCACATTATGATTCGACTCTTCATCACTATTATATTTAACCAAAGTATCATCAATGTCATATAATTCATCCTCAATATAGTCTTAATCTCTTTCTACGACAAGATTAGCTTTTACTTCATTTTCTTCTAGTATATTGGGATCAACATCTCTCCTACGGAATGATAATATATCTGCATCTTCTATTTTTAGGGCTATATTATTCATCTCCGTTTCAATCTTTTGATATACTTCATCATCATCTTCACTATTAGAACATTTTTTCCTTTCACAAAAATCGAAAAGATTTCGGTGTTGAAATTATTAAACAACTTTCCAATTATTGTATAGTGTCATTAAGGTAGAATACTTGCTTCTTGACTTGCAAGGACAAAAGGGTCATTATCATACCATGTGTTACTATCATTGATGCTAGTAATATTGCCATTCACTTTTATGTCACCAAGATTAACCCATTTGCACTCAAATAAAATAACCTTTTTATCCTTGATTTAATGCAACTATATTATTTTTGAGATAACACTATAGAAGTCAATAAAATCATCATCATGAAATCCCTCAACAGCAAGCCTATAATTTTGGCTTCTAATTCAACTATCTTGATCTTGTATGTGAAATATTGTATTTTGTTGTCGCCTTTTGCATGTTATGATTATATAACCGTATCATTTGTAAAACAAAATATAATTAAAAGTTAATTTGACATACAAATTGCCATAAATTCATAATATTCCATCAATAACATACCTGAGTCCTAAACCATGATGGGAACTTAATCTTATGTCTTTCTTTAACATTAACAATCCCTTTGCTTCGAATTGAATCTTCGTACTCTCTATTTATTAATTCTCATTCATTGTTTCATATTTAAATTTTGTGGTTCAATTTATATTTCTTGCTCTCTATTTAGAAGTAATATACATACTCCATATATATATTGACTTCCTCACAATTGTTCAAAATATACCAATCGCCAAGTTGGAAATTCATTTATAGTCCATAAAACAGTCACATACATTATAAATGTTTCACCTTCAACAACATCATAAGTTTCTAATCCAACCTCTAAGAGATGGTTTAAGTCATCAATTAGTGGTTGTATGTATATATTGATATCCTTACTAGGATTAGTAGATACTAGAATAAGTAAAGGTAATAACATAAACGGCTCCTTCGTATTCTTTTATGGAGATAAGTTGTATGGCACTAAAATTATCAGCCACATGCTATAAAAAGTATTTATATAACAGAACGGATTAAATCCATCTAGGCTAACCAAGTCGAACATTATGACAATCCTCTGCAAACCATGGAAACTTTCCATCAAAGTCTTTCTATGCCATTGAGTCTACTAGATGACGCATAATGTTATCATCAATGCATTTCTCTTTATGCCAGCTCATATCTATGGTTGTTTTTGTTGACATAAAAAGCCTTTGTAGTCGACAAGTACCACAAGATTTTATGCCGTAAGTTTTTCCCTTTCCCATCATCCACTCGCCACCTTGATGTACCATAAATGGGACATTCTTCAAGATCTTTATTGCCTTTCCAAAATATAGCACAATCATACTTACAAGCATGTATTGATATATATATCTTAATCCAAGGTCCCTTAACAATTTCTTTACTTTATAATAAGATTTTGGAATTTTGTGTCCAGCAGGTAATGCATCATTAAACAATTCAATTAACATGTCAAAAGATTGTTTACTCCGTTTATTATATACCTTCAAAGATAACTGTTAGAATTTTGAGCACCCTAGATATAATTATTCTTAAGCAACTTTCAATAACTTCCTAAAATTATCTTCTATAATACTACCAATTATGTTAAGCAAATCAGTTTCATTTAAGGGGTATATATAATTCTCATAATCCGCTAACATCTCGCCAATCCTATCATCACCATCATCACTAATATCACAATCTTCTCCATCTATGTTATTACTATCATCAACACCTGTATCAAAATCTTAAAATTTATTTCAAATCACTTTAACGTTGCATGATGCCTTATCATTTGATCATCAAAGTTTATAAAAGTGCATAATGCTAGCTAATTTAACCATTCGACATATTTTTACTCTTATTCTTAAAAGACTGAATCTTTCAGTATACATACATTTCAATTTATTCAAAATATATTTGATGAAACCATATAATGGACTAATGGAACGTTGACATGGCGAATAGGTTTTGATGGCCAAAATGAGTTCCGCTGGGAGGGATATGGCAAAATTCTCCCTAATGAAGAACAAATTGATCCACAACAAATCTCCTAATCAAACACTAATCACCCCTTGTCTTCAACAGGATATCTTCTTCTTCAAGGTTTTTAATATTATCCGAACTAGCTCACTTTCTTTATTATCTGTATCTCATTTTCTATTAGGAAGCTATTAGAATATACTATGTGTTGTGTAAAGATTCATCGAATCTTTAAGAGAACATAGATGAAAATGGAGGTAGTAGCAATGTCCCGATGGTTTGTACAAGATTAGGAAAATCGGTTGTTTTGAAGCAGTCGTCAATTCCAAAAACTATGTCTATTTAATCAGGTATGCATATGACAGCACGTCGTAATGCTAGTCAAAATAAACTGACCTACTACTGTAGCAGTGGTGAGTCTAGGTCGATCCCACAGAGAGTGTGTAAAGTTATTGAAATAAAATTAATCGGTGTTTAGGTTTTGGGGGTTTTGGTTTTAGAAATAAGAAAATAAAATAAAACTAACCTAATAAAAAATTAAAGAAAACATACCAAAAATGATAAAAGTGGTGAATTCATTGGGATTTCGGTTCTTGGATTTAATCTCGACCTACACCCTAATTAAACATTTTTCTATAATTTGTTGTTCTCAAACCTCTCTTAAAGACTATTAATCGTGGGTTAATAATTAACCCGAGTTTTCCTTTAGGTAATGTTTAATTAAGATACGATCGTTAATTAAACTTAACTACCAAATAACCTAGGATACGATCTCTAGATTCAATAGGTAGTAGTATTATGAATTAGAAAAACCGAATAATTAAGGCAACAATAACATACGATGTATCATTTAACCTAGGTTATGTTATCCCTAATGATTATGTATCATTAGTTGTTACTCGTGAATTTCAAATATAATAATTATGGATTATATCGAAATTCTAGCAATGAGTTTGTAAATAAACGATCCAATGAACGCATCCAAATCATCTTTTCATAATACCCAATGGTTTCATACACAAATAATCGAACAATAGTGAGAATATGATTATCCAGACACAAAACCCAAATCAATTAACATAGTATAACATTATCAATTTTTAAAGAGAGAAAGAAACAACAAAAACAAAGAAAGAGTGCTTAACCGGGTGGTCAGTTTCGATGTCTCCCTCGAATCAACGTCGGGAAGCTACCCCTTCATGGGTCTCATCATGGTGGAGAGTGTACCACCATCTTCATGTTGTCCCGAAGCCTCTAAAGTTTCCGAACTCCTTCAACTAAAAACACTATTTTACTCTCAAGTTGCTTCAGCTGAAAGTCACTGGCTCCTTCTCGCTAGCTCCTTCACCTTTGTGTCCTATTTTTATTAAACCCTACGCTCCCTTCTATCCACTACTCTCCTTTTCTTTATTTTAAAAAAATGCATCTATTGAAGAAACGCAGACAACAAACGTTGTTTACGTGAAATGCAAACAACTACAAAAACACAAACAATGTTTGCATGGAACGCAAATAGTTGCGTTTAATCCATTTTTCTCCCGCTACTGGTGCGTCGTTTTCTTCATGAATTGCTACCATATTGCTTCTCTTCTAGCTGCCTCTTGGATTGTCATTTTGGTGTGTTTCTTCTCCCAGCTGCCTTGTCTTTATTTAACTCCCATAAAACACATTGCGTGGATTGTTGTCCTTCATCCTTGGCTTCATTAATTAAATTAATGGTGTGCATGGCCATGCAAATTATTAAATTCACGTACACCTTGCATGGTTTATGCACAATAGCCATGAGCAAATTTGATTTATTTGTGCTTCTTTTTTTCTTGTCTTCTTTTTGTCTTTTAATTTTCTTCATCTTGCTCCATAAAAACCAGTGAAAATTAATCTTCAGAAAATGGCCCCAATATTATGCTTTTGACTCACTTTAACTTCTTTGCTTCCGAATTGTGCCTAAAATTACATATGAGTCAAAGTGAGTATCTTAAGTAATTTCATGTCATTAATCACTAAGTGTTATGAAATAATTAAACATTCAATTAAGCACATATCAATTTTCCCCACATTTAGCCTTTGGCCGTCCTCAGGAAAAACATCAAAATTAAGCTCATAGACCCAAAAACATTGACTCATTTCCATCTGTTCCAAGAATATATAATCGTAAACAAAGATGAACGACTTTCAAAAATCATAGCAAGAACTTAAAATTCCAAGATTTTACTCATAATCAATCAACATTCAATACCTTTAAAAACCAAGCAATCTAATTGTAAACTCAAAAAATGTGTTTAAATAAAATATATCCACGAGTACACTCAAAACCATTCATGATCATTATAATCCATAAATTTGCATATCATTTCATTTCTCCACCACTAAAGGTCACATGTGTAACACCCCACTCCCGCAAGACCCGAACCCGACATCGCCGGTGATACCCGAGTCCGTGCCCTGCGAGGGTGGCGTGCTACATCACTCAATCAAAACTCAGTATAAATATTTTTTGAAT